>JANAVB010009599.1:2231239-2598739 GCA_029216955.1 Iris pallida
GCCGCAGGGGACGAACCCTCCATGAGCCGCATATGCATAGTTTCTGTGGGACGCCTGAGTTAACATGGTATTGAGCCGCATAGACCGGGCTAATGGGTGGACCGCATATGGCGGATTCCTGTTAATCATATTAGAGTGATTCTTCGCTGAGCCGCATGAAGCTGTTCTCTACCCGAGCCGCATGAGACTTTTGCCACGTGGCAATCTAGGATTTCTGACAGATCGGGTCAGAGATTGTCTTCTTTCCCCGAGGAGTCTGTCATTATGGCAGAGCCATTATGACGCTTTATGTCAGGTCTGTCACTTGTCAGGTCATTCAGCCGTCAGAGCATTAAATGCGTCCATACGTTGGGCACAACTATTTTTGAAGACCCCGTGGCCTCTCTCTCTGGGCCGCATGGAGTTTACTCGAGCTGCCTATGTGCGTTGAGCCGCATGTCCATGTTGGTGACTTTTGAGCCGCATGATACTCTTGAGCCGCATGAAGCTCGTCTGATTTTGAGCCGCATGAAGCTTCCTGGGTTCTGTGCCGCATGAAGAATGTCTCATGACCGAGCCGCATGAAGGACATCTCATGACCGAGCCGCATGAGGAATGTCTCATGACCGAGCCGCATGAGGAATGTCTCATGACCGAGCCGCATAAAGGACGTCTCATGACCGAGCCGCATGAGGAATGTCTCATGACCGAGCCGCATGAAGGACGTCTCATAACTCGCATGAGGAATGTCTCGATCTGCCCGTGCACTCGCTTTGTGGGCCCGGGTATCCCGAACACACGAGCGCGTAGGTATCATGTTTGCTCCCTGATGTGGAGGCTAATAGAAACACTTGCCCTCGATCTTTGTTGGGAGACTCTTGAGAACCACTCTATCCGTTTGCCGCCGGGGGCTGGACACAGGCGGTTCTGTACAACTTTCTATCAGAGGCCCGCTTAGCGGGACGCTCTTGATGGTCAGAGGTTGGGACAGCTGACTGAGCCCGATGAGCCCGCGCTGCCCTAGACTTCTTCTACTTAGCACCCGAAGGTGCGTAATAGGACGAGTCCAAGTTTGGAAGGAGGGAAGAGAAGTTGGTGCCCTTTTCAAAGGAGGTAAGGGGGCTCTATTTATAGAATGGAGTGAGCCATTTCTTCTTCTCCTTTTCGATGTGGGACTAAAAGCAATATTTTTCATGCTTCTACAGGACCCCCTTCAAAGTTTCCAAATTGCAAATTTGGAACACTTTGAATAAGAAGCATGGAAAGTAGATTTGTTTAGGTGTAGCAATCCAATCAGAGGTAGCATGGACGTGATAGGTTTGGGTACTTCCGCTGGGGATTTTATGTGGACTTATCATCCTTGGCGTACCTTGGTTTTAGGTACGGATAATAAGTTGAGAGAGGGAACCATCATATTTACTCAGAGGTGGTATGACGTGGTAAATATAAGGTTGATGGTAGAGCTTTCCTACTCAGAGGTGATATGGACATGGTAGGAGTGAACTCGAATGAGGATACATAGAATAACTCAGAGGTGCTATCAACGTGGAAGTTCTATGCATTGGGTGAAAGAATGCTATGGAACAGCTGGGCTCCGAAAGCATGTGATGATGAGGAAAGATGTGGATGTACTAAGGGACCTAGTACGGCATTTGTGGTCAGCAGAGGACATTTGTGGGCCTATTATCCTTGGCATACCTTGGTTTTAGGTACGGATAATAAGTTTGATAGGGATACCTAGGACAACTCCGCGGTAAGGCGGATATGGAGGTTCTTGGTATCGGGCGAAAGAATGCCATGGAGCAGTGAACAGTTTTCTATTTTCTTTCACTGTTTTTCTTTTCTTTTTGTCAAGGGGTGTGATCCCAGATGATGTAGTACTTTGAATTTTGAATAAATGAGCATGTTTCAACTCATTTTCTCTTTCTTGTACTTGTGGTGTTTGTGGAATTGGACCTGCTGGGGGATTATTTGTGGACCTGTTACCCTGGGCGTACCTTGGTTTTAGGTACGAGTAATAAGTTTCGGAGAGAAATACCTAGAACAACTTCGCGATAAGACAGCTATAGAAGTTTTTGGTATTCGAGAGAATGCCAGGGAGCGACTGGGCTCCTAGGCATGATAGGGAAGGGATGGGCGTGTACTGGAGACCCAGTACAGCATCTGTGGTCGACTGAGGACATTTGTGGTCATCAGAGGATATTTATGGTCAACAGAGGACATTTGTGGTCAACAGAGGACATTTGTGGTCAACAGAGGACGTTTGTGGTCAACAGAGGACATTTGTGGTCAACAGAGGACGTTTATGGTCAACAGAGGACATTTGTGGGCCTATTATCCTTGGCGTATCCTGTCTTAGGATACGGATAATAGGATGAAAAGGAACCGGCATACTTACTCAGAGGTAATGAGGACATGGCAAGCATGAGGGTTTTTGTTTCACCGCGAGATCTTCCTACTCAGAGGTAGTGAGGACATGGCAGGAGGAAACTCAGCAGAGGATATTTGTGGACCTATTATCTTTGGCGTACTCCAGTTGTGGGTACAAATAATAGGTTGAAAGGGAATCGACATACTTACTCAGAGGTAATGAGGACATGGCAAGTATGAAGTTTTCTTCGACGGAGCCTTCCCACTCAGAGGTAATGAGGACATGGCAGGAGGGGGCTCAATGAAGAGGGGTACATAAAACGACTCAGAGGTAATGAGGACATGGAAGTTCTTATGTAGAGGGGTGATTTGTTTTTGGCGGAATTGAGACGACTCAGAGGTAGCATCGACATGGTCGTTCTGGGAATTTGTGGATCTGTTACCCTTTTTGTGCACTGGGAGTGCGGGTAGTGGATCATGAGGGAGGATCTCTTTCAGGAAAAAAATTCAGGGGTATGGTCATACATGACTTTCTATCTGAAAGAGTGACCGAGATGTGAGTTCAGAGGCACCTGCGGGTACATAACTCGATAATTTAGAATTTGGAAATGTGAGTTCAGCGGCACCGGCGGGTACATGACTTGATAATCTGGAATGTTGTGGATGTGAGTTCAGCGGCACTAGCGGGTACATGACTCGATGATCAATCTAGGAAATTTGGAGGCAAAATGTGAGTTCAGCGGTACCGGGGGGTACATGACTTGATCATCAGGGATTTTTTTTTTTGGATGTCGTTTCGGACGTAATACTTCTTCAGGAAGTTGCCGTTGATGGACAACATGAGCAAGTCTCAGTGTGAGCAGCCACATACTTGGCCAGCTCTGACTCTTCTTCGACCACCCCCTGTGTGAACGAAGACTGAGAGGACGACCTAGGAAGCTTGATCGTCAGTGGTCCAGTTGATGGAGCAGAGCGTGGAGTAGTTGGCAGACTAGCGACCCCCAGTTTGGCATTCGATGTGGAGCGAGGAGTGGCTGGTTCGCTGGAAGTGTCAGACCTTGCATCGAGGCGACAACCTTTCTTGGGAAGGTGTATTGTCAATGGCTTGTCCGAGGGGTTGAGCTTTCCTGTTTGTGGTTGACTGACTCTTGGTAACCTGATTGTTAGTGGCTCCGTTGTAGGTCTCGGCACTTGGCCGGATCTCGACAGCCGGATTGTCATCTGCTCCTCTTGCGCCGAGAGGCTGATCGCGTCCTCCCGCAGAGTGGCGGTGAGGGGTGCAGACTTGCCCGATTTGCGAGCTTGGAGGTGGATCGTCAGGGGTCCTTCTGATCCCGTGGCTGTCTCAGTATGAGCTTGTGCGTCTCCTTCATCCAGGTGCCTCTTCGACTTTTCGTATAAACAGGAGTCCGAGTAGTAAGATTCGACCCCTTTGAAGGGATCGATGTCAGCAAATTCTGTCTTCACGAAGCCGTGTTTGTCGATATATTTGAAGCACTGGTGTAGCGTGGAAGACACGATCATATAATCGTGTATCCATGGGCGCCCCAAGAGGATGTTGTAAGAAGTGTCTGCATCTATGACGTAGCAGGTGACCTCGGATTGGAGGTCGCCAATCTGACACTTCAGACGAATCTTCCCGATAGGGTAGCTTCTGCCCGAATTGAAACCGCTGATGGCGGTGCTTGTAGGTGTTAGGCGATACATTGGGATACGGAGATGATGTAGCAGACCTTTCGGGATGATACTTATGGAAGAGCCAGGATCAATGTGCATCCGATCCACCTTCACGTCGCCGATGTATCCCGTGTAGTATAGCGGGCGATCATGTAGGTTGGTTTTGATGAGCATGTCCTGCGGAGTGAAGACGATGTTGGGTATTGCTCCCGTGCAGGTACTATCTTGGAGATCCATGGTTGAGTCCTCCCCAGTGAGGTTAGATTGAGCGAGATAGGCATCGGCATTTTGGAGTGCTTCGCTCAATGCAATACGAATGTCTTTGGAGAGCCTCAGGAGTTCATATAATGACAATTTGGCCGGAGTGTTAGCCAATTGTGCTAAGATGTCAAAGTTGTAGGGCCTCTCTAGCCCTTGGGCTGCGTCCTTTCGGAGAGATTTATCGAAGCGAGTCTCCTTTGGCCTAGGCTTGTCGGTCGTCGAAGGCTGAGCCGGTCCCAGAGCATCAGTTGCAGTGGGTTGATGATTTTCAGCTGGACTATCAATCACAGGTTGGGATTGTGCTCCAGATCGCGTGACGACGGCTGTAGCTTCCTCGTTGTCTGCTGAAATTGTGCGGCAGGTCTTCATTTTTCCACTCTTTTTGTTGGTGGGAGATGGTGTGGGCCGAGTTACTTCTAACACCAAGTCTGGATGGACCCACATGACCTCTCCTCTTGAGGTGGTGAGAGGTACTAGACCAGCAGCTTGTTCTCGGGGCGGAGGAAGATTGGTAATCTCTATTGTCGCGAGAGGGACGGGAATTACCCCGTCTTGGGTCTCCGTTGGAGGGAAGTTGCCGAATTGTACGGACACCATATTGGCTGCTACGGTTACCTCTTCGAAGTCGATGGCCAGAGCGTTCGAATCGATGAGGCTTTGGATGTACCGTTTTAGTTGGTAGCAGTCATGTGTAGCGTGGTGTACATAACGGTGGTAATGGCAGAACTTCGGGTTCTCCAAATCAGCCGGCCGAGGCTCCCGTCTTGGTGGAGGAAGCTGAATTCTACCTCCTTGTATAAGCATGTCTAAGATAGGCTTGACGTGGCCGTCTTCGAAAGAGTAAGTGATCTGAGGCCATTGCTTGTCTACTGGCTGTGGCTCGGGCTTCTGGGCCGTGTCGGCCACCATAGCCTGTTTTCCCTTGCTGTCCCGATTATTGGAGGGATTACCCCCATTATCGTTGTTGAGACGCTTGCCCTTGTTTTCTCCTTCTGAGATGTGTAACCCCAGTTGGCGGGCCTTCTTCAGTCGTTCTTCAGCGCTTGTGGCGCTGATGATGAACGCCTTCCAATCTTTGAATTGACTCTCGCCCATCCAGAGACTGATCGTTGGAAGCAGTCTCTTTTGGCAGATTTCGATCAAAGAAGAATTCGGATTTCCGGAAGGCAGCTTCATGGCGGTCTGGCAGAACCGCTCGATGTAGTTCCTTGTTAGCTCCTTCTCCCCTTGGACGAAGTCCATGAGAGTGGACATAGTGATGTCTTGTCCTACTTCATAGAATCGTTCCAAGAACATGCGCTTGAAGCCGGCGAAGGAATGGATGCAGTTGTCCGGTAGATTGCGGTACCAATCAAAGACGACTCCTTCCAATGCTCCAATGAATAACCGTGTGAGGATCGCATCTTCATGGGGCAGATGGTCGGTGGTGACCTCAAAGTAAGTGATGTATCGACTTGCTGAGGTTTTGCCATCATATGGGTTGATGTTGAACGGCTTATATCTTGGTGGGAATGGAATATCCCTCCACTCAGTGGGATATGGTTGCCGTATTCTGAGATCTTGAGCGTTTTCTCGGGCATGAAACATGGCACGGAGCTCTTGGACCTCTCTTCTTACTTCTCGGGTCTCATCTGTCGCGGCGGGGGCTGTTATTTCGGGAGGATTATTGCCCAGGTTTGGTGCCGCTGAGTTCGAATCTATATTGACCGCGGGGCCCGTATTTGTTTGACCAGGCGCTCCTCCTTGTAAAGTGGGCAGGGCCGCTTTAATCTTGTCTACAGACTTGACCAAAGCAAGTAATATGGCTTCGAGACTGTCGATGCGCTGGCGATCACTGGAACCACCTTGATCGCTGTCCGTCATGAACACCGTTCTTACGTGAGGAGTGATGGAAGGAACGGTGGAGGATGTGCCCTCTGAGTCGTACCCATGCACCGAGAAGTCATCGGAATAGGTGGGAATGTTCTCTTCGGGCTCGGACTCGGAGGGAACGGTATCTCCAGCTTTAGGGCTTGCCTTGTCTTGAGAGTCACGGATGTCCTCGGGGGCATCTGCGTCCGTTGCTCCTGATGGAAGAGTTGTTTGTGCGGACTCGGTTCCTTGGAACATCGGATTGTTGCGGATGTTCGGAGGAGTGTTACCCCCAGCTCCTTCAACCCCCAGCGATGTGGATGATGAATTTCCCATCGAGATAAATTTTGTCTTTGAACGGGTGTGTTGGAATACACCAGTGGAGGGCAACCGTTTAGACGACAGTTTCTTAGTTGTAATGGTTGATATCTTCGGACTGGAGATGCTCGTTTTCTTCCTCCTCTCTTCGGCGGAAACTTTTTGAGCAGAATTGCAGGAGACAACAGGAGGTGCCTCATCTTCTGAGTTCGGGTGCTGTAGCCTTTGGAAGGCGGATGGCCGAGCTTCCGTCATTGCCGCGTTGTTGCAGCAGCAATTGACGATGATTTGGGTACAGCGATGTCCAAGCGAGGACTCTTTGCACACCGACACTCCTTCTCTTTCCTTGTGTTTGTGGAGGATCGTTTCCCGCAGGTCAGAGGAACCACTCTGTCTGTTTGTCGCGGGGGGCTGGACTTGAGCAGTTGTATACAACTTTCCATCCGAGGCCCGTGTGATAGTCAACGGGACGCTCCGATAGTCAGAGGTTGGGACAGCTGACTGGGCTCGATGAGCCCGCGCTGTCCTAGACTTCCTCCTTCTAGCACTTGTGGGTGCGTAATAGGAGGAGTCCAAGTTGAATGCTACAGAGTCTGGTTTATCATACAGAGAATCATCAGGGTCCGGACCGTATGAGAGACAGTCGAAGACCGATCGAAAGAAGCGTAGAACGGACGTTATGCGGCTAGAGTTGGGTACCGTACAGGCTGTCTGTATGCGGTCGTCTTCTGCTATCGGATGAGTTGTCTTTGGGCGTCTAGGAGTCACGATCGTGCAGGCTGAACGCATGTGGTTGGCAATAGTGGCCGTATGGGTTTTCTGCAAGCGACTGACTCCTGTAGCCTCATGTGTTTCATCCATGTGATTAGCGACCGTAGCTGCATAAACTATACGGCTGCCAGATATGACCGCATGATTCTTCTTCATGCGGCCAGCGACTGTGGCCGTATGAGCTTTGTCCCTGTGGCTAGCGGATGTGGTCGCATGAGCCTTTTTTACTCGGCTAGCACCCCTATGCGGCTCAGTTCGCATAGAGTTCCTCTTTGCCTCTGTAAGTCCAACATTATAGTATTTTCTTCTGCCGGACTTGGAGACAGCAGAGTTGTCTACGGTCTGAATAGGGGCCGCAGAAGAGTCCTTCTCACCGTCTTGAGCAACAGAGGGTACACCGTCGGGGGCTTGGGGAGGAGCAAATGATTTTGGCCTCCACTCTCTGCGAGCCTTTGTCGTACGGGTGCGCTTCTGGACCGGGCCAGCGCTTCCTTCGGAGAGCATCTCTTCAAACGCCTGTTGGTCGAAGCGGACGACCATCTTTTGTTGCGTGGAGCCAAGTTTGGCTGCATCCGATTGCGTCACCAACTCCTCAGCCGTGGAAAAGTTTGTCCCCAGCAGAGTCGCCATCGTGTTTGCCATTGATTGTAAAAGAACAGAACAATTATCGGAGGACTGAACTTAGACTCACAATACAAACTCGCTCGTACAAAGAAAGCCTAGGGATGAAAACCTAGGTACAGCAGACTAAGTACGATTGTTTATTTTTGATTCTGGGGGGTGACGATAGAGGCTCGGGAAAGCGACGGCCGCTCTGCCTTACTCCTTGGACGATCAGTATGCAGCCTTGGCTCGGGGAAGATCTGCTTGGCGTTGACGAAGAAAGGCTCTTCTTACTCTCCTCGGGTGGCTCTCCTGGCTTCTCTCTCTCTGTGAGTATCAAGAAAAAAAGGGGGGAGCTCTCTCTGTGTAGATCTCTCTCTTCTTAGTTTTTTTTATTCTTTTGTTGCCGACCTCTCTCTCTCTCTCTTCTTTTTTTTTTATGGGGAGGATGCTGGCTATTTATAGAAGTAGGGTGTGATCATTAGGGTTTGCTGATGATTATCTGTTTGGAATGTCGGCGCTTCCTTCATTCTATCTGAGCCCTTGATCCTGATTATAATGAATCTCGGCCACTAATGCTGATAGCACCAAATCTCATGAGCAGTTAATGCTGACTGCTTTAAATCCTCGTGATTGATTATGCTAATATTTGATTGCTCGCCATGTGTCCTATTGGCTTGATGATAAATGATATGCCCTGTTCTCGGCAATTATGATAATGGTATCAAATATTCTTGTTGGGATTCGGTTGAATCTTCAATGCCACGTGTTTTAATTGAAGGTCCTGCCAGGGCCGCATAGGATGGCCAACACTTGAACCGCAGGGAGATACTCTTCATGAGCCGCATGAGTCAATGCCTCATCGAGCCGCAGGGGACGAACTTTCCGTGAGCCGCATATGCGTAGTCTCTGCGAGCCGCAGGGGACGAACCCTCCATGAGCCGCATATGCATAGTTTCTGTGGGCCGCCTGAGTTAACATGGTATTGAGCCGCATAGATCGGGCTAATGGGTGGACCGCATATGGCGGATTCCTGTTAATCATATTAGAGTGATTCTTCGCTGAGCCGCATGAAGCTGTTCTCTACCCGAGCCGCATGAGACTTTTGCCACGTGGCAATCTAGGATTTCTGACAGATCGGGTCAGAGATTGTCTTCTTTCCCCGAGGAGTCTGTCATTATGGCAGAGCCATTATGACGCTTTATGTCAGGTCTGTCACTTGTCAGGTCTGTCAGCCGTCAGAGCATTAAATGCGTCCATACGTTGGGCACAACTATTTTTGAAGACCACATGGCCTCTCTCTCTGGGCCGCATGGAGTTTACTCGAGCTGCCTATGTGCGTTGAGTCGCATGTCCATGTTGGTGACTTTTGAGCCGCATGATACTCTTGAGCCGCATAAAGCTCGTCTGATTTTGAGCCGCATGAAGCTTCCTGGGTTCTGTGCCGCATGAAGAATGTCTCATGACCGAGCCGCATGAAGGACATCTCATGACCGAGCCGCATGAGGAATGTCTCATGACCGAGCCGCATGAGGAATGTCTCATGACCGAGCCGCATAAAGGACGTCTCATGACCGAGCCGCATGAGGAATGTCTCATGACCGAGCCGCATGAAGGACGTCTCATAACTCGCATGAGGAATGTCTCGATCTGCCCGTGCACTCGCTTTGTGGGCCCGGGTATCCCGAACACACGAGCGCGTAGGTATCATGTTTGCTCCCTGATGTGGAGGCTAATAGAAACACTTGCCCTCGATCTTTGTTGGGAGACTCTTGAGAACCACTCTATCCGTTTGCCGCCGGGGGCTGGACACAGGCGGTTCTGTACAACTTTCCATCAGAGGCCCGCTTAGCGGGACGCTCTTGATGGTCAGAGGTTGGGACAGCTGACTGAGCCCGATGAGCCCGCGCTGCCCTAGACTTCTTCCACTTAGCACCCGAAGGTGCGTAATAGGAAGAGTCCAAGTTTGGAAGGAGGGAAGAGAAGGGGGCTCTATTTATAGAATGGAGTGAGCCCTTTCTTCTTCTCCTTTCCGATGTGGGACTAAAAGCAATATTTTCCATGCTTCTACAGGATCGAACCAACTGAATAAGTCCACCCCTACACTCACCAGGATCGAATGCAGGGCATGGCCTACTGGACAAGGTACCAACTTATCTACAGGGAACTGCCACATCAGATGGTTGATACTGTGCTGGGAATTATCTAAGATTTTATTCCAAAAACAAGGGATCCTGACCTAAGGATTTCTTGCCCAGCCAATTGTACAATTGGATATAGACATAGGGTTCAATTCTAGAAACCTGAAGACCACAGGGGCATAAATCGTATACAAGTTACTGCCATATACCTGATGGACACTAGTATAACAGACCAATGGGACAATGACTTAGGAACTAGTCCTGTGTGAGAAGTATGCAGTATGGCATAGGCCCTAGTGATAGGACCAATGTACCTAGGTCCTAAGGCTGGAGTCATTTATCCCCAAGATGCTTACACCATATTAGCCTTTCTCCACTTATATAGCCCTGTACTTGCACACACATTGTATCAAATATGAAATGGGATTTAACTTGACCTGTTACACCATGTAGTGTCTTGGGAGGAAACCTGACACATGGGTAAGACATATGATAGCCTGTGAAGGCCAGTAGCCAACCTGGTTGAATACCTGCACCTCTCAGAGTGTATTGTGTACATATACAATTTTGAGTAGGGATAGGATGACAAATCTGGTAAGTTGCCTTGAAGGGTAGGTGTTTGCAAGCAAGTCAGAGTACAAGGGTAAACTGTGGAATGTGAACCTTAGACTATAATGCGATACTTAGAAGTCATGAAGGGTAGTGTCAAGAGCAGGATATGGATATCATGGGTTAATAAGTATAATCAGATTGGTCTAGGAATCAACCTAGAAGTAAGAAAACTTATGTTGGTCTTTTAAGCCCAGTTTCTAATGTTAAATTCTTTAAACAGGTTCTTTGGATCTCGATTTGGACTCTGATCAGTGCCAGCAGCCCGGGACGCCAGGCGAGTACAGTTTATTGTTTGTTTTCAGTATTGATCTTTACTATACATCAATGTTTAGTCGATAGATATGTGATTTCAGTTTTATGTTGATTTGTTCCATTGTGGTGTCGGAAGGGTGAAGTACTAACAATGTGTGATCTGACTTTAGACCATGTAGACCGTGTTTATTATTATATTTAGACCGTGTAGACCATGTTTATTATTGCATTTATACTGTGTAGACCATGTTTCTTTATTGCAGTATTTCTTGTAGACAGTGTAGATCGTGTAGACCGTGTCGCATAATTGTTTCGAGACCGGTCACATATCAAAGGTACTTCAGTCGGTCAGTTGGTGAGTATTTTTATTGTATTTTATTTTTTGTTCATAGTATTCAGTTTTATTCTGTCTTTCTTTATTTTATTTTATGAATCATATGTCTAAAGGCTAACCTTTGTGATATAGTCATTTTTCATATATTGGAACTACATTCAGTGAATTGTACTCGTCCCATTCTGACTGGGTAACCAAACAAATTTTAGGTGATGGCGATAAGATCGTGTGTCCTGACCAGTATGGCCCGTACTTGGGAGATGTGTTAGAGACGGACTTTGCTTATCAGGAGGAGTATGCAGCAGCTGATCCCGCTGTACTATCTTAGATATTTTTAGTTAGTGCTGAGACCTTGTATTGGATATTTGAGTTGACTTTGAGACATGTAGTTGAGATTATTTTGATTCTAGATTTCATACATTGTGAGACGATTCTATTTATTTTATCTATTAGATGCTGAGCTGGAATATCTAATTGCTGATTGTCCTTGTGGTTGTTCATCATATTGTTACAGCGTTCTACCGCCGACTCTGCGGCGTAGGCTGGACGTGTACACGGTTCATGCCCAAATATTGGGTGCGGGTCGTGACAGCGACATGGAGGGAAGACGTCTCCGGAGGGTGACACATACGACGCTGCCCGGAGATTTGCGACGATGGTCCGGTCACGGCCGATCGTGTAGACGACGACGAGGTGCGCCGTGTGGTTCTGGCCAACTGTCGCGAGGGCACGACGAGTGGAGGTCCGAAGCTCGGCCGCGGGTGGAAGAGAAGGCTGACTCGGTGTGCCAGAGGTGAGTGGTGACATGAGAGTTATCCGTCGATGGAGTCGGGGAGATGCAAGGTCGGTGTTGGGCTATGGACGGTGGTGATTGGGGTTACTCGGGTGGTTTATTGGGATGGTGTGATGCAGATGGGTGATGACCAGGTGGTGGTCGACAGAGACAGTGATTGGTGGCTAGGTGATCGAGGTTGTGGTGGTGAATATGGCGACGGTGATAGGGCACGGCGGGTTTAAGTGGTGAAGAATACTGTGGTAGTGGCTTGGGCTGACTATGGTTGGCTGAGTTTGGTGGTTGGCGGAAAGAGGTTGCGGCGGTGAGGCTGTCCCTGGCCGGGGACAGAGCAGACCAGAGTTACGCGACAGACCAGAGTTAGGGTTAGGGTTGTACGTTCGTGTCGGGGTGGTTGTGTTGGAAAAGGTCCGGTGCGTCGGACACGGAGAAAGTAATGGTGGTTGGTTATTTGTGTGCATGATGATGGTAGCGTTTGGTTGGGGAACGACTGATGCAGTTAGGGTGTTGTCGGTGGTGGCAGTTTGATTGCTTGTGGGTGGATATCGTAGAGTTTGGAGAAAAGATATGAGGAGCTCTCCATAAATAGGAAGAGGCTGATAGATATAAATCTCGGTTAGATAAGGATTACAAATCCTACGGATAATTCCTCCCCTGTTGATTTAAATCAACTATGCTTTTCAATTAAATTTAATATAATCTTAATCTAATAAATAGTTCAAATAAATATTTAACATTATCGAATATTTTTAAACCATACAATTTAAATCATATAAACCTAAATAAATTGACAATCTTTATTGTTAACATACTAACCAATAAACTCAAAGCTAAATTAATGTATTCTAATCCAATAATAGATTATACTAATAATTTGAAAATATATCTAATATTATCAAAGTAATTTGAATCATATTTAAACTTAAATAAATCGAATAGTTGATTATCATGATAATGAAGTAGAAAGATAACGTAAATAATATTTATATTATCAAGTAACTAAATCATATAATTTAAATCTATAGATGATCGACATAATAATTTACAAAATAATATTTAGTGTTTATCAAATAACGTATTTTTAAATCAAAACTATAATTGATTATCTCTATAAACATATTTTTATTAATCAAAATTCTTATAAAATATTTATAATTTTAAAAAATAATTTTTCAAAGTCAATAAGCTAATAACCAATAACGTCAATAATGAATTTCAAGAAAATATTTTTTTATATCAAAACTATATTTATTATCATTGAACCATAATAGTCTTTTAAAAATACAAACAAATAATAAATACACATTTCAAAGAGAACTTGTTTCTAAAACACGATCTCGAAAATATATAAAAATTTAAAAAAATTGGGAAGAGGAGTTACAACACCTCCTCCGGTTCGGGTCATACCGCGTTCCCAACAAGGACTTCGAAGATTCCTGCAAATGAGTTTTTTCTCTTGAAGAACCTGCAGCCAACCGAGAAGAAGAAGAAAGAAAGAAAGAAAGAAAGAAAGAAAGAAAGAAAGAAAGAAAGAGGAGATTTCAACAGCCATATTGGGGTGATGAAAATCACCGTTGCTCAAGTTAAGATTTGCCTTTATACGATCCGCTTCTAGGAACCAGCAAGTTTTCGAAGAACCTTTGGAACGCTCGCTAGTCAACTTTTTGTGACTAGAACGGGCTCCCTGGACTCAACGAGCTCCCTTTACTTTTATATTTGGTGCATCGAACAAAGGATGCCAGGGGGTTCTATATATAGAGTGGAGTGAGACTTCACTTCTTCTCCTATCCGATGTGGGACTAAAATACCAATACTCAAAAATAGAGTTTGATATTTTAGATCATCCTGTAATCAGCGTAGTCGTATGCTAGTCCATGCCTACCTCCATACGCGCTCATGCATGCACGAAGCATCCTTGAGACTGTGTCCGAGTCCGACTCCGAACGACAAATAGTAACATACTTCCTTGTTTGAGTTAATCCTTTTTCATTCTAGAAAAATACCCCCACATGGCACCCACATATGCCCCACTATACCCCATGTGTACACCTCAATGCATGCAAAGCATTATATTCAGATATCCACTTGGTGGTGTAGCTGATGTGGGATTATTTTATACTAGTCCAAAGGTAAAAATACCAACAATCTCCCACATATATCAATATATGTAGTTTGAGCGTTCCCCACAATGACTATCCATTATGCATAAGGATAGATGTCGCTTCGATTTTAATCTTCTCGCATAGTTCAAACAATAGTATGATACTGTCACTCCCCAATCCAGGAATACGTATTCTAATACGTAAACCGATAAATTATATTTACCTTGAATTTATACGATATTTATTATGCAGTATTTCTTCATGCATTTCCCAAAAATATTCGACAAAATATTATTTCCTAATTTATTTTCTGCATTTGGGCCTACAGTTTTGGCTCATTTGGGTAACCTATTCTTGGTTCACCAATGGTTCATCTTGAACCCTTTGGTTCATCATGAACCCATGGGTCCAAGATCTTTATATATATAACTCATCTCATTCTCTCTCCTCTCATTTACTTCCTCTCATTTATTTCTTCCACCAACCAAGGCAAGTACCAACTTGCTCAAGAGATGGATCCATAATTTTGTCAATGATTTTCTTACAAAATTATTTGCCAAAACATGTTCTTCTCCTCAATCTATACTAGTTTAGAACTTGGAAATTTCCAGTTTGAAGCTTTAATTTTTGTAGATCTAAGTTTTAATCATTTTTGGATTTTGCATGGTTTGATCTACTTTAGTTGGATTTTATGGGTTTTTGATGCTTCCATGTGGAAGAGCATTCAGTTTCACCCAAGTTAGAACCTTGGAAATCTGGATTTGGAGTTCGGATGGCCAAGTTATGATGCTTTGAAGCTTGGGTTCAGCCATGGTGTTCTTGCTGTTTGGAGAACACAGTGAGCCGTGTGCTCCTGTTTGAGCACGCTTCCTGTTGGAAGCGTGTCTCTCCTTGAGCCTGCGTGACTTTTCACACAGCTCTCCCCTTGAGCCTGCGTGACTTTTCACGCAGCTCTCTCCTTGAGCCTGCGTGACTTTTCACGCAGCTCTCCCCTTGAGCCTGCGTGACTTTTCACGCAGCTCTCCTCTTGAGCCTGCGTGACTTTTCACGCAGCTCTCTCCTTGAGCCTGCATGACTTTTCACGCAGCTCTCCCCTTGAGCCTGCGTGAGTTTTCACGCAGCTCTCCCCTTGAGCCTGCGTGACTTTTTACGCAGCTCTCTCCTTGAGCCTGCATGACTTTTTACGCAGCTCTCCCCTTGAGCCTGCGTAACTTTTCACGCAGCTCTCCCCTTGAGCCTGCGTGACTTTTCACGCACGCTGCCTTGAGTGAGCCTGCATGACTTTTCACGCACGCAGCTCCCCTTGAGCGTGCGTGCTTTTGTGCGTACGCTTTTGATATTTTATCAGATATTATATGCCTATTTTATATCCTTACGCCTTTTGTCCCGAGCATGATATGAGCATTAATGAGACCCCGGAGAACAAAGTGTTCCTACCCGATACATGTACCTAAATGTCCCAGTTCTTGTTCATGCTCGACAAATGACTCGTAACTCCACGTGGCGTATTTGCAATGATGCATTACACTAAGGAGGGTAGCACATATTGACATACTGATTGACATGGATCCTCTTTGGGGTACTCGTACTAAAGTACGACTTTAGGAGGATAATCATGCAGGCCACAGCATGTGAGTCCAAGATTTCACCTAGGGTTAAACTAGGCAACTAAATATACTAGATGCATGGGGAGGGCAGAATCCCGAGATCGTGTTACACCAGCCGCCTTGAGATATTGTCTTGACGCGCCGGCTGGTCTCCACGGATACTGTGTCATCTGCAACGAGTGGATGACTGTATTCGATTAATTCCTGCTATATAATATATGTTTTGGCAAGGTGGCCTTACGAGGGACCTGTGCTCAATAACACCTGTCTACGCGAACCCCTGGGTGGGCTAGCCTTGCTGGAAAGATACGATCTAAGGATTTTCTAATAACATGACGCGAGGATAACCTCATTCCACTAGAAACTTGTAGACTTGATTGGCCGTGAAAACGACTTGCTTGTATTCTATTACCTTCCGTGAATAACTGAGGGAAGCGGACTGTCATGGTACGTGATCCAACCCATGTTCTTGTTTGATTGTTGGGTTGGTTATCATACTATGATAGGCTGTGGACCGAAGTTATGAACGGAAGACATATTCTGGTTATAAAGTGCTACTTCTGCGAATGACTGAGGAACATAGTCTATCATGGTGCATGATCCAACCCATGTTCTTGTTTGATTATTGGGTTGGTTATTTTGCTGCGATAGGCTATCGACCGAAGTCACGATCAGGAGATTTTATTGTTTATACCTTTTAACTTATGTGAATGTTATAGAGTACGACACGTCCCGACTCCATGCGGCACCTTTTGTCCTTGTTTGGTTGTAAGGGTGCCATATGGGTTCGAAGATGTTGCGCTACCCTATAATAGTAGCATAAGTATTACTATTATCAATCATTCTATTAACTGGATTTTTTAATCTTAACTCTTGTGCCCCTTTGGCGGTACTTGCTATTCGGGGCTGACCCCGCTGGTTTTGTTTGGCCAGATCTCGTAGCAGAGCCGGAGGACACGATCTTCCTTCCTGACATCCATGGTGCATACTAGGAGCCTGGCGGTTCGGGGACTCGAGTGGGTTTCTTCTCCACCACTCCTGCTTATATTTTGTGCGGCATTTAGCCACCGGCACCTGTTAGCCGGATTACATGATATTTTGTGTCAGTACAGAATTATAAATAAACAGACTGCAGCTGTGTATAATTTTGTACTTCTGACTCTCTGAGATAGCTAAATTATAAAGCTAGTCTCTCATGACCATTTTGATGAAGCGTCGGGGACGCCTTACTGCTTTATCATTAATGTTCATTTAATTGCTGATGTGACTTGATTGATTGAGACATAAAACTCTGTGGAACCATAGGAGACTTGATTGTAGCATGTACCCCCTAGTCTCTCGACAGCCACGATCGTCGTATGACGTTACGTACCTCATATGGATTAGCTGGCCTAGTCCGTCTCCGTATTTCGGTACTGGGGCGTGACAAGGTTTTAGTGGTGGCCCATGCAGGTCTGATTTTCAGGCTTGTGGGGTATTGCGAATTATTAGGAGTCTCAATCAAAACTTGTTCCCCTTGAAATTCTGATTCTAATTCTCTGTCCTTGCCTTGACCTCTAACCTGACTTGCATCCTCGAAATCTTTCTCGTTCAGACTTGATAATCTATTATCTTTCTCTATTGGGGTGCTTCATTCTCAGTAGCGGGTGAGGCCCATGAGGAAGAGCAGCAAGAGCATCGCTCGACTGGGCGCCAGCAGGGGAGAGAACCTTTCCCAGGACAGACACGAGCAGAAATGGAACCGGAGGCAGTGCAGCCGTCGATTATTGAAACTCCTGCAGCACCAGCAGCGACGGCAGTACCAGACGCCGTAGCACTCCTGGAGATCATCCGGGGGTTTCTTGTCACTAACCAACAGCAACAGACTCGGCAGCAGGAGCAGAACGTGTTGCTGAACCAAGGAATTCAGTTAGCTCTTGAAAGGAGTGTCGGGGCTGACTCGGGAGCATCAGGAAGGTTTCGTCGCTTGAACCCGAGGTATTTTGATGGCACGGAGGATGTTATCACTGCGGATGCCTGGATTCAAGACATCGAAGCCATTCTTGTGGCAGCCAAGGTTCCAGATGATGAGAAGGTTGATCAGGTCAAACTGGTACTTCAGGATCTTGCCCGCGACTGGTGGACATCAGAAGAAGTTGGTGCAAGACGCCCTGTTCGTTGGACCACCTTCAGTGACAGATTTAAGGCCAAGTATTTTGGCGTAGTAGCTCGATATGAGCTCCAGCAGAAGTTTATCAGTCTCAAGCAAGCAGGCAAGACCGTAGATGGGTATGCAGCAGAGTTCTGCAGATTATGCCGTTTCGCACCAGCAATGGTGGCAACGGAGCCAGAGAAAGCTATGAGGTTCCAGCAGGGACTTCATTTGGAACTATTACAGCTTGTGGAAGGACACGACTACCAGACGTTTGACGCTGTTTTGACGGCCGCTCGGAGGCACGAGCTTACCCAGCAGAGGTTGGCATCGAGGACAGGAGGTCAGAAGAGATCTCATTCCCAGGTTGGAGGAGGAGCAATACAGCGAACATCGGCACCAGCACCCGGTGTACGTATTCATGATGCATGAGCGCCGCGGAGGACGGCCATGTCAACTAATACAGCGCCAGTTCGGCATCAGCAACCGAGGAACCAACAACAGCGTCAGGGAGCACCCAGGGCTGTACATTCTGTGGGAAGGCAAGGCACACGAGGGAGGTGTACCGGTCAGCGAATGGCTTATGCTTGAGGTGTGGTAGTTCAGACCATCGTATCTCCACTTGTCCTGTGATGCAGAGGCCAGGAGGGCCAGCTCAGCAGTTTCCAGCATTGCCAGCTCCGGTGGCAACCCCGAGTGGAGGGCCAGTATTAGCAGTAAGGCCCCTAGCCCAGCGTCTACCAACGCAGGCACAGATGTTCCGCCAGGCACAGGAAGCCGAAGGCCCTCAGAGGCAGCAACATCATGGTCGAGAAAGGCCGCAACAAGGGGTTCCGCGGGGCCAGGCTCTCATATTGTCCTTGGAAGAGGCTCTAGCGTCTAGCGACGTGGTGGCAGGTAAAATTCTCGTCACCTCATTTCCCGCTGTAGCATTATTTGATTCAGGCGCTACTCATTCATTCATCTCTGCACAATATGCTACACGGATTGGATTAGAGTTTGAGGCATTGCCGGAGAGGATGGATATACTCACCGGCAATGGGCTCGTAGAAGTTAGCAGAGTGCGCTTTTCATGTCCGGTGGAGGTGTGTGGGCATTTACTGCCCGCATTATTGATTGAATTCCCTATGGAGAATTTTAATGTCGTTCTTGGCATGGACTGGTTGAGAGACAGTCATGCGATAATTGATTGCAGAGGAGGTAGGGTCATATTCAGCGTTCCTGGGATGGAGCAGTTCATCTTTTCTCGAACCTTGAAGAATCAGGCCGGAGGCGTCATCTCAGCAGCAGTGTCAGAGCCAGGACAGATTCCGAGGGTGGTCGAAGATTTTCTCGACGTCTTCCCTGATGAGCTCCTAGGGATACCCCCAGTCAGAGAGGTAAAATTTAGCATTGAATTGAACCCTGGAACCAGGCCTATTGCAGACAGAGTTTACAGAATGTCGCCGTCAGAACAGGATAAGTTGTATCAACATGAAGAAGAGTTAAAGTCTAAGGGATTCATCCGAGACAGTAAATCGCCCTGGGCCGCGCCAGTGATTCTAGTTCCCAAGAAGGATGGGTCGACGAGGATGTGCATCGACTACCGCAAGCTGAATGCAGTAACAGTGAAGAATAAGTACCCACTACCAAGGATTGATGACCTGTTTGACCAGTTGAGCAAGGCCAGCATCTTTTCCAAGATCGATCTTCGGTCAGGATACTATCAAGTAAGAGTCCGGGAGCAAGACATACCGAAGACAGCATTTAGATCTAGATATGGGCATTATGAGTTTTTAGTAATGCCCTTTGGACTAACCAACGCCCCCGCAGTATTCATGGATTTAATGAACCGCATCTTTCTGCCGTATTTGGATAAATTTGTGGTGGTGTTCCTAGATGACATTCTTGTCTATTCCAGCAGTGAAGAGGAGCATGAGAAACATCTTAGGACTGTCTTACAGACATTGAGGGAGCATCAACTTTATGCGAAGCTCGACAAGTGTGAATTCTGGTTAGATCACATTTCGTTCCTGGGGCATGTAATTTCTGGGGCAGGAGTGTCAGTAGATCCGAAGAAGATTGAGGCCGTAGAGCATTGGCCAGTCCCGAGAACGGTTGCAGAAGTGCAAAGTTTCTTAGGATTAGCTGGTTACTACAGAAGGTTCGTGGCGGACTTTGCCAAGATCTCTGCGCCCTTAACGCGTTTGACGCACAGGGACGTAGAGTTTGTTTGGTCAGCTAGCTGTCAGGCATCATTTGAAGAATTAAAGAAGAGATTGATCTCAGCCCCGATCTTGACGCTTCCAGTAGGAGCGGGAGGCTTTACAGTATATTGTGACGCATCTGGAAAGGGTCTTAGATGTGTATTGATGCAGCACGGAAAGGTGATAGCATATGCGTCTCGACAGCTTCGAGACCGTGAGAAGAATTACCCGACTCACGATTTGGAGTTAGCAGCTGTGGTATTTTCACTCAAGTTGTGGAGGCATTATTTATACGGAGATCGGGTAGAGATCTATACTGATCATAAGAGTTTGAAATACGTATTCACGCAGCGAGATTTGAACATGAGGCAAAGAAGATGGTTAGAACTACTGAAGGATTTTGACTTAGATCTTCAGTATCATCCAGGCAAGGCGAATATAGTTACAGATGCACTGAGTAGGAGAGACAGTGCCTTTATCTTGACCTCGCAGAAGCATATTTTAGAAGACCTTCAGAGTATGGGAATCGAAGTAGTTTTGCCAAGGGATATAGGAAGAATGACCAGTATGCAGATTCAGTCAACCTTAGTAGAGAGGATAAGGGCAGCACAAGCAGGAGATCCACAGATTCAGAAGTTGCGGTCGGAGTGTGAATCAGGCTGTAGGAAGGAGTTAGTGATTCATGAAGATGGTACGCTCAGGTTTGGAAACAGACTCTGTGTACCGAGTGGAGACCTTCGACAAAAAGTTATGTCCGAAGCTCATAGTTCTATTTACTCCATTCATCCAGGAGGAACGAAGATGTATCGAGATATCAGGCAGTACTTTTGGTGGAATGGCATGAAAAGAGAGATAGCAAGATTTGTATCCAAGTGTCTGGTATGTCAGCAGGTGAAAGCCGAGCAGCAGAGACCAGCAGGGTTGCTACAGTCGCTTCCTATCCCAGAATGGAAATGGGAGCACATCACGATGGACTTTGTGACCGGTTTACCTAGATCCCCGACTGGTAAGAATGCAGTCTGGGTAATAGTAGATCGACTCACGAAGGTCGCTCATTTCCTTCCCTTCCGAGTTGGACAGACTACTGAACAGCTAGCAGAAATGTACATGAAGCAGATAGTACGGCAGCACGGTGTTCCGGCTAGTATAGTATCTGATCGGGATACGCGGTTTACTTTCCATTTTTGGCGGAGCTTACACCAAAGTTTGGGAACCAAGTTAAGATTCAGTACTGCTTATCATCCACAAACTGACGGGCAATCAGAAAGAACCATTCAGACGTTAGAAGATATGCTACGGACGTGCACCTTGGATTTTGGCGGATCTTGGGAGGATCACCTTCATCTAGTGGAGTTCTCCTATAACAACAGCTATCAGGCTAGCATTCAGATGGCCCCGTTCGAAGCATTGTACGGAAGGAAGTGCATGTCCCCTTTGGCATGGGACGACGTCGGAGAACGAAAGTTGTTGGGACCAGAGATGATCACGCAGACTGTGGAGATAGTTAAGTTGGTCAGAGAGCGCCTTCGAGTTGTACAGGACCGACATCGTCATTGGGCAGATCAGCATCGTAGGCCTCTAGAGTTCAGAGTTGGCGACCAAGTGTTTCTGCGGATTTCGTCTACTCGGGGTAACATCAGATTTGGAACCCGAGGAAAGCTTAGTCCAAGATACGTTGGTCCTTTTAAGATTCTCGCTCGGGTAGGCGATGTGGCTTATCGACTTGCCCTTCAGCCTTCGTTAACTGGCATACATGATGTATTTTATGGGTCCCAATTATGTGGGTATGTCCCGAATTCGAGTCATGTCCTCGATCATTCTGAGTTAGTCGTTGGTACCGACCTAACTTACGAGGAACAACCCGTGTCTATTTTAGACCGGCGAGAGAAGGTACTCAAGAATCGGATGATAAGCCTTGTCCATGTTTCTTGGAACTATCACTCTTCGGGAGAATCAACCTGGGAGCACGAGGACGAGATCAGATCTCGGTATCCGCATTTGTTTGACTAATAAGGTATATTTTTGCACCTTATTGACACAATTCCATGCTTATCTGCACCTGCTTATTTTGTACTTTGTGATGTATGATAATAACCGCTATGATAGTTAACTTGTATATGATTGTGCCTTGTTTGCCCTGATTTTACTATCCTTTCTTGGCTGGAATTCCGAGGACGAAATTTTTCTAAGAAGGGTAGAGATGTCACTCCCCAATCCAGGAATACGTATTCTAATACGTAAACCAATAAATTATATTTATCTTCAATTTATACGATATTTATTATGCAGTATTTCTTCATGCATTTCCCAAAAATATTCGATAAAATATTATTTCCTAATTTATTTTCTGCATTTGGGCCTACAGTTTTGGCTCATTTGGGTAACCTATTCTTGGTTCACCAATGGTTCATCTTGAACCCTTTGGTTCATCATGAACCCATGGGTCCAAGATCTTTATATATATAACTCATCTCATTCTCTCTCCTCTCATTTACTTCCTCTTATTTATTTCTTCCACCAACCAAGGCAAGTACCAACTTGCTCAAGAGATGGATCCATAATTTTGTCAATAATTTTCTTACAAAACTATTTGCCAAAACATGTTCTTCTCCTCAATCTATACTAGTTTAGAACTTAAAAATTTCCAGTTTGAAGCTTTGATTTTTGTAGATCTAAGTTTTAATCATTTTAGGATTTTGCATGGTTTGATCTACTTTAGTTGGATTTTATGGATTTTTGATGCTTCCATATGGAAGAGCATTCAGTTTCACCCAAGTTAGAACCTTGGAAATCTGGATTTGGAGTTCGGATGGCCAAGTTATGATGCTTTGAAGCTTGGGTTCAGCCATGGTGTTCTTGCTGTTTGGAGAAGACAGTGAGCAGTGTGCTCCTGTTTGAGCACGTTTCCTGTTGGAAGCGTGTCTCTCCTTGAGCCTGCGTGACTTTTCACGCAGCTCTCCCCTTGAGCCTGCGTGACTTTTCACGCAGCTTCCTCCTTGAGCCTGCGTGACTTTTCACGCAGCTCTCCCCTTGAGCCTGCGTGACTTTTCACGCAGCTCTCCTCTTGAGCCTGCGTGACTTTTCACGCAGCTCTCTCCTTGAGCCTGACTTTTCACGCAGCTCTCCCCTTGAGCCTGCGTGACTTTTCATGCAGCTCTCCCCTTGAGCCTGCGTGACTTTTCACGCAGCTCTTCCCTTGAGCCTGCGTGACTTTTCATGCAGCTCTCCCCTTAAGCCTGCGTGACTTTTCACGCAGCTCTCTCCTTGAGCCTGCGTGACTTTTCACGCAGCTCTCCCCTTGAGCCTACGTGACTTTTCACGCAGCTCTCCCCTTGAGCCTGCATGACTTTTCACGCAGCACTCTTCTTGAGTCTGCGTGACTTTTCACGCAGCTCTCCCCTTGAGCCTGCGTGACTTTTCACGCAGCTCTCCCCTTGAGCCTGCGTGACTTTTCACGCACGCTGCCTTGAGTGAGCCTGCGTGACTTTTCACGCACGCAGCTCCCCTTGAGCGTGCGTACTTTTGTGCGTACGCTTTTGATATTTTATCAGATATTATATGCCCATTTTATATCCTTACGCCTTTTGTCCCGAGCATGATATGAGCATTAATGAGACCCCGGAGAACAAAGTGTTCCTACCCGATACATGTACCTGAATGTCCCAGTTCTTGTTCATGCTCGACAAATGACTCGTAACTCCACGTGGCGTATTTGCAATGATGCATTACACTAAGGAGGGTAGCACATGTTGACATACTGATTGACATAGATCCTCTTTGGGGTACTCGTACTAAAGTACGACTTTAGGAGGATAATCATGCAGGCCACAGCATGTGAGTCCAAGATTTTACCTAGGGTTAAACTAGGCAACTAAATATACCAGATGCATGGGAAGGGCAGAATCCCGAGATCGTGTTACACCAGCCGCCTTGAGATATTGTCTTGACGTGCCGGCTGGTCTCCACGGATACTGTGTCATCTGCAACGAGTGGATGACTGTATCCGATTAATTCCTGCTATATAATATATGTTTTGGCAAGGTGGCCTTACGAGGGACCTGTGCTCAATAACACCTATCTACGCGAACCCCTGGGTGGGCTAGACTTGCTGGAAAGATACGATCTGAGGATTTTCTAATAACATGACGCGAGGATAACCTCGTTCCACTAGAAACTCGTAGACTTGATTGGCCGTGAAAATGACTTGCTTGTATCCTATTACCTTCCGTGAATAACTGAGGGAAGCGGACTGTCATGGTACGTGATCTAACCCATGTTCTTGTTTGATTGTTGGGTTGGTTATCGTACTATGATAGGCTGTGGACCGAAGTTATGAACGGAAGACATATTCTGGTTGTGAAGTGCTACTTCTGTGAATGACTGAGGAACATGGTCTATCATGGTGCATGATCCAACCCATATTCTTGTTTGATTATTGGGTTGGTTATTGTGCTGCGATAGGCTATCGACCGAAGTCACGATCAGGAGATTTTATTGTTTATACCTTTTAACTTATGTGAATGTTATAGAGTACGACACGTCCCGACTCCATGCGGCACCTTTTGTCCTTGTTTGGTTGTAAGGGTGCCATATGGGTTCGAAGATGTTGCACTACCCTATAATAGTAGCATAAGTATTACTATTATCAATCATTCTATTAACTGGGTTTTTTAATCTTAACTCTTGTGCCCCTTTGGCGGTACTTGCTATTCGGGGCTGACCCCGCTGGTTTTGTTTGGCCAGATCTCGTAGCAGAGCCGGAGGACACGATCTTCCTTCCTGACATCCATGGTGCATACTAGGAGCATGGCGGTTCGGGGACTCGAGTGGGTTTCTTCTCCACCACTCCTGCTTATATTTTGTGCGGCATTTAGCCACCGGTACCTGTTAGCCGGATTACACGATATTTTGTGTCAGTACAGAATTATAAATAAACAGACTGCAGCTGTGCATAATTTTGTACTTCTGACTTTCTGAGATAGCTAAATTATAAAGCTAGTCTCTCATGACCATTTTGATGAAGCGTCGGGGACGACTTACTGCTTTATCATTAATATTTATTTAATTGCTGATGTGACTTGATTGATTGAGACATAGAACTCTGTAGGACCATAGGAGACTTGATTGTAGCATGTACCCCCTAGTCTCTCGACAGCCACGATCGTCGTATGACGTTACGTACCTCATATGGAGTAGCTGGCCTAGTCCGTCTCCGTATTTCGGTACTGGGGCGTGACAAGGTTTTAGTGGTGGCCCATGCAGGTCTGATTTTCAGGCTTGTGGGGTATTGCGAATTATTAGGAGTCTCAATCAAAACTTGTTCCCCTTGAAATTCTGATTCTAATTCTCTGTCCTTGCCTTGACCTCTAACCTGACTTGCATCCTCGAAATCTTTCTCGTTCGGACTTGATAATCTATTATCTTTCTCTATAGGGGTGCTTCATTCTCAGTAGCGGGTGAGGCCCATGAGGAAGAGCAGCAAGAGCATTGCTCGACTGGACGCCAGCAGGGGAGAGAACCTTCCCCAGGGCAGACACGAGCAGAAATGGAACCGGAGGCAGTACAGCCGCCGGTTATTGAAACTCCTGCAGCACCAGCAGCGATGACAGTACCAGACGCCGTAGCACTCCTGGAGATCATCCGGGAGTTTCTTGTCACTAACCAACAGCAACAGACTCGGCAGCAGGAGCAGAACGTGTTGCTGAACCAAGGAATTCAGTTAGCTCTTGAAAGGAGTGTCGGGGCTGACTCGGGAGCATCATGAAGGTTTCGTCACTTGAACCCGAGGTATTTTGATGGCACGGTGGATGCTATCACTGCGGATGCCTGGATTCAAGACATCGAAGCCATTCTTGTGGCAGTCGAGGTTCCAGATGATGTGAAGGTTGATCAGGTCAAACTGGTACTTCAGGATCTTGCCCGCGACTGGTGGACATCAGAAGAAGTTGGTGCAAGACGCCCTGTTCGTTGGACCACCTTCGGTGACAGATTCAAGGCCAAGTATTTTGGCATAGTAGCTCGATATGAGCTCCAGCAGAAGTTTATCAGTCTCAAGCAAGCAGGCAAGACCGTAGATGGGTTTGCAGCAGAGTTCTGCAGATTGTGCCGTTTCGCACCAGCAATGGTGGCAACGGAGGCAGAGAAAGCTATGAGGTTCCTGCAGGGACTTCATTTGGAACTATTAAGCTTGTGGAAGGACACGACTACCAGACATTTGACGTTGTTTTGACGGCCGCTCGGAGGCACGAGCTTACCCAGCAGAGGTTGGCATCGAGGACAGGAGGTCAGAAGAGATCTCATTCCCAGGTTGGAGGAGGAGCAATGCAGCGAACATCGGCACCAGCACCCGGTGTACGTATTCATGATGCAGGAGCGCCGCGGAGGACGGCCGTGTCAACTAATACAGCGCCAGTTCGGCATCAGCAGCCGAGGAACCAACAACAGCGTCAGGGAGCACCCCAGGGCTATACATTCTGTGGGAAGGCAAGGCACATGAGGGAGGTGTGCCGGTCAGCGAATGGCTTATGCTTGAGGTGTGGTAGTTCAGACCACCGTATCTCCACTTGTCCTGTGATACAGATGCCAGGAGGGCCAGCTCAGCAGTTTCCAGCATTGCCAGCTCCGGTGGCAACCCCGAGTGGAGGGCCAGTATTAGCAGTAAGGCCCCAAGCCCAGCGTCTACCAACGCAGGCACAGATGTTCCGCCAGGCACAGGAAGCCAAAGGCCCTCAGAGGCAGCAACAGCATGGTCGAGGAAGGCCGCAACGAGGGGTTCCGCGGGGCCAGGCTCTCACATTGTCCTTGGGAGAGGCTCTAGCGTCTAGCGACGTGGTGGCAGGTAAAATTCTCGTCACCTCATTTTTCGCTGTAGCATTATTTGATTCAGGCGCTACTCATTCATTCATTTCTGCACAATATGCTACACGGATTGGATTAGAGTTTGAGGCATTGCCGGAGAGGATGGATATACTCACCGGCAATGGGCTCGTAGAAGTTAGCAGAGTGCGCTTTTTATGTCCGGTGGAGGTGTGTGGGCATTTACTGCCCGCATCATTGATTGAATTCCCTATGGGGAATTTTAATGTCGTTCTTGGCATGGACTGGTTGAGAGACAGTCATGCGATAATTGATTGCAGAGGAGGTAGGGTCATATTCAGCGTTCCTGGGATGGAGCAGTTCATCTTTTCTCGAACCTTGAAGAATCAGGCCGGAGGCGTCATCTCAGCAGCAGTGTCAGAGCCAGGACAGATTCCGAGGGTGGTCGAAGATTTTTTCGACGTCTTCCCTGATGAGCTCCTAGGGATACCCCCAGTCAGAGAGGTAAAATTTAGCATTGAGTTGAACCCTGGAACGAGGCCTATTGCAGACAGAGTTTATAGAATGTTGCCGTCAGAACAGGATAAGTTGTATCAACATGAAGAAGAGTTGAAGTCTAAGGGATTCATCCGAGACAGTAAATCGCCCTGGGCCGCGCCAGTGATTCTAGTTCCCAAGAAGGATGGGTCGACGAGGATGTGCATCGACTACCGCAAGCTGTATGCAGTAACAGTGAAGAATAAGTACCCACTACCAAGGATTGATGACCTGTTTGACCAGTTGAGCAAGGCTAGCATCTTTTCCAAGATCGATCTTCGGTCAGGATACTATCAAGTAAGAGTCCGGGAGCAAGACATACCGAAGACAGCATTTAGATCTAGATATGGGCATTATGAGTTTTTAGTAATGCCCTTTGGACTAACCAACGCCCCCGCAGTATTCATGGATTTAATGAACCGCATCTTTCTGCCGTATTTGGATAAATTTGTGGTGGTGTTCCTAGATGACATTCTTGTCTATTCCAGCAGTGAAGAGGAGCATGAGAAACATCTTAGGACTGTCTTACAGACATTGAGGGAGCATCAACTTTATGCGAAGCTCGACAAGTGTGAATTCTGGTTAGATCACATTTCGTTCCTGGGGCATGTAATTTCTGGGGCAGGAGTGTCAGTAGATCCGAAGAAGATTGAGGCCGTAGAGCATTGGCCAGTCCCGAGAACGGCTGCAGAAGTGCGAAGTTTCTTAGGATTAGCTGGTTACTACAGAAGGTTCGTGGCGGACTTTGCCAAGATCTCTGCGCCCTTAACACGTTTGACGCACAAGGACGTAGAGTTTGTTTGGTCAGCTAGCTGTCAGGCATCATTTGAAGAATTGAAGAAGAGATTGATCTCAGCCCCGATCTTGACGCTTCCAGTAGGAGCGGGAGGCTTTACAGTATACTGTGACGCATCTGGGAAGGGTCTTGGATGTGTATTGATGCAGCACGTAAAGGTGATAGCATATGCGTCTCGACAGCTTCGAGACCATGAGAAGAATTACCCGACTCACGATTTGGAGTTAGCAGCTGTGGTGTTTTCACTCAAGTTGTGGAGGCATTATTTATACGGAGATCGGGTAGAGATCTATACTGATCATAAGAGTTTGAAATACGTATTCACGCAGCGAGATTTGAACATGAGGCAAAGAAGATGGTTAGAACTACTGAAGGATTTTGACTTAGATCTTCAGTATCATCCAGGAAAGGCGAATATAGTTGCAGATGCACTGAGTAGGAGAGACAGTGCCTTTATCTTGACCTCGCAGAAGCAAATTTTAGAAGACCTTCAGAGTATGAGAATCGAAGTAGTTTTGCCAAGGAATATAGGAAGAATGACCAGTATGCAGATTCAGTCAACCTTAGTAGAGAGGATAAGGGCAGCACAAGCAGGAGATCCACAGATTCAGAAGTTGCGGTCGGAGTGTGAATCAGGCTGTAGGAAGGAGTTAGTGATTCATGAAGATGGTACGCTCAGGTTTGGAAACAGACTCTGTGTACCGAGTGGAGACCTTCGACAAAAAGTTATGTCCGAAGCTCATAGTTCTATTTACTCCATTCATCCAGGAGGAACGAAGATGTATCGAGATATCAGGCAGTACTTTTGGTGGAATGGCATGAAAAGAGAGATAGCGAGATTTATATCCAAGTGTCTGGTATGTCAGCAGGTGAAAGCCGAGCAGCAGAGACCAGCAGGGTTGCTACAGTCGCTTCCTATCCCAGAATGGAAATGGGAGCACATCACGATGGACTTTGTGACCGGTTTACCTAGATCCCCGACTGGTAAGAATGCAGTCTGGATAATAGTAGATCGACTCACGAAGGTCGCTCATTTCCTTCCCTTCCGAGTTGGACAGACTACTGAACAGCTAGCAGAAATGTACATGAAGCAGATAGTACGGCAGTACGGTGTTCCGGTTAGTATAGTATCTGATCGGGATACGCGGTTTACTTTTCATTTTTGGCGGAGCTTACACCAAAGTTTGGGAACCAAGTTAAGATTCAGTACTGCTTATCATCCACAAACTGACGGGCAATCAAAAAGAACCATTCAGACGTTAGAAGATATGCTACGGGCGTGTACCTTAGATTTTGGCAGATCTTGGGAGGATCACCTTCATCTAGTGGAGTTCTCCTATAACAACAGCTATCAGGCTAGCATTCAGATGGCCCCGTTCGAAGCATTGTACGGAAGGAAGTGCAGGTCCCCTTTGGCATGGGACGATGTCGGAGAACGAAAGTTGTTGGGACCAGAGATAATCACGCAGACTGTGGAGATAGTTAAGTTGGTCAGAGAGCGCCTTCGAGTTGCACAGGACCGACATCGTCATTGGGCAGATCAGCATCGTAGGCCTCTAGAGTTCAGAGTTGGCGACCAAGTGTTTCTGCGGATTTCGCCTACTCAGGGTATCATCAGATTTGGAACCCGAGGAAAGCTTAGTCCAAGATACGTTGGTCCTTTTAAGATTCTCACTCGGGTAGGCGATGTGGCTTATCGACTTGCCCTTCCGCCTTCGTTAACTGGCATACATGATGTGTTTCATGTGTCCCAATTACGTGGGTATGTCCCGGATCCGAGTCATGTCCTCGATCATTCTGAGTTAGTTGTTGGTACCGACCTAACTTACGAGGAACAACCCGTGTCTATTTTAGACCGGCGAGAGAAGGTACTCAAGAATCGGATGATAAGCCTTGTCCGTATTTCTTGGAACCATCACCCTTCGGGAGAATCAACCTGGGAGCGCGAGGACGAGATCAGATCTCGGTATCCGCATTTGTTTGACTAATAAGGTATATTTTTGTACCTTATTGACACGATTCCATGCTTATCTGCACCTGCTTGTTTTGTACTTTGTGATGTATGATAATAACCGCTATGATAGTTAACTTGTATATGATTGTGCCTTGCTTGCCCTGATTTCACTATCCTTTCTTGGCTGGAATTCCGAGGACAGAATTTTTCTAAGAAGGGTAGAGATGTCACTCCCCAATCCAGGAATACGTATTCTAATACGTAAACCGATAAATTATATTTATCTTGAATTAATATGATATTTATTATGTAGTATTTCTTCATGCATTTCCCAAAAATATTCGACAAAATATTATTTCCTAAATTATTTTCTGCATTTGGGCCTACAGTTTTGGCTCATTTGGGTAACCTATTCTTGGTTCACCAATGGTTCATCTTGAACCCTTTGGTTCATCATGAATCCATGAGTCCAAGATCTTTATATATATAACTCATCTCATTCTCTCTCCTCTCATTTACTTCCTCTCATTTATTTCTTCCACCAACCAAGGCAAGTACCAACTTGCTCAAGAGATGGATCCATAATTTTGTCAATAATTTTCTTACAAAACTATTTGCCAAAACATGTTCTTCTCCTCAATCTATACTAGTTTAGAACTTAGAAATTTTCAGTTTGAAGCTTTGATTTTTGTAGATCTAAGTTTTAATCATTTTTGGATTTTGCATGGTTTGATCTACTTTAGTTGAATTTTATGGATTTTTGATGCTTCCATATGGAAGAGCATTCAGTTTCACCCAAATTGGAACCTTGGAAATCTGGATTTGGAGTTCGGATGGCCAAGTTATGATGCTTTGAAGCTTGGGTTCAGCCATGGTGTTCTTGCTGTTTGGAGAAGACAGTGAGCAGTATGCTCCTGTTTGAGCACGCTTCCTGTTGGAAGCGTGTCTCTCCTTGAGCCTGCGTGACTTTTTACGCAGCTCTCCCCTTGAGCCTGCGTGACTTTTCACGCAGCTCTCTCCTTGAGCCTGCGTGACTTTTCACGCAGCTCTCCCCTTGAGCCTGCGTGACTTTTCACGCAGCTCTCTCCTTGAGCCTGCGTGACTTTTCACGCAGCTCTCCCCTTGAGCCTGCGTGACATTTCACGCAGCTCTCTCCTTGAGTCTGCGTGACTTTTCACGCAGCTCTCCCCTTGAGCCTGCGTGACTTTTCACGCAGCTCTCCCCTTGAGCCTGCGTGACTTTTCACGCAGCTCTCCCCTTGAGCCTGCGTGACTTTTTACGCACGCTGCCTTGAGTGAGCCTGCGTGACTTTTCACGCAGCTCTCCCCTTGAGCCTGCGTGACTTTTTACGCACGCTGCCTTGAGTGAGCCTGCGTGACTTTTCACGTACGTAGCTCCCCTTGAGCGTGCGTGCTTTTGTGCGTACGCTTTTGATATTTTATCAGATATTATATGCCCATTTTATATCCTTACGCCTTTTGTCCCGAGCATGATATGAGCATTAATGAGACCCCGGAGAACAAAATGTTCCTACCCGATACATGTACCTGAATGTCCCAGTTCTTGTTCATGCTCAACAAATGACTCGTAACTCCACGTGGCGTATTTGCAATGATGCATTACACTAAGGAGGGTAGCACATGTTGACATACTGATTGACATGGATCCTCTTTGGGGTACTCGTACTAAAGTACGACTTTAGGAGGATAATCATGCAGGCCACAGCATGTGAGTCCAAGATTTCACCTAGGGTTAAACTAGGCAACTAAATATACTAGATGCATGGGGAGGGCAGAATCCCGAGATCGTGTTACACCAGCCGCCTTGAGATATTGTCTTGATGCGCCGGCTGGTCTCCACGGATACTGTGTCATCTGCAACGAGTGGATGACTGTATCCGATTAATTCCTGCTATATAATATATGTTTTGGCAAGGTGGCCTTACGAGGGACCTGTGCTCAATAACACCTATCTACGCGAACCCCTGGGTGGGCTAGACTTGCTGGAAAGATACGATCTGAGGATTTTCTAATAACATGACGCGAGGATAACCTCGTCCCACTAGAAACTCGTAGACTTGATTGGCTGTGAAAACGACTTGCTTGTATCCTATTACCTTCCGTGAATAACTGAGGGAAGCGGACTGTCATGGTACGTGAGCCAACCCATGTTCTTGTTTAATTGTTGGGTTGGTTATCGTACTATGATAGGCTGTGGACCGAAGTTATGAACGGAAGACATATTCTAGTTGTGAAGTGCTACTTCTGTGAATGACTGAGGAACATGGTCTATCATGGTGCATGATCCAACCCATGTTCTTGTTTGATTGTTGGGTTGGTTATTGTGCTGCGATAGGCTATCGACCGAAGTCACGATCAGGAGATTTTATTGTTTATACCTTTTAACTTATGTGAATGTTATAGAGTACGACACGTCCCGACTCCATGCGGCACCTTTTGTCCTTGTTTGGTTGTAAGGGTGCCATATGGGTTTGAAGATGTTGCGCTACCCTATAATAGTAGCATAAGTATTACTATTATCAATCATTCTATTAACTGGGTTTTTTAATCTTAACTCTTGTGCCCCTTTGGCGGTACTTGCTATTCGGGGCTGACCCCGCTGGTTTTGTTTGGCCAGATCTCGTAACAGAGCCGGAGGACACGATCTTCCTTTCTGACATCCATGGTGCATACTAAGAGCATGGCGGTTCGGGGACTCGAGTGGGTTTCTTCTCCACCACTCCTGCTTATATTTTGTGCGGCATTTAGCCACCGGCACCTGTTAGCCGAATTACATGATATTTTGTGTCAGTACAGAATTATAAACAAACAGACTGCAGTTGTGTATAATTTTGTACTTCTGACTCTCTGAGATAGCTAAATTATAAAGCTAGTCTCTCATGACCATTTTGATGAAGCATCGGAGATGCGTTACTGCTTTATCATTAATGTTCATTTAATTGCTGATGTGACTTGATTGATTGAGACATAGAACTCTGTGGGACCATAGGAGACTTGATTGTAGCATGTACCCCCTAGTCTCTCGACAGCCACCATCGCCGTATGACGTTACGTACCTCATATGGAGTAGCTGGCCTAGTCCGTCTCCGTATTTCGGTACTGGGACGTGACATATACAATAATGGACTAAGTCTTGAATTTTGTATCATAGCTGCAATTCTTTCTACCAGCACAACGATATCAGCTATACTTCCGGTTGCATATTAAAGGTCATGTGCCCGCCTGGTTTCGGTATATGTATATTAGGTGTCTACAAGTTCACCCTCAGAGACGGCTTATATCTATTTCGTACACTCTAAGTGAGTTCCTCGTCATGGCATGAAGCCTTTCACTTCCTTGCGGTGCTATGCCACCAGGACATGGTCCAAAGTCGAGGCTATACCTCATCGTGGTGTCATACCACTGTAGCATGAGGACACAACCTCTTTGTAGTGACCAACTATCCAGCATGAAGCCTTTCACTTCCTTGTGGTGTTATGCCGCTGTGATATGGCTCGAATAGCCGAGGCTTTAACCTTTCTAAGTACCTCTTGGTGGTCATACCACTATAACCTGAGGTCACCAGTCTCTTTGTAGTGCTGCCTACCACTCTTCATTATTTAGCGTTAGACCACTTGCCTATGTGCGGTTCTACGCCGCGGTGACATGGCCCGAAGCCAAGGCTTTACCCTCTCAAGGTACCTCCTGGTGTTACCCCACTGTAGCATGGAGTACTACGCGCTTTAGGTTGTAACTATGTGCTACCCATGCTTCCTATAAAGCACGTCGGACATTCTAAATGTCCGAAAACTCATTAAGGTGTCTAAGCTATCCTCCCATAGGACTTTTGTTCTATTTAAAGAACAAACAGTAGACAACAGTGGTTCTGGATCCGTAATGCCTTAAAGTCTTAAAGGACTACCCATTGTTTCTGATATTCTCCCAGTCAATGGTCCTCCCTTGAACCAAAAGCTAGATGTCTAGCAGATTTTTTTGAACCAATCAGCATAAAACTTTATGGTAGGATTACAGAGACACAATATCAAAGGTCCGTCAAGCCCTTTTTTTGCCAGTCTTTGACTAGCTGATGCTTGAGGCCTTAGTAAACGGATCCATTAGATTCTCCTGACTCCAAACACCAACCACTGTAATAATCCACGCTTGATGTGCTCATTCAGTGCCCTGTGTCCTTGTTGCACAATCCTCTTCTTAACATTGAAGAGATCATTCGATTCTACTGCTGCATCCACATGGTTATCTCCATAGATCGGCAACACCCGGATTTGCACACCAACCACGGAAAGATTGTGTCCGATTGTCGTAATATATCGACGTCACCCGAATTTGCGTACCAACCACAGAAAGATCGTTCTTGAGCTCCTAAAGCTATTCTGCTTCATATTCAAAGCAATTCTGCTTCATCCGCTGCAGCTGGCAAAACTCAAATTCCATAGTGAGAGAAAGGGCTGCTTCTTCGACTTCCTCGATATAACAGCACTGCCCATGGATCTTCCTATTCAACTTCCACAATATATCAGTATTACCCACGTATAAGATGTAACTCTTCTTTCTTTCCATCTAAGCACCAACTGGTATCACTGAAGCCTTCTACCTCTACAGGGTAACCATTGTAGTACATCCTTCTCAGTCCGTGAGTGGTATCCCATTACTCTTTTTACAACTTTCCAATGATCAACACTTGGATTTCTCATGAACTGACTCGGCATGCTTACAACAAAAGCTATGTCAAGCCTGGTGGTATTTGTCTATATCAAACTCTAGATGATGCTCGAGTATACAAACTGTCTGATGCTTCTCCAGGATCGGGCTTCAGCTTTTAATCACACATGTAAGGAGTATCGATCCCTAAAAGATCCAGATATCCATAACATGTGAGCAACTTTCTATGTAGTGAGCTTGTGACAGAGCAAGCTCAAATCCCGTCTGAATTATTTAAATCCCTAGGATGACTCCGCATCTTCCATATTCTTTATACAGAATCTGGACGTGAGGAACATCTTTTTTTTTAATGACACATCAGTATTTCATCTACATAGAGACAAACGATGACTCCTCTATCATCAACAAACTTTGTGTAATCATAGATATAAGTTCCGCTGATCCTGTAGCCATTTGACCTGTTGACTTGGTCAATCTTCTCATGCCACAGATTGGGAGTTTGCATCAGGCCGTATATAGATTTCATCAATCCTGCAGACTTTATCTTCAAGACCATGAGCGACAAATCCATCTGACTATTGCGTGAGAATCCCTTATGTCATATTCCTATCCAAAAATATCGTCTTGATATTCATCTGATGAAGAATCAGCTTTATGAATAGAAGTCCCAACCATCGTCATCCTGACAGTTTACACCTTTGCTACTGGAGCATATGAGTCAAACTTATCAATCTTATGTTCTGAGAAATCTTCTGGCTACCAGCTAGCCTCGAACTTTATCAACAGTTCCTTGGGCCTTCGCCTTCTTCTTCGTCTAGAAGATTCGATGGGTTTAGCTCCTTCAGGCAGATTCACCAACACCCAACTATAATTGGATGTGATGGAGTCAATCTTATCATTGAATCTCTCCTCCAGAAGATTGCATATCTGGACTTCATCACCTCATCAGCCTCCATGTGATGGATGATAAAGTTATCTCCGAATTTTTTTTGGCCTTCTCACTCGCTTTGCTAACAGCTCAGCGAATATTGGTTCAAGCTTTGTCTCATGTACAACAACCTTCCCCCGGATAAATCCTTCTTTGAAAGTACTTGCTTCTTCGGTACCAACAATGTTCTCCGGAACATTTGCAAGAAAAATGTTCTTGTCCCTAGCAAACTTGTTTTCAAAAAATTCCGTGTCGCGAGAGTCAATGATATGAATGATACAATATCAAAGGATCTTTGAGCATAGCTTTCAACAACTTATCCAAAAATACGGTCTTCTTGATCTTCGTCACTGGCTTCTGAATCTTGATATCCGGAAGCTTCACGTGCACCAAACACCCTCACACTCAAATAATATTCAAGTCAGGTTTGACCTTGAACCAGTGTTAATAAGAATCATAATCAGATATACGAACGGTACTTTATTCAACAATAAACGTAGTCGTACATGCAATCTATCCCTAGAAGCATATTGGAATATCCACAGTATAGATATCATCATCTGACAGCGTTTTGATCTTCCTCTCCGAAACTCCTTTGGATTAGAGATATTATGGAGAAGTCATTTTATAGCCAATTTCATGTTTATAGAAGAACGATACGAATCCAAAAAAATGATGCTCTTCGCTTTGGTCAATCCTGAGTATATATAACGAGACTATAGAGAAGTCATTTCATAGCCAATTCCATGTTCATTGCAGAACGATACGAATCCAAGAAAATGATACTCTTCGTCTCAACCACTTATAAGTCTCTTGCGTTGTCGACTGGCTAGACGTTCAGCTTCATCCCTGAAGTCCATGAACTTCTCGAACGTTTCATCCATCGAGAAACACTTCAACTTGGCCACAATGGAGAATTGATAAAAGTCACAGATATCTGAGTGTACCAACTCCAGAAGATCTGTACTTTGGTTCAATCGCCTCAGCAGCTTCTCGACTGTCTTTGTTCCTGCACATACTTTATATCCCTCCACCTCCTTACCCCCACATACTAAAGAGAATGTAATACTCCACTCCATGCGAGACATTTGGTTGGCTTGTTGGATTCGATCAGAATGTTGGACCGTGACTTGTGTTGGAAACTAAGAGATTTAAGATTGATTCAGTCTCTCTTAGCTGGCCGGATGGAATTGATGTTGGACTCGCTGGTGGGGCTATGTCTAATAGAATATATATGTTATTGAAGCAAGAAGTCCCTTTATGCAAGTGAATGGAACTGTCCCTTCTTCCCTACTCCTTCATGCTTAATAAAATGGAGTATTGTTTTGCTATGCCTTGATCCTAAATGTCCCACGTTTTAGTTGTTGATTATTAATAGAAATGCTTATGTTGGATACTGCTGAATGAATAACACTTGAATTGCTAATGTGACTTGATGCCTGAGAATGAATTGATAATATCCCTTATGTTTAAATGCTGCTCATGTCAACTGCTACTGAACTACTGAATCATGTACACTTTGTGTAACTATTACAAAGATATGAAATGTTGTCTGTTTTCTTATAAGCAATGAATTGAATAATATTGTCCCTATGAAATGAATGAGATGCTACATATCCCTTAATAACTGAATAATGTTATAATGCTTCAATGTGATGAGTTGATGCAATGAAAAATGAATGAATTGATGAAATATGAAATGATAAGGCTTGAGATCGATGAGATCACCAAGTGGAATGATGGTAATGATGGAAATAATGAGTCATTGAACACGATTTGGGTGAGATAAAATGATGCACTGTTCCCTTCACTTATTTTAATATTTTACCATGCGATTATGTTTATGATCGAGTCGTACACACATTCGCATGGTCATGGACAACTTGGGCACAAGATGGTGGAGGCTGCTGCTGCTTTAGCCTCTGAGGCTGCTGCTGTCATGGCTGTGCCTGGTGCCGTTGCTCGCCTGGCGGCCCCTCAGTCTGCCGAGAGATCTGACCCTGAGGAGCTGGGGTCAGCATGAGGGACTGCCTCAGAGTCGGCTCGTCCGATGATACGGAGTCCTGAGGGACACCGTCCTGCTGCACCACTCGTCCACTTTCAGAGATTCATACTCTGAAAGCAGATAAGAGAAAAAATTAGCGACTTGGAATCAAACATGATGTAATTTGGTAATGAAAGCAATGAGGAGGTGTCATAGAGAGGTATTCAAGCAAGTGGATGAGGTCTTAAATTCTAATCCTAATTGTAGGCTTGCTTGGCACAGTTAGGTAACCAAGAATCTGGACCTGCATGGGCCACCACAAAAACTATGTCACACCCCAGTTCCAAAAATACGAAACCAAGCTACGTGGCAAGGCCAGCGAGTACCACTCCAATAATTTTCCCAATTTAATGGAACCATTAGAGTTGCACTTAAGCTGTATAGTGCAGAAATATAAGTAAATACCCAGAAAAACTTAATTAACTAATCTCATCCACAAATATGATCAAGGAACACATAATGAGTAATCTAAAATAAACCACAATATGCTGAAAATAAATAAATCTGAAATGTAGTCATAATACAATACTGAATGAAAAGAGTCTTGCGGAAACAATTCCGCTGATACAATACTGAATGAAGGAAAAACAGGAAGATAACTAGATCTGACAACTGACTAACTAGATAATGAAGTCAGATCAAGAAGAGCTCTACCATTAGGACAAGCTACTCTGCTGGGTAAACTTCGTCCTCTGGAACTGCACCTGCTCCTGTGCCCATCCCGGATCCGTAGACCTCCAGTTACTCTTTCTCGTCTAAATCTGGAGAGAAAATCAGGTCCTCAGTGGAACGCAATAAGGTACATAATATGCAAGCCAAGTGTACAACAGTGAAGATACATGTATGGAAAGTAAAATGTGACTGAAAATGGGTGAATCTAACATAACCAACTAGAATGCTAATACAATTTAAGAAACATCACTCGAACACGTGGGCTGTCATGGTGTACCCTAGAGACCTGATAGGCACTCCAGCAAACTACGATACCCCACAGTCTGGTAAGGAAGCTGTGGCAAACTACGAAATCCCCGAAGCTCTGGAATGAGACAACGACATACTTTAAAAAAAAGTAGCCCAAGCGTACGGTATATGTTCTTCCCTCCCATGTGACCTTGCGAATCGTATCCACGAGATGCTCGACCGGATCCTCTAACTAAGACATCGAGTGATAAAGTAAATACAGTGAAAATCACAAATCTTCGTCCTAGAATAAATCTTGGACTTCCACATAGCAAGATGTAATCATGTACGGGAATCCGACAATATGTAATAACCATGAACATGACCTAGGGTCTGAATGTACCCCACAACGGATTGTCGCGGTAACGAAAAATGTGAATATCTAATGTTGATACCCGATGGCGCTAACGTCCATCGGCACCCGAATGTGATTCGGACGCGAAGTACCGAACACGGCCCTAGTTGTCACAATAACATGCACATAAATAAATATTTAAAGAATGAAATATTGTAACTGAAATACAGAATGGCAAGGTACACTTGCTTGGCTCTGGTTGCTGAAGAGGAAGAGCAAGTCCGACGTCCAAGTCCGATGAGTCCGAAGAACCTAGAAAAATATTTATAACTAATTAATTAACTAATTAGCCAGATTCCTAACTTAGGCGAGAAGGAAGGAAACTTAAGATTTTGTTTTACTCATATTTTGATTCATAGACATACTATAGTAATTTCTAGTGTATCGTTTCTCATATTTGTGCTAAAAGAGTAATTAAAATAGAAGGGATAACCAACATAACATCATCCCCACATAAGTTGTCCTGATCATATACATATCACCCTAGCAATCTATCAAGCCTTACTCGTTCCCAACACAATTTAGAAATTCCTATTCACCGCTGACCCCTACATACAACCATCCTCACCTTTATCAACAGGAACAACCTAAGCATTACTTCTCCTCATTTGAAGCATTCCAACACATGAGCTCTCTTAACCCCATTATTATCATCTTAGCTATTCTCTAGACTCTTCTTCCTCCTTTGTTGCATGTGCTGGCTTCACCATTTCATCCATTTATTATTAAACAAAAATTATAACCAACAGTGTTTCACCATTACATAGCCATTTCACAAATATATTCGTCAAGGCCAACAGTGTTTCTTACTTAATCATTTATTTAACCATTTTCATTCTCCATGCTAAAGGCTCTCATATGACAGTATACTAAGGTATTTAGTTAGGTTAAAATGGAAAGGATACAGGAACTCCCACACTCTACACACACTCACAATGAAACAGGTAAAAAAAAAATCATACTACTCTCAACATAGAATGACAAACCTATATACTATACCCATATATACTCATAGCATAATAGGAAGCAGTCGCCACATATTACATGGTAAGTAATTCCATCCTCTACTAGACTCTTCTTCTTTTATAACTTATACTCAAATATATTACATATTTATCCTATTATCCCTTCTCAAATTAACACACACAATTTTCATTTCTTTCCCCCCTACTGCTCCTTCTAATGTGCTAGCTAACCTTACGTATTACTAAGGTGACTAGCTACCCATCATATTCTACTATTAAAACATGGCAGCAAGTTATGAACATGTGAGGAAATGTGAACTACTCTCTGTTACTAAACTTTAACTTGGTAGTAAGTTATTAACATCTAACAGGTTCAGACTTGGGTTCTAGAGAGGAGAAGAGAGTGTACCAAGAGAGGTTGCTCGAGAGGAAGTCTGGGACTCGTTGGGCCACCGGAGGAAGATTCGTCAAGTCCGCGTCGTGGAGGAAGTCGCCGTCGCTGGAGTGACTTGCTCGAATGGACAAATGAAGGAGACTAGGAGATGACGACTCAGACTGGTACGTCGTTGCGTCACTGGAGTGGGACCCTGGCTGTGTAAGCGGGTGGCGCGGCCGACTTCGTCGACGTCCGGTCATGAGATGTAAGGGAGGTCGGGAGGAGGGAAGGTGGAAAAAAAATCAGAGGCGGCTAGGGTTTCCAATGGGAGGAGAATGGGAGGAAGAGAGTTTATATAGAGAGGAGTTAGGGTTAAGAATGAAAGGGTTGGGAGGCTCGGTCGGTTTGGCGTACGTGCGTGCTCTGCTCGGACTGAAAATATGCTGCTACACTACGGTCGGGGGTTAGAGGAAGAAGAAAAACAGTAGAATTCAAATTTGCGGGTACGGATTTGATGGGTATACGGGTTGGGTTGTCATGCCACCCGGAACTATCGAGGAGCTGTTGTTGCTGCTATAAGAAAGCGGGTTGTTAGGTATCGGGTTTTGGAGTTGGTTCCCGCCCGCTCAAGCATTCAAGCTTAACAGCTCAAATGGGATGGGCTGGTCATTAGGTTTTGCTAAGGAAAACTTTTATAATCCGATTACTAGGCTAATAGGCCAAGTGTGTAAAAAGGTTCGGCCTTCGGGACATGGTTTTAGGTTTAGCGAAATTAGAGAAAGAAATAGCAGGTTTTATGGAAAACTAATTATATGAATATTTATATAAGCCAAATACTTGAATGGTAGTAATAATAAAAATGTTAATATAATAGTTACTAATACTAAAATACTAGATATATTGCAACTAAATTTATATAACTAACCTAATAGAGTGCTAGAAAAATATATATTCTACATTCTTGAATTTCCATATCCAATACAAGAAATAAATAGATCATATGAATATAACATTATTGTTGTTATACATATATATTAAAAAAATATATATATATCCATGTAAGGAAATTTCATAATTATAAACCAGCACTAATAGTACGTGAATGTCTTATAGCTCACTACTTAAATAAATAATAAAATATAGGAGGCTCACAATATTAATTTAGAAAAGAAAAGAAAATTTAGTATATGAATGCCTTTCGTTCGTAAATAAATAATAAATAAAAATAGGGGACTTACATCCTCTTCCCCTAGGAAATTTTATCCCCGAAATTAATTCTTAAAAAAGAATGATGGCACGAATGGGAAATCGAGATTTAAGGAAATATTACGATACTGAAAAGGCTGTACAAAAATTTGTACCTCGATCCTCGAACAAATTGGAAAAACGCTCCCGAATAGAGTCATCGCGCTCCCAAGTGGACTCGACCGAAGAATGATACTTCCATGCAACCCAGACAAGTCGATTGGTCTGCCCTCTCAAAATCTTCTTGCTGCGATCGAGAATCGCAACAGGCTGCTCCACATAGGACATGCTCGGTCCAACTGTAAACTCGGAATAATCTAGCACATGACTGGGGTCCGCCACATACCTCCTCAATTGTGATACATGGAAAACGTCATGCACTCCCTCAAGTGACGTGGATAATGCTAGACGATAAGCAACCTCACTAACTCGCTCCAGAATATCGAAGGGTCCGATGTACCACAGACTCAACTTGCCTCTGTTCCTGAACCTGATAGTCCCTCGGGTGGGTGATATCCTCAAAAACACATGGTCACATTCCTTGAACTTCAAAGATCGGCGATGCGCATCAGCCCAGTGCTTCTGCCTATACTATGTCGCTTTGAGAGGTAACTCTGAATCTGCTTCACCTTTTCCACTATCTGCGTCACCATCTATGGACCAAGTATATGATGTTCTTCGACGTCACTCCAATAAGCTGGAGACCTGCACTTCCTACCGTACAGTGCCTCGAAGGGTGTCATCTATATGCTCGCCTAGTAACTGTTGTTGTATGAGAACTCGACCAAATATAGGCGATTCTCCCAAGATCCTCCAAAGTACATCATGCATCCTCTCAGCATACCCTCAAGTGTTTGGATCGTGCGCTCTGACTGTCCGTCAGTCTACGGATGATAAGCTGTGCTGAACTTGAGGCGATTCCCCAAACTCTCCTACATACTCGTCCAAAAATGTGAAGAGAATATGGAATCTTGATCCAACACAATGCTCACTGGCACTCCGTGCAGACGTACTATCTCCCTCATGTATAAGTCCGCCAAAATCTTCGTAGATTACCAACTCTGAAGGGCAAAAAATGGGCCGACTTGGTGAGTCGATCCACGATGTCCCAAACTGCGTCCTTTCCGCTAGGGCTCCTCGGGAATCCAGTAACGAAGTCCATCGTGATATGTTCCCACTTCCACTTAGGAATGGAAAGCAGTTGCAATAGTCCTGCCGACCTCTGGTGTCATGTTCCGACCCAAAAAATTGTTCGTCCTCGTATCAATTTATCCGAATCATCGTCCTCGCTGGGGCATGATGCCGTACGAGTCTGGAGTTGCACTCGTACAAGGCAAGATGACAAGCTCTCAAATGGTTATATTTGATATTGTTATTTAGCAGCGGAAGAAACAGAGTATCTCTTTATTCGATAAATGAACTGAGGTTACAAAGGCTTCCAATAGCCTAACTGAATTTGCTAGATCAGTTTACAACACTCAGGTTCTCTCTTGCCCATAAAAGATTTTACCGTTCCATACATCATGTCTTCTATATCTCGGTCACATCATCCTGTTGCAAGTTCGAGCGTCAATACGGTCCTACGCCTCAATACGCTACGATATTCCATGCCTTAGTGCGTTCAAGCGATGCTCTGCTGCGAGCAGACCATTCCCTGAACCTGTTAGCAAACTAGTTGGGGATTAGTACTTTCGTCCTCGCTGTACTAATCAAAGACCCACTTTACCTAAACCGTCATTAAATAAATATATTGAATCATGTAGCATACAATTTAGTGATCTTTCTATCCTTATCTTAGGATCGATTTATGGCATATTCGAAAGTAGTAAGGCAGGTTATCATAGCAAGCATGTTACCGATGATTAGCATAAGCAAGCAGGCAACCAATAGCACTCCCGTGTTATTTTGTGACTTCTTACCAACATCGACACACTCGCCCTTACATCGACGCAAGGTAAATACGCCTCATTCTTTCCCTATCATGTTATAAGTGCTCTGTACAGGATCTCTGTGTGCCTGCACTTTCAACCCACCGGCCCCTATCTATATAAAGATCACTGACATTTACCATGTCAGAATGGACTTATGTTTCTCAAAATGCATTGCGACGTAACCCATTCAGCCTAGGTTATGAGCCTTACTGAAGGTCCTGCAATGCTCGTGCTCTCTTAGCCACGATAAACATTCCTCCTAGGCTAAATATTCTCGATGCCACGATACGCCTATTCGAGGAAACGAACCCGTGCACGGGTTAATTCACAGTCCATTTGATCATATAACTCGCATCTAAGCATACAACCAAACATAGACTGAGTCTAAAACTCAGACTTCGTATCGTTCCATATTTTTCGTATTCTTTCCATGTCCTCACATTCTTTGTACGATTCCGGTCTTTCAATGTTTCAACGCTTCGATTCGATATCCGAGTGAACGACTCAAAGGTCCCAAACAATCTAAGCAATCATACTATGACTTAACATTCAACGATACGTGATTCCTGCATTCGATGCACGCTCGACACGATCTTTTAATGTGTTAGACTTATGTTCATTTCCTTCGACTTGTGCACTGAGGCACGCCTCGATAGGGTATTCAATGCTATGTGACTTTGTGTACTTGATGCACTCGTCGATACGGTCTTTCAATGTTCTATCCTTCTAACTCGTGTGCGGGGGCACGAAACGACTCGTTAACTAAGGCACTTGCCGATACAGTTATCCCATGTTCTTATGGCTTGCGCACCGAGGCGTTCGCCTTTGAGATATTCAATGTTTAATAGCGACTCGTACATTTGATGTACGTTTCATTTCAATCATTCCATCTAGTGTTCGACACGCACTATGTTCATCTCTCGATCGAGCCATACTTGTGGTCTCGATAGGTTAACTTAGCATACAACGATACAATTTAGTTAGGCATGACAGAGTAAGAAAGACGAGTCAAAGTCCCCCCACCTTAAGCCGATACGCCTTGTAGTTTCGTCGAGCCGATGCGTCTCGATTTTATAACTTTGTTGTACGACTAACTCTTCTGGCTTAGCCATTCTAGCAATTCGTGCTTTGTTGAATTATCCAACTGATTCGGCCTACCGTGCCCATGTGTAAGTTCGTTGCGAGGCGGTGATTTGGTTTTACGAACCCTATTGTAAATAAGGCAAAATATCGACCTCTTATATTTCAGCGTAAATATATAGCCTGTATAGGAAACCAACCAAAATTAATACTTGTCCGAATCAGACTAATACCTTGCGTCGATACGATTTATGGGTTCTTCGAATCGTATTCAATGCTTTCTCTCAGGCCAACTTAACACTTGCATCGAACTTACTCGATGCATTCTTCGGTTCAACGTAACTCTTTGCATCGATTCACATCGATACATATTTTGGATCAACGCAACTCTTCGAGTCAACGACTCAGCATAATGCAACGTGCGGAGCGGAATATTACATAATATACCACTCAAAACAAGGTTCGTCTCGAACCGAAGCCAACACTCAATTCAAATGTTTCTCCAGATCGTTTCATGATCTCTCCCAACTATCGTTGTTCCGTTTCAAACACTCGTGCAAGCTTTCATTAACTTTCAGTCTTTCCTGCAGCTCAATTTGAATTTAGTATACAACTTGATTTGGATCGTACACCTATTCAAGGTGTCCCAAAAATATGTGTATTTCAGCCAAGCCCAGTGGTAGAAAATTGGAACAAAGTTGACAGGTAAATTTCAATCCTATGCTTGCCATCTCGTACTTCCGATCGAATTTATCTTTAGCTGTTCTCAAAATTTTATCGTATCTGTATATTCGATACATACGTGATTCATTCAATAAAGTCTCTGCATGCGATCACTGCATACGACACGATTTAAAATCGTATTTCTTATTTCGTATAGACTATCAATTCTATACATCGCGTCAAGTCATCGTGCATCCGATCGCAACGAGTCTCTGCAATGCCTTGCATTCGAAGTCGCTGCCAAACTATTTTTGATGTTTCACATGGCAACTCATCTCGACATGATTTCCTTTGTTGACTTGTAAATGCATCAACATTCAGGGCTACGCCCGCTAGGTGACTTACCTAGACACCGTGCTTAATTCTTCCGACGCAACTTTAAATTAACATTACACAAAGGCCACAATCTATCCGATACAAAAGTTCAATTCGAGTAGACGATACTCAAAGGCAACAATCGCTTTGACAGGAAGGTCTTTACGACGCGTCTTATGTTCAATTCCTATCGATTAGGAATTTTCTAGCCAAATTTTAAACTTGTCCGTCTCACAACATCGAATCTATGTTCGATTTACGCAAGCTCAATTGCAAGGTGAATCCAAGTCCAACGACCCAACTCGAAGGTCATTCTCTTATCGTTCTCTCTCGTGTATGGCATGATTCTCGCAATCGCCTATCCGTATCACCAAGTTCGTTGGTGAATATCTAGTTCGATCGTCGACCAACATAACCATTCAAGCATTCATCTGACAAATACTCAAAATCTAACTATATCATTCTCAATTGAAAGTTGTTCCATCTTAGTCTCAAAATAATTTTTGATTGCCTAGACATATCATCAACATGCACCACAATATATTTGTTACTAACGCAATTTCATATGCGACATCGTATGTGTCATCTTATGGGTCTGCAACGTTCACTTTGATTTGGCGGTTAAGTCTTCTAGGGTCAGCTGCTCCAAAGCTACGCTCGATAGTTGTGGATCATTAACGAAGGACATTTATTATGAACCATGCTATATCTTATTTCGGAGCCAAATCACGTTTCGATGATTTCTATCCAAATTCGTACATAATCATTTCTACCTGCGCAACTGAGGAGCAACTATCCTCCGAGTAATTCATGCACTACCGTCAATGATTCTGAAATTCATGAAACATCTACTCATATTGAGTTCGAGTCTATCTACCCACGGTCGACATCTGAGATGCTATATGCATCAAAATAATCGTCGATAACTTTACGGTCTCGCCTGATCAATCGCAAGGTTTACGATCAACCAGTTCAACATTCTTCTATTGCTATTCCAAAAAATTATGATATCGTAAGCCCGCTCTGTTTTTTATTCTCACATCGTGCTTACATTTCCTTGTTATTGATTTTGATAAGTAATATCAATTTCGATAGCACGAGGGTCAACTTTGAATCTGCATCAACGTCGACTTTAGTTCGTATTCCAAATATACAAGGTCACTACAAACTTTTCCATATGCATTAACTCATTTTTCGATTCGTCGTATCCCGCTATACTTTGATCGCGCAACCGAGTTACCGATTATCCAACATCGAACCCTCGAGTTATACGATCACGCCCTCTAAGTTTTGCGTATTTCAGTCATATTCAAATGAGTTTCGTCGCAACATAACCAACTATCTCTTAGGCACTATTTACCCGCATCAACCAATTTTTTACCGAAGTCGCACGTCGTGCGATCCGATTACAATTCGCATCGTCCAATATTTCTATCGAGATCGCAAGTCGTAGATTCGATTACGATTCGCCTCGCCCAACATTTCTATCAAGATCGCAAGTCGTGCTATTCGATTACGATTCACCTCGCCCAACATTTTTATCGAGATTGTAAGTCATACGACTCGTTTATAAGTTTAAGTTTTCTATCCCGTCGATCCGATTATTGCTTCAAGGCATAATCGTTTCGTTAGTCTCGGTCGTTCGATCGACTTATAAATTTTTGTCTGACATATCATTTATTGATACGAGTCCCCGCCCTATCGTTTAAACTGATTATTGAAGAATACTTGCATCAACATACCGTCATATAAATTTTCAATTGAGTCTCGGTACTCTCCCGTCCGTTGCGGATAAACCTTCCACAAATTACACAATGTGTCGATATTGGAATCCATCGCATAAGTGGTATTGTCTATACCACTCAAAATCGAGTCATTCATCGCATAGGTGGTATGGCATATACCACTCGGAAATCAAGTTATTTCCCTCGTATCATACTCGGTATGAACCAACAATCTATTCCGACTCACGATTTGCACAGTAATCTTGCCGATAACAATCGTAACTTTTTTATTAATCAAATCCGATACAACTCGGCCAACGTATTCAATTTCCAACACAAGTTCGGTGTGCAGTCGAATGATTCATTCTTATCGACTTACAATTTCAGTTCCATCCGTCGCATCTTGTGCAACGATTTATTTTCGACATCCGTTGCATCTTGTGCAACGATTCATTTCCAACATTCATTCTGACATCTGCTGCACTTCGTGCAATGATTTATTTTCGACATCCAAAGCCAATGCTCGAATCCGTTCAACATATTCGATATCAACTTTTATTTTCATTGCAATGCATCATTCATAATCAAATCCTTGCAATTGATGCAGCAACATCCTACGACTTTTATTGTATCGATGCAACTAATATTTCTTATATCGACCGTTGCATTGAGACAATGAACATCTCAATTCACAATTCATGACGTGTTGCACTTGCAGCAACAAACATTTGAATTCACATCTCATGACTTGTTGCACTTGCAGCAACAAATATTTCACGACTTTTCCAGTGAACATCATGTAATTTCTAAAACACATGCGGCAAAATTCTATGATTTGTATTAGACTTATTGTATGGAACATCCAGTGCAACATCGAGTAGAGTCAAGAGTGATTGATTGTGGGGGGCAACTTTTGGAATTGAAACAAAACAAGCATCCTGAGAAAATTGAACCTAGAGCTCTGATACCAATTTGTCACGCCTCAACCCAGAAAATCGCTTGTCCTTGCATCGATTTATCCGAACCATTGTCCTCACTGGGACGTGATGCCATACGAGTCTGGAGTTGCACTCGTACAAGGCAAGATGACAAGTTCTCAAATGGTAATCTTTGATATTGTTATTTAGCAGCGGAAGAAATAGAGTATACGAAATAATTCTCTTTATTTGATAAATGAACTGAGGTTTCAAAGGCTTTCAATATCCTAACTGAATTTTCTAGATTAGCTTACAACACTCAGCTTCTCTCTTGCCCACAAAGGATTTTATCATTTCATACATCATATCTTCTATATCTCGGTCGCATCATCCTGTTGCAAGTCCGACCGTCAATGCGGTCGCACGCCTCAATATGCTGTGACATTCCATACCTCAGCGCGTTCAAGCGAAGCTCTGCTGCGAGCAGACCATTTCCTGAACTTGCTAGCAAACTAGTGGAGGATTAGTACTTTTGTCACGTCCCAGATCCAGAATACCGGAGAGCGGGGGAATGACTCAACCAGCTATGTATTACGGGTAGATGAATACCGTATAATACGATTAATGCTCTCTACATGACAAGGAGGTGCATGCTAGATACAAGTATCACTAGGGTTACACAACCTCTATTGTCCCAATCATTCAATGAAAAGCAGTAAGTAGAGAACTGTAATGCCTGTGGTCCGTATTACGTATTTCTGGAATACGTGTACGTATTTTATTCTGTATTGCATGATTTCTTGTTTAGCTTGCATCTTGGCTTGGTTTTTTCTTGGCTTGGTCCGGCTTGGCTCGGTTTTTTTTGGTTCAATATGAACCAATATGAACCCCCTACCTACCACCACCATTGTATTTATTAATCCATTCTCTCTATTCTCTCTCTTCATTAATCATCTTCTTCTTCCCCATTACTTCTTACCTACCAGAGAGAGAAGAGAGAGGTCTAGGCAAGTGCAACTTGCTTCATGGAGGAACTCTGATTTTATTGCTCCATTCTCTTCTTTACTACATTCTAAAGCACTTTAGTACTTGGCATTTTCACTTTCCATGGCTAGATTCTTGTAGATCTATGTTTGCATTATTTTCGGATTTCTTAGGTTTTGATCTACTTAATCTTATTATTTCTATGTTTTGATGGTTCCATGTTGTAGAGAATCTCGTTCTACCCTATTTTGACCTATGGAAGTTCGGATTTAGGCTCCGGATGATGGAGTTATGGAGCTTGAGGACTTGGCTCTCATGGTGTTCTTCTTCTCTGAAATTTGGGGAAGAAGAATAGTGCTTGACTTGACCGCATGACAATTCATGCGACAAGTGATTCAGCCGCATGAGACTTCTAGCCGCATGGGCTGAGTCTCATCCTTAAACCGCATGAGGCCCTTGCTTTCCAGCCGCATAAGTCTGCCTTCATCCTTGGCCGCATGAATATGAATTGAACCTGACCGCATGAGTCCTCAGTTCCTTCTTGCCGCATGGAGTCCCACTTGCCTTCAGCCGCATATGCGCCTATCTCCTTGAGCTGCATGAACTCTAGTACTTGCGGACCGTATAGGCTTGGTTCCCCGCTAGCCGCATGTGCCCCCACCCCGAGAGCCGCATGAGTCCAATTCATCCTGGCCGCATGGAGCCTTCCTTCTTGCTTGCCGCATGGGAACTAGTCCTACTCCCCGCCGCATAGGCTCCTGCCCCTTCAGCCGCATATGTACCTTTCACTCTCAGCCGCATAAGCAGCCATGTTGACTTAACCGCATGCGCCTCCTTCTATACCCAGTCGCATGAACTCCATATTTTCGCTGGCCGCATGAGGCCCAACGTCTTGGAGCCGCATGCGCCCTTACACATCCAGCTGCATGCGCTCCCTTGTCTTGGCCGCATGTGATTCAGTGACCCCGGCCGCATGCGCCCTCCTAATTGGGCCGCATGATTCTACCCTTTCCTGACCGCATATGCTTTAGCCGCATGGCTCTTCTATAGCCCTGAATATTGATATTTTATTAGATATTTTACGTCCATTTTATATCCTTATGCCTTTTGTCATGAACTTGATAATCATGGATTTGTTTAATATGTTTGGAAATGATACCTGAGCATGACACGATAGTGACCCGTAGTGGTGCACTCTTGACAAAAAAACCTGACATGACCTGGCAGTGGCCCGCCGTGGCGCACTCCTGACAAGTACACTCGACATGATAACCTGACATGATATATCTTGAGAAGCTGTTGCGACGGCTACCTGACATGACATGACCTGCATAAATTATATGGACACCGTGGGCGATTGTGCTTGTACAAATAAACCAGTCCTGTCTTGCATCATGTCTAAGAGGGGACTCCTGAGTACCACGGTCAGGAGTACCTACTAAAATGGACTAAGGCTAATAACTAGATTAATATATTAGTCATGAAGAGATTTTCCAGCTACAGGCAATCCCGTTACCTGGGCGCACCTGGGATCTGTAGCCTGCCGTCAAGTAGGGCACATTTTCAGCACACTGTCATGTGTTGCACCCTTCAAGCTACTTAAGGGTACATGCGTTTCCTGGACGATGTACCCACCTGAATTCAACCCTAATCTTTCGTCCTGGGTAACCTGGATGGTCTGCAGGGCTTGTGGCTGTGGAATAATCTCACTGCATCTTGTTAGTAATTAGGCTTGTGACAACCCTAGTTAGTTAAAGTATCAAGCCGTAATTCTTGCTTGGCCGTGAAATAATTGGATGGAGTCTAACAAGTCTAGTCTTGCCCTGATCTTGTTCCAGACTGTTACATGACCAGCATGCTTGTATTTATTTTCTCGATAAATGGTGAGAAACCAAGCTCCGTTCAGACGAAGGGTTACAACCCCGGTCCTTGTTTGGTTTACGGGTTGTAACCTAGCTATCTGAATAGTTCCATGGGTATCTCGTCGTATATCATCCTGGCATGTTTTTCTTACTTCCAGTTTTACCAGTTATTTATATTTCCTGTTTTTTATTATATTATTTATATTTTGTGCTGATTGCTGTTTTTTTAGTTCCTAAGTGAAGCTTCCTTTGTGGCACTTGCTCTTTCTGGGGTCTGACCCAGCTGGTTTTGTGTGGCCAGATTTCGGAGCAGCTCCAGAGGATCTACCGACCTCCCAGCCAGATGGTGGCCACTAGATGGAACCCTGGCAACGAGTAGGTTATTTTTGGCTCTCCCACTCTATTGTAAAAATATTCTTTTGAGGCGTTTAGCCGACGAGCACCTGTTTAGCTCGATTGCATTTACTTACTGTCTGCCTACGGGCTGTAACATGATTGACAGATCCTAGGGTTGATCATGTATGACTAAACTCTTGCTAGTCCTCACATTTTGTAACGACTAGCTTCATGATCAGCTGAATATGTAATATTTGGGACGCCTTATTATTGTATATTTAATGATCATACATCTTGTAACATTTACTCACTTGCTTATGATTGAGACACTAGGCTTGTTCATGACCTTAAGAGACTGCTGGCTTGTAGATAAACCCTCATGTATCTAGACAGCCGTGACCGTATAGCGAGATGGAATCCATTTCAATATACGTAGCTGGCTATGTCTGCCCCCGCTCTCCAGTATTCTGGTTCTGGGGCGTGACATGGTTTAAGTGGTGGCCCATGCAGGTCTTGTAAATCAAGATATGTGAGGGTTTACCGAATAGATGTCTCAATCAGTATTCGTCCTTGATCTCTGCTCGTATCTTCTGAATCTCTGGATTCTTGTCCTGATCATATGCTTGTATCGTTGATCTGTCCTGGTCCTTCCTTATTATTCCCTATGTCGTCTTCTTCAGCGGCATTGTTCGTGGTCCTATCGACCAGCAAGGTGGAGCACCTCTCGCGGACCAGCAGCAACCTGGAGATCAAGCCCAGCATTCCGGAGTAGCCTCCAGAGTCGTGCCTTCTGATGGAGAGCCACCAGTCCAGCCAGTCCAGCCTGCCGAGCCTGATGATGGCACCTTAGTAGGACTCGTCAGGACCTTGATAGCTTCTCAAGATCGTCGTGGAGATGCCTTGCAACAGGCAGTGACGGATGCTTTGACCAGAGGAGGTCATCAGGGTAACAGCGTGGCCAACAGCTTCAAGCGCTTGAACCCTCCATTTTTCGACGGTAGTGAAGATGCTATTGCGGCAGATGCATGGCTTCAGGACACAGAAGTGATTCTCGACGCAGCCAAGACTCCAGAGAATGAGAAGGTAGCCGTGGTGCGCCTGCAGTTGTTAGATCTTGCTCGTAGCTGGTGGGCGGCGCAGGCCGTTGGATTAGCCGCACCCATTGCTTGGGCGGTGTTCAGAGAGAGATTCCAGACCAAGTATTTTGATGCTGTAGCTCGGTATGATCTGCAGACCCGGTTCACAAATCTGAAGCAAGGAGGCAGGACGGTCGATGGATATGCGGCCGAGTTTTCGAGACTCAGTCGGTTTGCTCCCACCTTAGTGGCAACCGAGTATGATAGAGCCCAGCGATTCCAGCAGGGGCTTCACCTGGAGACCTTGTTGGCAGTAGAGCAGTTTGAGCATCAGACTTTTGATGCGGTCTTGAGAGCAGCCCGGAGGCACGAGTATACCTCCCAGAGGATTGTGGATAGGACCGGAGGTCAGAAGAGATCTCACGGCCAGATGAATCAGTCTTCAGCCCCAGCCCCGGCAGCCAGGGCTTTGACTATTGGAGCTCCGAGGCGAGCGACCTCAGTAACGTCGGTTTAGCATTCCACTCCGACGTACCCTCAGCAGCAGCAGAAGCAGAAGCAGTCTTCCGCAGCGGGATGTTCTCATTGTGGAAAGCCAGGCCATGTAGTGGCAGAGTGTCGTAGGGCACAGGGATTGTGTCTGGCTTGTGGAACACCAGACCATAGGGTTGGATCCTGCCCGAATAGGGGTGGTTCATCATCGTCCAACCTTTCTAGCTCTTCGGTGAGAGGACCAGCTCCGGTCCAGCAGTAGCAGCAGTACCCATTGTCGAGGCCCTTGCCGCCTCAGTCCCAGATGTTCCAGCAGCAGAACCCCCAGCAGCATGCACAAGCCCAAGCCTTGAGTCAGAATAGGCAGCAAGGATTCCAGCAGAGGGGACCAGCACCCCGAGGGCACGGTCAGGCTATGGTGATGACCGCAGAGGAAGGTTGGCACCAGGAGAGGTAGTGGCAGGTACTATTCTCGTCAACTCCTTTCCAGCTTCAGTTTTATTTGATTCTGGTGCATCGCATTCTTTTATGTTTGTACGATTCACGACACGGGTAGGATTGGAGCTCGAGTCATTATCAGTAAGGCTCAATATACTTACTGGTAACGGACTTGTGGGAGTAGATAGAGTGTTTTCCTCGTGTCGGATCGTAGCGGTAGAGAATTTTTTGCTAGATTGATAGAGTTCCCGATGGCCGATTATGATGTGGTCCTAGGGATGGATTGGTTGAGGAACCAGTATGCTAGGATAGACTGCCACATTGGCAGGGTTATTTTTAGCATTCCAGGCGAGCCAGAGTTTTCCTTTTCCCGAGGTGAAGTTGAGCCTTCTCCTCCGATATTGCGGATAGCATTAGCAGCAGTGCAGTTGCCCAGAATAGTGGATGAGTTCCCAGATGTTTTCCCAGAAGAGCTACCAGGTATGCCTCCAGAGCGGGAGATCGAGTTCACTATTGACTTGATTCCCGGGATAGCCCCAGTGTCAGAGAGAGTCTACAGGATGGCGCCATCAGAGTTGGAGATATTGTACAAGATGATTGAAGAACTTCGAGCCAAGGGATTCATTCGTGCTAGTGGATCGCCTTGGGGAGCCCCGATGCTTCTTGTGAAAAAGAAGGATGGTACGTCCAGGTTATGTGTTGATTATCGTACCTTGAACTCAGTGACAATCAAGAACAGATACCCTCTTCCGAGGATAGATGACTTGTTTGATCAACTCAAGGGGGCTTCAGTATTCTCGAAGATCGACTTGCGCTCAGGATATCATCAGATCAGAGTCAGAGAGCAGGACATCCCAAAGACAGCTTTTAGATCGAGATATGGGCATTGGGAGTTCCTTGTTATGCCTTTTGGAGCAACCAATGCGCCAGCCGTATTCATGGATCTCATGAATCGCATTTTCATGCCTTACTTGGATCAGTTTGTGATTGTGTTCTTGGATGACATCCTGGTCTACAGCAAGAGTGAGGCAGAGCATGAACAACATCTCAGAGTTGTTCTTCAGATCCTCAGAGAGCACCAGTTATATGCCAAGTTCAGTAAATGCGAGTTCTGGCTCGATCGCATTTCGTACTTGGGTCATATCATCACTCGAGGAGGAGTAGAAGTGGATCCCCAGAAGATTGTGGCTATTGAGTCGTGGCCGGTGCCCAGCACAGTTGCAGAAGTTCGCAGTTTCCTTGGATTGGCCGGCTACTACCGGCGGTTTGTTTCGGATTTTGCTCGGATATCAGCGCCATTGACGCAGTTGACCCGCAAGGATGCGCAGTTTGCTTGGACAGCAGAGTGTCAGAGTTCTTTTGAGCAGTTGAAGCGAGGCCTGATAACAGCTCCTATTCTCACGCTTCCAGATGGAACCGGAGGATTCTCAGTATATTGTGATGCTTCAGACAGAGGCTTAGGATGTGTTCTGATGCAGCATGGAAAGGTAATAGCTTATGCGTCATGACAACTTCGTGATCATGAGAGGAATTACCCAACCCATGACTTGGAGCTGGCAGCAGTGGTGTTCGCAGTTAAGTTGTGGAGGCACTACTTGTACGGAGATAGGGTGGAGATTTTCACCAACCACAAGAGCCTGAAGTATGTTTTCACCCAGAAGGATCTTAATATGCGTCAGAGGAGATGGCTGGAGCTTCTTGTGGATTATGATGTCAACTTGCAGTATCATTCTGGGAAGGCCAACGTCGTAGCAGATGTATTGAGCAGGAGAGCAGGAGTTTATTTCCTAACAGCGCAACCAGAGCTGTTAGCAGATCTTCAGAAGATGGGTATAGAAGTTGTTCTCCCTTCCAGTCTAGCATTGATGGCCAGTATGCAAGTTCAGTCCACTATAGTCGAAAGGATCCGGATGGCACAGTCGGCAGATTCCAAGCTTCAGCGACTCAGAGCAGAGTATGAGACAGGACGAAGACCAGAGTTATGCATTCACGAGGATGGTACACTTCGACATGGTAAGCGTCTTTGTGTACCCAGCGGAGATATCCGGCAGGAGATCATGTCAGAGGCGCACAGTTCTCAGTATTCCATTCATCCTGGCAGTACGAAGATGTACCGAGATATCCGTCAGCACTTCTGGTGGAATGGTATGAAGCGGAAGATAGCTCGGTTTGTCTCTCGGTGTTTGGTTTGTCAACAAGCTAAAGCTGAACATCAGAGACCGGCTGGACTTCTTCAGCCCTTGCCGATTCCAGAATGGAAGTGGGAGCATGTGACCATGGATTTTGTGACTGGATTGCCTAGATCCCCAGCTGGTAGAGATGCTATCTGGGTTATAGTTGATCGGCTCACGAAGGTAGCTCACTTCCTTCCGTTCAGAGTTGGTCAGTCGACGGCTCAGCTAGCGGAGATGTACCTCAGGCAGATTGTCAGGTTGCACGGAGTGCCAGTCAGTAACACCTCGGACCGAGATTCCAGATTTACGTCGCACTTTTGGCGTAGCTTGCAAGAGAGTTTGGGGACTCGCCTCCAGTTCAGTTCAGCGTATCATCCGCAGACAGATGGTCAGTCGGAGCGTACGATCCAGACTCTTGAAGACATATTGCGGTCTTGCACACTTGACTTCGGTGGTTCATGGGAAGATCACTTGCACCTGGTAGAATTCTCGTACAACAACAGTTTCCAGGCCAGTATCCAGATGGCACCGTTCGAAGCACTGTATGGCCGGAAGTGCAGATCCCCGTTAGCCTGGTATGATGTTGGAGAGAGACAAATACTTGGTCCAGAAATGATCGCTCAGACAGTTGAGGTGGTCAGGAGAGTCCGAGATCATCTTAGAGTTGCCCAAGATCGCCAGTGCCATTGGGCCGATTCTCATCGGCGCCCTCTCGAGTTTTTGGTCGGCGATCATGTATTCCTGAGGATTTTGCCTAACCGTGGCGTCATTCGTTTCGGCATCCGGGGAAAGCTTAGTCCTAGGTATATAGGACCGTTTGATATTCTGGAGCGAGTAGGAGATGTATCCTATCGTCTCGCTCTTCCGCCATCGCTAAGCGAGGTGCATGACGTGTTCCATGTATCCCAATTACGACGGTATATCCCGGACCCGAGCCACATCCTGGATCATTCGGAATTGGTTGTTGGTACCAACCTTTCGTATGAGGAGAGGCCCGTGTCTATATTGGACCGGAGAGAGAAGATCCTCAAGAACAAGACTATCAAGTTAGTTCGAGTTGCTTGGGGTCATCACTCTTTGGGGAAGTCAACATGGGAGCATGAGGATGATATCCGATCGCGATATCCCGACTTGTTTGACTCGTGAGGTATAATGTCTTTCTTATGCCTCATACCTTTGATTCCTTGCTTGCATGAGTGATTGTCTGCCTAGTTATAGCTTGCATGTGATTAATGTAGCTTGTCATTGCTCCTCTAGCCTCTTGATTAAATTCCGAGGACGGAATTCTTTTAAGGTGGGTAGAGTTGTAATGCCTGTGGTCCGTATTACGTATTTCTGGAATACGTGTACGTATTTTATTCTGTATTGCATGATTTCTTGTTTAGCTTGCATCTTGGCTTGGTTTTTTCTTGGCTTGGTCCGGCTTGGCTCGGTTTTCTTTGGTTCAATATGAACCAATGTGAACCCCCTACCTACCACCACCATTGTATTTATTAATCCATTCTCTCTATTCTCTCTCTTCATTAATCATCTTCTTCTTCCCCATTACTTCTTACCTACTAGAGAGAGAAGAGAGAGGTCTAGGCAAGTGCAACTTGCTTCATGGAGGAACTCTGATTTTATTGCTCCATTCTCTTCTTTACTACATTCTAAAGCACTTTAGTACTTGGCATTTTCACTTTCCATGGCTAGATTCTTGTAGATCTATGTTTGCATTATTTTTGGATTTCTTGGGTTTTGATCTACTTAGTCTTGTTATTTCTATGTTTTGATGGTTCCATGTTGTAGAGAATCTCGTTCTACCCCATTTTGACCTATGGAAGTTCGGATTTAGGCTCCGGATGATGGAGTTATGGAGCTTGAGGACTTGGCTCTCATGGTGTTCTTCTTCTCTGAAATTTGGGGAAGAAGAACAGCGCTTGACTTGACCGCATGACAATTCATGCGGCAAGTGATTCAGCCGCATGAGACTTCTAGCCGCATGGGCTGAGTCTCATCCTTAAACCGCATGAGGCCCTTGCTTTCCAGCCGCATAAGTCTGCCTTCATCCTTGGCCGCATGAATATGAATTGAACCTGACCGCATGAGTCCTCAGTTCCTTCTTGCCGCATGGAGTCCCACTTGCCTTCAGCCGCATATGCGCCTATCTCCTTGAGCCGCATGAACTCTAGTACTTGCGGACCGCATAGGCTTGGTTCCCCGCTAGCCGCATGTGGCCCCACCCCGAGAGCCGCATGAGTCCAATTCATCCTGGCCGCATGGAGCCTTCCTTCCTGCTTGTCGCATGGGAACTAGTCCTACTCCCCGCCGCATAGGCTCCTGCCCCTTCAGCCGCATATGTACCTTTCACTCTCAGCCGCATAAGCAGCCATGTTGACTTAACCGCATGCGCCTCCTTCTATACCCAGTCGCATGAACTCCACATTTCCGCTGGCCGCATGAGGCCCAACGTCTTGGAGCCGCATGCGCCCTTACATTTCCAGCTGCATGCGCCCCCTTGTCTTGGCCGCATATAATTCAGTGTCCCCGGCCGCATGCGCCCTCCTAATTGGGCCGCATGATTCTACCCTTTCCTGACCGCATATGCTTTAGCCGCATGGCTCTTCTATAGCCCTGAATATTGATATTTTATTAGATATTTTACGTCCATTTTATATCCTTACGCCTTTTGTCATGAACTTGATAATCATGGATTTGTTTAATATGTTTGGAAATGATACCTGAGCATGATACGATAGTGACCCGTAGTGGTGCACCCTTGACAAGAAAACCTGACATGACCTGGCAGTGGCCCGCCGTGGCGCACTCCTGACAAGTACACTCGACATGATAACCTGACATGATATATCTTGAAAAGCTGTTGCGACGGCTACCTGACATGACATGACCTGCATAAATTACATGGACACCGTGGGCGATTGTGCTTGTACAAATAAACCAGTCCTGTCTTGCATCATGTCTAAGAGGGGACTCCTGAGTACCACGGTCAGGAGTACCTACTAAAATGGACTAAGGCTAATAACTAGATTAATATATTAGTCATGAAGAGATTTTCCAGCTACAGGCAATTCCGTTACCTGGGCGCGCCTGGGATCTGTAGCCTGCCGTCGAGTAGGGCACATTTCCAGCACACTGTCATGTGTTGCACCCTTCAAGTTACTTAAGGGTACATGCGTTTCCTGGACGATGTACCCACCTGAATTCAACCCTAATCTTTCGTCCTGGGTAACCTGGATGGTCTGCAGGGCTTGTGGTTGTGGAATAATCTCACTGCATCTTGTTAGTAATTAGGCTTGTGACAACCCTAGTTAGTTAAAGTATCAAGCCGTAATTCTTGCTGGCCGTGAAATAATTGGATGGAGTCTAACAAGTCTAGTCTTGCCCTGATCTTGTTCCAGACTGTTACATGACCAGCATGCTTGTATTTATTTTCTCGATAAATGGTGAGAAACCAAGCTCCGTTCAGACGAAGGGTTACAATCCCGGTCCTTGTTTGGTTTACGGGTTGTAACCTAGCTATCTGAATAGTTCCATGGTTATCTCGTCGTATATCATCCTGGCATGTTTTTCTTACTTCCAGTTTTACCAGTTATTTATATTTCCTGTCTTTTATTATATTATTTATATTTTGTGCTGATTGTTGTTTTTTTTAGTTTCTAAGTGAAGCTTCCTTTGTGGCACTTGCTCTTTCTGGGGTCTGACCCAGCTGGTTTTGTGTGGCCAGATTTCGGAGCAGCTCCAGAGGATCTACCGACCTCCCAGCCAGATGGTGGCCACTAGACGGAACCCTGGCAACGAGTGGGTTATTTTTGGCTCTCCCACTCTATTATAAAAATATTCTTTTGAGGCGTTTAGCCGACGAGCACCTGTTTAGCTCGATTGCATTTACTTACTGTCTGCCTACGGGCTGTAACATGATTGACAGATCCTAGGGTTGATCATGTATGACTAAACTCTTGCTAGTCCTCACATTTTGTAACGACTAGCTTTATGATCAGCTGAATATGTAATATTTGGGACGCCTTATTATTGTATATTTAATGATCATACATCTTGTAACATTTACTCACTTGCTTATGATTGAGACACTAGGCTTGTTCATGACCTTAAGAGACTGCTGGCTTGTAGATAAACCCTCATGTATCTAGACAGCCGTGACCGTATAGCGAGATGGAATCCATTTCAATATACGTAGCTGGCTATGTCTGCCCTCGCTCTCCAGTATTCTGGTTCTGGGGCGTGACAAGAACATGTAAGAATACGCAGTAAGGCGTTCCAAACGCCCAGTCAAAATATTCTTGAGATCTGGCTTTACAAAATATAGCCAGATGATATAATAAGGTATACACAATCATTATCAGCTGCAGTCTGACTTAGTTACAATTATGTAAAAGTAACTGCAAGACAGTCCGACTAACATGTCGGTACCAAGCGACAAAAGTAAAGTAAGTAGCAAAACGAGCAGAGAAGCAAGGAACCCACTCGTGTCCTCCTGCGGTCATCCTTCTAGTATTGACCATCTTGGGGGTGGAAGTAATCTGAGTCCTCGGGAGTTGGCTCTAAATCTGGCCATGCAAAACCAGAGAGGTTAGACCTCAAATAGCAAGTACCGTAAAGTAAGCACGACATGAAAAATTAGAACCAGTGATAAGAGTTAAGAATATGATAAATAAGTCTCTGCTTGCTACTGGGATTCACACAACATCACGACACTTCAAGCCAACTTTCCAACCAAACAAGGACAGAAGTTGACCCGTCATTGTCACGACCCGCTTCCGAATAATCGGACACGAGTCGGACACGCCAGCCTTCATTGTTAGACACAATGAAGTAAGCTGTACCAATATCTAGGGATAACTATGAATCAAGATACATGGATGAAAGTAATCACAGCATCTAATATAACGTACCCAGAATGATCACCATAATCCATAAATCCATATATCAAATTTTACTAATCATCAGGAATGAAATGTACAATATCTAGAAGTAAAACTAAATAGTCTAAACCTGAAGCCTCAAGCTAGTCTCATCCTGCTCAGCTAATATCCTGGGCTCTGGCCCATAGAGTAGAATGGTACCCTGCAAGTACACCTGCAACATATCCTAGTAAAGATCGGAGCTAAGTATATCCAAGGAAATGAACATGGACATCATGGTATGAACAAGAAACAGAAAATATATATAAAGTACGAGAAATGAGACAAGCCATGAAACTGAGCAGGAAATACTGAAAGTAAAACAAGGAACATGGTATGAGTCCTGAACATGAAATACAACCTGAACATGAAGTACAACCTGAACATGAAATACAACCTGAACATGAAATACAACCATGAATCCTGAAATACAACCTGAATCCTGACATGTGCAATATTGAAATACTTCTAGATTGTGTGATCGGCTTGGGTAGATACAATGAACATGAAATGGTACGGCTTTGGTCCCGCGTGTACGATGCGGGACCCAAGCTATTCACATGAATAGTGACAGGGTTTGATCACATATCTATAGTATTTTCCCTCCCAGACACAAGTAATATATGAAACATGAAACCAGACAATACCGTGATACATCGTGTCAATCAAGGAGATTCAAGAATGAACATGCAAGACATGAGAAATGAACAAATCTGAGGAGTATACTTGCCTGGCTCCGGGTGATCAAGTAGGGGTAGTAAAGCTGGAAATCCTCCTGATAGATGGTTACAAATAATTAATATAAATCCATATGTTAACAATTAATATTAAACTAGTTGGTTACTATATTCTAGGGTTCAAGACTTGATTACCAACCACTCAAAAGTAATTAACCAATGTTAGATCCTATAATTGCCACAAGGATATCCTAATATAGAAGCATATAACTATAATACTAGCTAAGTGACTTAGGCAACTAATAGTCTGTACAGCTCATCCCAAGTCACTGGATGGCGGCAATTGGTCACTGAAACAGCCCATTCCCAGTGTGAGGCTGGTATCCTCAAATCCTGAACCAGAATATTATTAATCTTAACCATTACTAGTACTACTCACCCTTACAAGGCATGGTACATACCCTCTTAGTTAGGACAACTGATTTCTCAGTCCAGGTAAATACTGCTACATTATCGGTCCAATAAAATTTACTGACATGAATCGGTCTTATCTAAGACTGATATATACCAGTCTAATTGCCTCGAATATTTTCCTGAAGATGATTCTTAAATCTCTGATAATATTCAGTCCAAGATAGGAATGAAACAAGTCAATCTCAGGTTCCTTCCACTACCATCTACTGCAATCCCCTGAATACTCAAAAGAGCTGAACTTAATCAAATCATTCTAAGTGTCCATCACACTGTTAGCTCAGGTTACTACCTACACATTCTAATTTCAGTTTCCCTCATGTTTGCTTATTGATATCAACCAATGTATTCATGGGGTTAGGCTATATGCCATAGAGACAAGCAACAGTTGATGTATTAACCTATCTATATATATTCTCAGGTGTCAGAAAATCAATTCCTAATTAGGAAATTACAGGTCTCAGTCCTAATCAGAACTGAGAACAAAACAGTCCAAGGTTGATACCCCTATCCAGGCCAACAACAGGGCAAAATACAACCTTATCTAGTTGATACATCCAGTCTTAAATCAGGACTCTATCAGTCCTAGCAAAGACTGATATACACCAGACCAACTGTGTAATCAAAACTGTCCAAATGTGTACTCAATATCATTTCAAATATGAAATCAGTATCAGTCCACATATGAATTCAAGTATAATTTCAAATATGAACTCAATATCATTTCAAATGTGAAATCAGTATCATTCCACATGTGAATTCAAGTATTATTTCAAATGTGAACATAATATCATTTCAAATGTGAAATCAGTATCAATCCACATGTGAATTCAAGTATTATAGGAAAGCTAATATCGATACATGTCAACCTCACCTATATATTGAATAGGTTCCTATCACCACTCAGGTAAACTGAGCCCTGTTATATGAATTTTCATATCAAATGGTCACTCAAGAATTATTCCTGGTAAGTCTGATTCACTGCAGCATCTCGATCAATGCTGTCAAGCCTAGGAATCATTTCCTGACACCAACAGACACCTATATAACCTATCTGAACTTGAACTCATTTCCTTCAACAATATCTTCATATCATCATATCATAGTGTATAATATACACAAAACTAATTTAGCTAGACGTTAGCTGAACCTGAGTTCATCCTAACTTAAATTCTATGATACACATACCATTTCACTCAAAATTCAGGATGCAGACATCAACTATGATGATTAGAAAATAGGATTTCACTTAATTAACTAATTGAGCATCTAAATCAAGATATAACAGAATACTTCTTACAGATAAAAATTATATAAAATACACTTGGAAAGCTAACCACTGATACATAAGCTTAAATATTGATAGGGTTCAGACATGCTGCAACTATTAGATTATTAAGATACTTGTTAAACTGGAATATACATATAATAAGTCCAATTACACACAGTCACATTTAATACTCTTATTCACATTTAAATAGGAATTAAATAATGAGAAGATGAAGATTTACCTGAAAATGAATCCGCTCTCAAGCAAGCTGCTAAATCAAGGAGTCGGATAGGGTCCTCACGTACCCGTACTGCCGATGCAACCTATGTAACATTTTATCAAACAAAATCGAGCTCAGACCAACAAAACTGCCAATTCGAGTTCCCTCTATTTCTTTCGAACTTCGGAAACGAAATCAAGCTCAGATTCTCATGGATCGAAAGTTCGATTCAGAGGAAATAGAGAATTTGAGAAGATCCAAACACCTCAGAAATGAATCCATACTCGACAATGAAATTTATAGGTCTGCAGGAAGTAAACGAGAATTTGAGATGTTTACTTACGAATTGGTTATTGGTTTTGAATGTTCGATTCTCTGATCCAGTACACAATTGACCAAAGCACCTGCACGAAATCCGATCATCGAGAGTGATGATAATTCTATTCGTGAGTCAAAGGATTCGCTTAATCATCAAGAATTCAGGTTGAAGGAGTCAAAACTTACAAATCTGGATCCATTCGATTCGAAGGAGTCGTAGATCTGGTCGAAAAGATCTCAAAGAGTTGCTAGAACGTATCCGTCGATTTGGCGGCAAATTCCACAATAATCGGATATGGCTCAATCGATTTCGATCAGGAGTTCGTCAACTAGAATTACTAAAATGATCAAGCATTCCGAAATTGACAATCCATGATAATTTCTTTCACCTCGGTTGCGGCTGCTAATTCCTGGTCGAACGTTGCTGCAGATGAAGTCATCGCTGCCACTGGAGATGGTTGCATCAGTCTTCGAAGCAAGGTGCCTCTGCTGTGATCCTCGCAATCTCGATGAAGAAATTGTCCAGAATTTTGGGTTATGGATTTGGAAAGATAAAGGAAGGAAGAAGGAAGATTTCTACAGAGGTCGAATTTTCGGAGTAGGGAAGAAGAAGGAATGATCGATTCCTTAAGTAGACAGTTGGGGAGGGAAAATAGAGGGAGTTAAAATTTGAAATGTTGTTAGAGCACATGGCCAGCTAATTCGGTTGAAAGGAAAATAATTCCTTCTCCACTGCTAAGCAGGGAATGAAGAATGGCCAAGCCTAACAGAACAAGGATGACTGAGCCTATTCAATATTTTCATAGAGGAAAAGTGGTTTAAAATGGATGGGTTGATTCATGGGCTGGTTTCAAAAGCCCACAACTAAAATGAGAGAAAGCCCCTAATTAAATTGGGCTGAAAATAATAGCTTAGAAAAATAAAATCAGAAAATTATTTAAGGAAAAAAAATCTCTGAGAAGTGGAGTTACAGTCATGTCCTGACATTTTGCTCATCTCAATATTTAACAGAGTAGGTATAGTATACAAACAAATCAATTTAAACGGCAATACAACTACTACGACTTGCTAACTGTAGGTTTCAAGTTACCCTGGAAATATGCAACAAGAGATTCCTCAGTTCTTACAATGTACGAGCAAGGCTAATCTATCCAATAATCAATTGCGCCAATCCTGAATTAAACGAGTCCCAGCGGGATGTCCGTCATCAATATGCAGAAAAAAAAATAAACATATACCACTCCCTGCCCGTGTGGCAGGTTTGCAGTATCCGTAGGAACCAGCCAGTATGTCGGGGAACTAATTGTCCTAAGATGGCTGCCATGTAAGAACTTGAGAATCTATTCTCTCCATACAATAGTTATTTTATTTAACTTAATAGTCCCTATGTTAATTGAAATCTCATGCCATGGATCATGATCATTCTGAATGAGTACTTCCGTACAGAGTACGATATGCATAACTCTACAACGATGCCCGTGCGGTTAGATTGTAGGTCTTACATAGCGTAATACAAAAATCAAACCTAGCCACGGGATAATCATGCCTTAACTGTAAGGTACACATGCTGCTTTTGTAGAAAGAAGTTGAAGTCAGCACGTGTCTATATGCCAATGTTTGGGATCGGCTAGTCGATTGCAATGTGTCACGACCCGCACCCAGTGTAGGGGCACGAGTAGTGGGTACGTCCAGCCTATGCCGTAGTGTCGGCGGTAGAACGCTATCCTAGGTCATATACATCTAACAATTATAAGGTACTTGTACAGTATATACACTCCAAATAGAGGACAATACAGAAATGTACAGCTCAATCACAACTAAGGTAGAAGTACGATAAGATAGATAGATAGATAATAAAAATCACCCAATAAAATACAACAGGAGAAGAATTCTAAGTATCTAAGATAACATCTCCACAAAAATCCAGAATAACAACAAGATTCCAAATATAAACATAAATGTATCCAAATGAGACAAGACATCAAAATAAGATAGAAGTCTAAGCTAACTAGCCTAAACTATAGGGGTGACATCCTCTACTGCTGATGGATCCTGCTGAAGGTCCAAATCGCAGGGGTCATCTGTGGCAGCTCCATAATAGGTAGGACAAAGGTCCTCGTCATCCTCTGTAATATTTTTAACAGGTCTAGTCAGGACAGGAACGAGCACAAAATCTCAACAGTTCATATCAAGACAGGAATATAAAGCATGTAATAGAGTAAAATACATAAAACGCTGAAAGAAAGTACATGTAGTAAAGAAGAGATAACTGTAATATAAATAGCTGCTATAAGTAGAGAACTATCAGTGACTAGTGATGTAGAGTACAAGATAGATATGTGAACGGCTTGAATTTGCACATAATTACACTAATGAGTTTGTATAATGATTACACTACTTTGGAATTGTTCACATGACTGCTTATACTCCTCCGTACTCCAATCAATACACAAGGATCCAGATAAGTTATGTTATTGTACAATATTTCACATGAGGGCCCATAAGTGGGTACACATAAAGTTATACATGAGGGCTCTATGAACATGAGAGTACATGAATCACAAGAGTATACATGAATAGTAAAAGCACAGGAGTACATGATGAAAGTGAAACGCACATGATATGATGTACCCGATGCTCCCGAGGAGGATAAGATCTCAAAGTAAGGATCCATATAGTACCAATCCGTGTTAACAACGTAACAGCATCAAGTAAAGTAATCTAGAGCAAGAATATAAATCCTAACAAGTATGAAATGATCAGAGAATGTACTCGCCTGATATCCTATGTATCTGGTAAGTGTAGATGTCTAGACAGAGTAGATGAGTCCTATTTAGAACAACACAGGTCACAACATATCCAAAATGGTAATATTGAACTTTACAATGCATTCTATATAATTTCTAGGTCATTCTAGACTAAAGTCAACTCTTGGTCAACTCTGGTCAACTATACAGTCAAACTAGGTCAACTATAGTCAACTATGGTCAAACTATCTAGGGTTTGGTCAACAAAAGTCAACTAGTCTAGGTTAGTCAATTCTAGGTCATTCTGGGTCAGAGTCAACTCTTGGTCAACTATGGTCAACTCTAGTCAAATTAGCCTATTAGGTTCAATACCAAGTCATTTTAGGTCTAGGGCTAGTCAACTGAAGTCCACAAGTTCAAATAGCCTATTGGTCAACTATACTCTAGGCCTATATCCAATATAGGTACAATACATACAAATACATACATTATACCTTACATTCATTATCTAGATACTTCATACATTCATACATATTTATTAATGTATTATATTACTATATACATACATGTATCCAAGCATGCATATCTTGCATACCTTGTATTATATATACATAACATATATGCATACATACATTCATACACTTACATTCATGCATCCATACACTACAATGCATACATATATACATTACAATATATTTACATATATACATTACAAATATGGATAGATTATATCCATAGATACATTACCTATATAGACCACATGTATACATACATATAGAAAAGGAAAAAATGAAAGGGGGAGGGGACTATATGAGAGTGTGTGTGTGTATCTCAGTCAAATATGTGTGTGTTAAGGGTGTGATAATGAAAAGAGTGATAGGGTATATTGTGTGAGTGTGACAGTAAAGAGTGGAAGGGGGTAGCTGTGAAGGTTGAACATGAGTGAATGAGTGAGAGAGAGGGACTGTGGCATGTGAGAGTGAAAATAGTGTTCTCAGATTTTCTCTTAATTCAAAAACTCATATTATACATTATTCATTCACAGGTAAATCATAACAATTGTAGGTTACACATATGAGGTTCTCAGGTTTACTATATAGTGAACCTAAAGTTTAAAATAGCAGATATCATTCAAGTCAACTCAGGTTAAACCCTGTTTCAAATTGAAACCTAAAACTCAGTTCTATCATATAAGTAAAGTTTCTGTTTAAAACACATTTCAGTTTCAATTAAACCTCAGTCCTATATTTCAAAGAACAGTTAACATATAATCATCAAACAAAACTCAAACTTAGGTTTCATATAAAATAACAGAAATGACAAACCCTATCCCAAATTCTCAGTTTTGAAACATAAATCATGTGAAACCCAAAATCACACGTGCACAGGTGTCTAACATGCTTGTGTCAACCCTAGGAACGTGTCCACGTGTCCAGAGACTGGACATGAAGTGTCCAAACTAAATTCAATACAGTTTCAGAAAACTGTACGCACACAGGCTCGTGCAGCCATGTCGAGTCCTCGTGGACAAGACACAGACCACGTGGAGCCACATGCTCATGTCTAGAGTGAGTCTAGGTGTACGGCAACACATTCGAGTCCCTGACACGAGTACACGTTGTGTCTGCACGCGACACGAAGGCCGTGTCAGAAGCCACTGTTCACGTGGGAGCAGACAGTGTAAGTTCAGTACAGGCTCGTTTTCGTGTTCGATAAGACACGAGGTATCGTGAAACTCGACGGGTGGCCTGACAGTGTCTGCCCCCACCTCTGTGCCAAGTGGCACGTGTCCACGTGGCCTACACAGGAAAAACATTGGGCTCGGGTAGCAGGGCACTCAGCGTGGTCTCGTGCAGTCGGTTCGTATCCATTTTGGACACGGACACGACACGAACTCTAACACAGAGTTAGTGTTGTGTGTTCCTTATCGATAGGGCTATCAAAACATATAATTAGTTTCAAAATTTACAAGCAAACAGTGCACTTGGGCATTTCATCAAACACCTATGTACACACTGATACGTGTCCGATACGGATACCAAATCAATACAAATTCTCACCAAACTCATTCTACAGCTATGGGACACCTAGATGGATACATCTATGGAAAGAAATCAGGATTTAGAGGTAATTTGAAAGGATTACCTATTGAGAGTCAATCTCAATAAAAAAGCCCCAAATTGTGAAGTCTCCTTCCTCAAGCAATGTCCAAATGAGCTCCCCTCCTTACAAGCTAGCCTCCTTCAACCTCTATTCCAGATTTAGAACCAATTGTAAAAAATTAGGATTAATTTGGTGGAAAAATGGGGAGATTTGATAATTTAGGGAAGAACTATTAGGGTTTCTAAATGAGGCAAGTGAGTGTTAAACGGCCTTATATAGGGGTGTTGGGGTCTCCATATGGCTGCCATAGCATGGTTAGGATTTCGGCATGGAGAAAGGCTATGGGCTCTCTAGCAATCAATTCTAAGTCTCAACTTGCAAATTTTAGGCTAAAGCTAATAAAATATCTAACTTACAAATATCTAGATATTCTCTAACTTAGTTATTAAGTCTCTAACATTCTAACTAAACCTCCATGAACATCACTAACATCTAGGTTAGGTCAAAGCTAGGTTAGTCTCTAATAAAAAGATTAGCAAAAGGTTGTCTTGATTCCTCAAAGCTAGGTTAGTCTCTAACAAATTTTAGCAAAAGATTGTCTTAATTACAGTCAAGTAGAACACTTACTAAACCTCCTTGTCCATTTTGGACCGAAGAGAGAAGGTACTCAAGAACCAAACAATTAGCCTTGTCCGTGTTGCTTGGGGTCATCACTCCTTAGGAGAGTCAAAGTTGGAACATGAAGATGATATCCGATCACGGTATCCGCACCTATTTGACTCATAAGGTATATTTTTTTCCGTGTACCTTGATTGTCTTGATTCCTCATGCTTATCACCCTATGGTTAGAAATTGCTTGATGTCGTAGATTGATAAATATAGATATATTACTTGCTAATGATATTGTAAGATGATTGCTTGCTTGCTAGAATTGCTTGTAGTTGGATTAGTCTAGCCCTGATGTTTCTAGCCTGCTTGGATTTAAAATTCTGAGGACGGAATTTTTCTAAGGAGGGTAGAGATGTCACTCCCCATTCCCAGGATACGTATTTTTAATACATGTTCTACTTGACTGTAATTATTTAGTATTTATCATACATTTATTCTGTATTTAATTCCCTTAATTACATGCTAATTATTTATCTGTATTTTATTTTCTGCTTTTGCTTAGGTCTTGGTTTATTTTGGTTCATATTGAACCAACTTGGTTTGGCTTGGTTCATCATGATAAGGGGTGGATGGCCTAGATTGTATGGGAAAGGAATGGGTAGTGGAGATCAAACTTGACTTGATATTTATACACCATTTCTTTTCTTTCTCCTCACAACTCTTATTTTATTTCCTCCACCAAAGAACCAGACACCATTGCAGACTCCATTGACTCAGGCATCAATGTAGGGAGTGTCCCAAGAACCAGACACCATTGACTCGAGCAACAGCAGGAGCTAGGGCTCCGACAGGACAACAGAGGGGACTACCATTGCAGACTCAGCAGCAGAGGTTTGTCCAGCATCAGCAGCAGGCCAGAGGAGGAGGCCAACAGGGGCAAGCTTTCACCATGACAGTTGAGGATGCATAGGCAGTAAGAGAGATACTTACAAATTTTGTTCTTCTCGATTCCATTCCCACTTTTGCCTTACAATAACTATCTTAAAATTCAATTCTGACAGTTTTGTCTACCTCCTTGTTGGTCGATAAATTTGATTCTTAGTATTCTGTGTTGATTTGATTTTGATTTTTCCAATATAAGTTGTATGGGCTAGGTCGCCTTAGTTATGGAATTTAGAATTTTCTACAGTCATATTAGCTAGCATAGTGATGACATATAGTTAAATTTTGGACATATTTCTCGGGTGTAGAAATTTAAGGTTTTTGCGGCCAAGCATGCGATAATGCAAAAATTTTAAATACCATGATTCTAGAGGTATGTACCTTAGTTGGGGACTCTATGATTATCGTAGCCTTGCTTACTAGTATGACGAAGATTCTGAGTCTCATGATTTTGGACAGACTCATATGCTTATAGGATTGTATGATTAGAGAGTTTGATTGATTGGGGGTTTGACCTAGAAAGAGTACGACCATATTAATTTCGAGGACGAAATTCTTCTAAGGAGGGTAGACTTGTAACACCCACTTTTCTAAATGAGGGTAATTTTGAACTTTTGTAATTTTAGTCTTTTAATAATGAGATTTAAATCATGTTATGATTTTTGGTAATTTTTAATTCTTTTAAAACTATTTTAATTGGTGATTTATGATTTTGGTGTTTTGCTAGTGAAACCCTAGATACTACTTGACCTAGAGACAAGCCATGACCATAGAAACCTAAGCATGTGATTAGGGTGATTTATTTCTACACTGATGCCTGAGTCAATGGAGTCTGCAATGATGTCTGGTTCTTTGGTGGAGGAAATAAAATGAGAGTTGTGAGGAGAGAGAAAAGAAATGGTGTATAAATATCAAGTCAAGTTTGATCTCCACTACCCATTCCTTTCCCATACAATCTAGGCCATCCACCCCTTATCATGATGAACCAAGCCAAACCAAGTTGGTTCAACATGAACCAAAATAAACCAAGACCTAAGCAAAAGCAGAAAATAAAATACAGAAAAATAATTAGCATGTAATTGAGGAAATTAAATACAGAATAAATACATGATAAATACTAAATAATTACAGTCAAGTAGAACATGTATTAAAAATACGTATCCCGGGAATGGGGAGTGACATCTCTACCCTCCTTAGAAAAATTCTATCCTCAGAATTTTAAATCCAAGCAGGCTAGAAACATCAGGGCTAGACTAATCCAACTACAAGCAATTCTAGCAAGCAAGCAATCATCTTACAATATCAATAGCAAGTAATATATCTATATTTATCAGTCTACGACATCAAGCAATTTCTAACCATAGGGTGATAAGCATGAGGAATCAAGACAATCAAGGTACACGGAAAGAAATATACCTTATGAGTCAAATAGGTGCGGATACCGTGATCGGATATCATCCTCATGTTCCCACGTTGACTCTCCTAAGGAGTGATGACCCCAAGCAACACGGACAAGGCTAATTGTTTGGTTCTTGAGTACCTTCTCCCTTCGGTCCAAAATGGACAAGGACTATTCCTCGTAAGACAGGTTGGTACCAACAACCAGCTCAGAATGATGGAGGATATGGCTTGGGTCCGAAACATACCTACGCAACAGAGATACATAAAACACATCATGAACCTCTCGTAATGAAGGTGGAAGGGACAAACGATAAGCAACATCGCCTACCCTATCGAGGATAACAAATGGGCCCACGTATCACGGACTCAACTTCCCGCGAACACCAAATCTAATGATCCCACGAGTAGGCGAGATCCGCAAGAACACTTGGTCCCCAACAAAAAATTCTAACGGCCTACGATGCTGGTCTGCCCAATGACGATGCTGATCTTGTGCACCTCGAAGTCGCTCTCTAATCCCCTTAACCACTTCAACCGTCTGAACAATCATCTCTATGCCTAACATCTTCCTCTCCCCGATATCATCCCATGCTAGTGGTGACCTGCACTTCTTACTGTATAGTGCTTCGAATGGCGCCATCTGGATACTGGCTTGATAACTATAGTGCGATTTCGGGAGCTTCCGGATACGAAAATGCGATCCGTGTAAAGTTTCGGAAAGCTAACACAAAGGACTACAACATACTTTAATCCTAGAATTTAGTGAATGCCTAATTGGTACAGTATTGGTTTTAAGTAGAAGAGTGACTATACGATATATGCATTTTGTGTAACCTATGAGCCTATGTAGTATGGATATTAAATGAATATAGAGTATGTAATGCATGATATGTTAGATGAATGAAATTATATATATGATACATATTCTCTTTACATTAATGTATATATATGGTTGAATACAAGCATGTAGGAATGCAATTAATATAATGCATATAAGTAATGCATGAATGAAAAAATGATATACAATGTATGCATGAAGATATATATGTAATGATAGATATGAATGCATAATGTATAAATATTGTAATACAATATATAATGATAACATGTATGGTAAAGTAGAGTATATGATGCAAGCATGAATGAATGGAGGAAATACATGTATATAGGTAATATAGAATGTAATATATGAATGCAAGCATACAAGATAATGTATTGTATCCATATATGATGTATTCAACTTATAATATAATATATGAAAGGAATGAATGATAATATATAACATGATATGTAAGGTAATGCAAGGTATGAAATATATGATGTGTGCATGTTTGTATGTCTCTATGTTAATGTATGAAATGATATGAATATACAATATATGCATATATATAAAACATGTAGGTAATGCATAGATGCATGAATGAAATAAATGTTTGCAATATGTTAATATAAATACAAGTATCTAATATGCATGAATGTAAGTATAATATAATACAAGTATACATGTATGTATCATGTAAATGTAATATACATGATATGTATGTATGCATGTATACAAGGTAAGTACGTATGTATGTATTTCTATAAACTGAGTTAACCTATAACCTTTTACACACATGCATTCATACACCATTTGACATCATCTATCCCATGTCACATACACCTACCTATCACTAAATTTTAGAACATTAACACATATCCTTTCACATACATGCCAAACACACACATACTCACTTACTCTTTTACCTCTCTTTCTCTCTCTATATATATGTATGTGCCTATATATATAGCTTTCCTATATATATCTACGTATATGAATATGTGAATAGTGATGCATATATATATATATATATATATATATATATATATATATATATATATATATGGGATGTACATATAGGTTGCCTATATGTTATGAGTGTACGACAATATATTAGATATATATATATTGTTATGTGTATATGTGTTTGTGGTTTGGCTTAGGCATGATATAGCCTATAGCCTAGGGCTCTTAGCCTATGGTGTGTCTGTTTGCCTAGTGAGAGTTTAGTTAGACTTGTTTAGTCTTGATTAGGCCTAGAATAGACTAGTTAGACTAGTATAGACTTGTTTGGTTTAGGTTTGACCTAGTTGACCTAGTTTGACTAGTCTAGTTGACTAGAGTTGACCAAAGGTTGACTTTAGCCTAGATTGACCCCAAACTTCATGTAGATGCATTGTAGCAGTCTATTTCCTTATTTTAGACTTGTTATGACTTGTATTGTTCTATAGGAGACATACACCACTCTTCGGACAGTATATTCTCTTCAAACACTCAGGATATCAGGCGAGTACATTCTCTGACCGTTTCATACTTGTCTGGATTTACATTCTTGCTCTAGATTACTGTACTTGATGCTGACACGATTGTTATCACGGATTGATACTATATGGATCTTCTTTTGAGATGTTATTCCCTTGTATTCACTAAATACATATTGTGATGTGTGTTTCACTTACATATTGTATTTATTGAATACCCATATCCTTGTATACTCACTGTGCATATTGTACTCTTACTATCACATGAGTTCCAGGGATAGACCATTGTACAACTATTGTATAACATTGTACATCTATTGTATAACATTGTACACTATTATACAAGATAACATAACTGGAGTGGATCCTTGTGTATTGATTGGGGAGGGAGAGTAGAATTGGTTATATACTCAAATCCTATTGTACAATATTGTATAACTATTGTATATGTCTATTGTACACTCACGTACAATGGAGTTACCATTGTATTGTCCTAGACTGTTTACATAACCGTATTGTACTCTAAATCACATATGGCTTACAGTTCTTACTTATTATATATAGATATTTTCTGTTATCAAATCTCTACTGTTTTTCACATACATTCTTCTTTCAGCATTTTATGTACCTTACTCTATTGCATGCTTTATATTTCCTAACTTGATATGAACTGCGTGAGATGTTTTGTGCTCGCTCCTGTCCTGACTGGACCTGTTGAAAATATTACAGAGGATGAGGCCTGTGTAGACACCTACTATAGGACAGCTGTAGATGTTTCTTGTGACCCAGATTTCCAGTCGGATCCAGTAGTTGTAGAGACTGAGGCTCCCTAGTCTACATTTTACTATTTCTATCTTTGAGATCTGGATTGTATATATTCTTTCATATTCAGTAGTGAGACTTGTATCTCTGGTTGTTTCTGAGATGTTATCTTAGACACTTAGACTCTCTGGTTGTATTTATGTGGATTCTTTCGTTTTAGTATTTATCTATCTATCTTCCTATCTTATCATTCTGCTTTAGATGTGATTGAGACTGTATATTGCTATGTCACCTCTATTCGGAGTGTATATACTGTACAGGTACCTTTATATTGTTAGATGATTGACCTAGGATAGCGTTCTACCATTGGCACTGCGGCGTAGGCTGGGCGTTGTTACGTTCTCGTACCCTCACAGTGGGTGCGGGTCGTGACACATTTTTAGTGGTGGCCCATGCAGGTCGAGACTAGAAGTGTAGTAGTATTCGAACCAGAGTATCACTACAGCCTGCAGTAGGATTAGGATATTTTTGAGGGTACTCAATCACACTAGGAAAACTCTTAATCATATTCCTTTATCTAAATTGTTCCTTATTGACTTTCCTTGAATATAAACTGTCCCCCTTTGAATTTTTGCTTCATTCTCAGAAATTGCTTCTTGTTTTGATTTGTCTTCATGATGGTTATGAAGACACGATCTCATCGCTCCAGTCCGAGAAATACTATCGAGAGGCTGGCCACCTCTCGTCCTGTTCATCAGGGCCTCGAGACCGCAGCTCCTGTTGTGCCGACTCAGGTTGGCATTTCTGCTACATTGGAGGTGCACCTCTGTCTGTACAGAGACTTTCTTCCGTCATTTCTAATTTCTTTCAGCAGTAGCGGTTCACTAGGAAGTATAACCTCGATGCCGATCTCTTGAAGATCTTCTAAAATATGTTTTTATGATGTCAACATAAATGTGTCGCCTCTCCTGCTAAGAGCGTCTGCTACCACATTTACCTTGCCTGGATGATACTGAAGTTCTACGTCGTAATCCTTGATCAACTCTAACCATCTTCCCTGTCTCATGTTCAGTTCCTTCTGAGTAAAGATGTACTTTAGACTTTTGTGGTATGTGTACATGTCCACTTGATCACCGTACAAGTAATGCCTCCATAGTTTCAAAGCAAATACTACTGCTGCCAACTCCAAGTCATGAGTCAGATAATTCTTCTCGTGGTCTCGAAGTTGTCTAGATGTATACGCTATCACCTTTCCATGTTGCATTAGGACACCCCCAAGTCCCTTTCCTGATGCGTCACAATATACAGTAAAACCTCCAGGTCCAACTAGTAATATAAGAATAGGTGCCGAGATCAACTTCTGCTTCAAATTCTCAAATAGTGCCTGGCACTCTGTCGACCAGACAAATGGTACATCCTTTCGCGTCAATCGGGTCATGGGTGCTGAGAGTCTTGCAAAGTCAGATATGAACCTTCTGTAATATCCTGCCAATCCCAAGAAACTTCGCACATCTGCTACGGTCTTAGGCATTAGCCAACTTTCTACTGCTTCTACTTTCTTGGGATCTCCAGCCCCTGATATGATGTTCCCCAAGAATAAAATACGATCTGTCCAAAACTCACACTTGCTGAGCTTGGCGTAAAACTTGTTCTCTCTCAGAACCTGTAACACCTTATTGAGGTGATCTTCATGCTCTTCTTTACCAGCTAAGTACACGAGAATGTCGTCGAGGAACACAACGACAAATTAATCTAAGTATGGTATAAAGATGCGGTTTATCAAATCCATAAATATTGTTGTAGCATTGGTCAAACCAAACGACATAAATAAGAATTCGTAATGCCCATACTTCGTCCTCGAAATTAAGATGGTCGTACTCTTTCTAGGTCAAACCCCCAATCAATCAAAGTCTCTAATCATACAATCCTATAAGCATATGAGTCTGTCCAAAATCATGAGACTCAGAATCTTCGTCATACTAGTAAGCAAGGCTACAATAATCATAGAGTCCCCAACTAAGGTACATACCTCTAGAATCATAGTATTTAAAATTTTTGTATTGTCGCATACTTGGCCGTAAAAACCTTAAATTTCCACACCCGAGAAATACGTCCAAAATTCAACTATATGTCATCACTATGCTAGCTAATATGACTGTAGAAAATTCTAAATTCCATAACTAAGGTGACCTAGCCCATACAACTTATATTGGAAAAATCAAAATCAAATCAACACAGAATACTAAGAATCAAATTTATCGACCAACAAGGAGGTAGACAAAACTGTCAGAATTGAATTTTAAGATAGTTATTGTAAGGCAAAAGTGGGAATGGAATCGAGAAGAACATCTGCTACGGTCAAATTTTACGCCACACTTGCTGAGCTTGGCGTAAAACTTGTTCTCTCTCAGAACCTGTAACACCTTATTGAGGTGATCTTCATGCTCTTCTTCACCAGCTAAGTACACGAGAATGTCGTCGAGGAACACAACGACAAATTAATCTAAGTATGGTATAAAGATACGGTTTATCAAATCCATAAATATTGTTGGAGCATTGGTCAAACCAAACGACATAATTAAGAATTCGTAATGCCCGTACTTTGACCTGAATATCATCTTGGGATTATCCTCTTCTCGAACTCTAACTTGATGATATCCTGACCGAAGAGCTATCTTGGAGAAAACTCTTGCTCTACTCAACTAATCAATACTTGTTCTTTACTGCTGCCGTATTGAGCTTTCTGTAATCAATGCACAATATTGATGATCCATCCTTCTTTCCTACAAGTACCACTGGTGCTGCACATGGTTATTTGCTGCCTCGAATGAACTTCTTCGCCTTCAGTTCTTCTATGTGCTGATACACCTCGGCCTTCTCTGAATCCGACATTCTGTAAACTCGATCCGATATCGGTTTAGTTCCAGGTGCCAATTCTATACTGAACTAAATATCTCTAACAGGTGGTAGACCTGGAAGTTCTTCGAAAAATATGTCAAGAAACTCTTCAACTACCTTTGGGACTTGAACTTCTTCCATTACCGTTACTACTCTTTGTTTATGTTAGTCTGTTTGTGATCTGACTAAGGTAAACCGCTTCATGCCTGGAATATTAAAAGATATGCTCCCTCTACGTTAATCTATTATCGTATGACTGTATTTCAGCCAGTCCATGCCCAAGATAATATCAAAATTATCAACATGAAATTCCATCAACTTGACGGGTAAGGAACGCCCGCACACTACAACTCGCTACGCTAGAATAACTCTACTAACTCCTATGAGCCCAATACCAGTGAGTATATTCAGCCTCTTTGGCAATGGCTCAAATTTTATTTCTAGTCGTGTCGCAAATCGTGCATATATAAATGAGTGTGATGCTTCTGAATCAAACAGTGCTACTGCGGGATATGAGACGACGAGAATGTTACCTGCCACAACATCTTCCGATGCCAATGCCCCTTCCATGGACAAATTGAATGCCTGCACTCGGCCTCCTTGTTGGTTCATATGCTGCAGCCTAGCCTAGTGTTGCTGCTGGCCCCTGCCTTGGTGATGCTGGGGTGGTCTTTGTTGTTGCTGCTGCATCGGTGGTCCTTGCTTCCAAAATATCTGAGCTACGACATCAACGGACATTGTGCCAATGGTCTCACTGCTACTGCTGGTCCTTAATACTGGCATGTCCCTGGTGCTGGCAGTATAGAAAATTGTTGTACTGGTCCTCCTGACCTCGAATTCATGGGACAGGTGGAAACCCGATGATCTGGACTTTCACATATCAAATACTGTCCGTTCAATGCTCGACATACACCTCCAGTATGCCCTACCTTTCCACAATATGTGCAGCCTGCCGAAGGTTGCTAGTTCTTCCTCTGTTGTTGTTGTTGTCATCTTATTGGTGGTGCTGGCCCTCGTATTGCCACATCGTGGATGCGAATGCCAGGAAATTATGATGTTATTCGGGGCGCTGCTCCCCCTCCTCCTTCAATCTGATTGTGAGACCTCTTCTGACCTCCAGTCCTTGATGTGATCCTCTGGATGGTGATCTCATACCTCCGGCTATCAATTGCAAGAGTTCAAGATCAAACCCTTGCTGAAACCTCATAGCCCTCTGGCTCTCCGTTGCTACCATCTCCGGGGTGAACCTACTCAGTCTACAAAACTCCGCTGCATAAGCATCTACTGTTTTGCTAGCCTGCTTGAGGTTGATAAACTTCTGTTGTAGTTTAAACTGTGCCACAACAACATGGTACTTCATCTTGATTCTCGTAGTAAAATTATCCCAAGCAATAGGACGTCTGATGCCAACTTCTTCTGATTCCAACCAATCACATGCGAGGTCCTGAAGTAACAGCTTCACTTAATCCACAAGTTCTTCCTCCAGAACCTTAGCCGCTATTAGAATAGCCTCGATATCCTTAAGCCATGCATCCGTTGAAATAGCATCTTATGTGCCTTCGAAACGATAGGGGTTGTACTTACAGAATCTGATTGACGCCCCTGAATCAGTCCTCACTCCTCTTTCCAAAGTCTTCTGCAATCCTTGGTTGAGTAATACATTCTGCTCTTGCAATTGAGTGTGCATGTATTGCTGGGCCAACGTTTGATGTTGCTGAGTAGCTATAATCCCTCTTATGATTTCTAGAAGGGCTAGTGTGTCTACTGCCATAGGGGTAGGCAGAACTGTTGGTGGTGTTGGAACCTCCGGATACTGCGGTCCAGTTGTTGGTTCCACTATCGCCTCTTCTTGGATGTGCTTTGGAGGTAGTACTGGCCTGTTGCTGAACAACATGGTCCTGTTATTCGTTTTGCCCTTGTTGTTGTTGTCCAGCTCTGACATATGCGGACGAGGAGCCCCTAAGAAAAGGGACAAGAAAACAATCAAACGAACGGACAGAAAAGATCAATGAAGTCAAAGGATACCGGAATGTCAAGCTAGGGTCGAGAGTAACGAATCATGAGATCAAGAGGAAACATGTGTGATTGAGACATCCTATAAATCAAAACACCCCACAAGTCTGAAATCAGACCTACATGGTCCACCACTAAAACCTTATCACGCCACAGATCCAGAATACCGAAGAGCGGGGAAATGACTCAGCCAGCTACGTATTACGGGTAGATAAATACCGTATAATACGATCAATGCTGTCTACAAGATAAGGGGGTGCATACTACATACAAGTCTCACTAGGGTAATTACTCAACCTCCATTGTCCCAATCATTCAATGAACAGCAGTAAGTAGAGAACATGTAAGAATAAGCATTAAGGCATCCCAAACGCTGAGTCAAAATATTTTTGAGATCTGGCTTTACAAAACATAGCCAAATTATATAACAAGGTATACACAATCGTTATCAGCTGCAGTCTGACTTAGTTACAATTATGTAAAATTAACTGCAAGACAGTCCGACTAACTTATCTGTTTGCAAAAATAAAAGTTTGATTCTTACAAACTAAGAAAGAGTACAAAAGTACAATTGATTTCTTGGGAAGTACAACTATAGGAATCTGATCAGAAGATGATCATTTTATCCCTTAGACGATGTGATATCAAAGACACGAGCCTCTGGAGGATGCAACAGCACTTTAGCAGGAGATTATGATTATTAGTGATGATTTGAGATTGATTTGAAACTCTATTTATAGAGATCTTCAAATAACTATTTAGCAGTTATTCTGGGTTGTACGTGCCTCAGGTTACATGCCCTTATTTACTTGCGCGAGCGGTTGCACCAACTGTTGTGGACGCGTGGCATCATTTGAGTGAGATGTGCATGGTCGTGGGCAATGTAGTGGACATGTTCTACGAAGTTAGTGGCATGCGCGCCACTTCATCCTGCTCTGGACATCAATTCGATCATATTGCCCGACCTTCATCAGGTTGTGCGGGGGTACAATGTAGCAACTTGTGCCTAAGTACAACCTCGTGCACCCTGACACGTTGTGCAAACTGCTAGCTGTCATAAAATCTGACCAAATCTTCTCGAGCGCCATGTTGCGCAGGATTTGAACAAATTTTCCTTCATATTCATGTTTGCAGCTGTCAGGCAATGATGATGCTGTTATAGTTTTTCGAGGAGACTGCCACGTGGCGCTCGTGCAACCTGTCTCGTGCGCAACCTATCCCCCTCGTACAAGTTGGTAACTGTGGCGCAATCTGATATCTAGCTCCCAAAATAGCAGCACAACTTGATTTTTAACTTCTATAAGACCTTCTTCAAAGTTTTAGAAAATTTTAAAACTTTAAAGTTTCGAAATACTTTAAATTATATAGATTGTGCCTCTCTTCAACTAAATCCACTTTTTGAGCGCAAGTTGTGCGATTAGTTTTGTTTGCAAAGCTATAAAGAGACGTACCCTTCGGGCTCTTTGGTTTTTTATCGAAGTTTAAAATTCTTCTCAACCAAGAAAAGTTCATCTCCTCTCTTTCTTCACAAGCTTTCTTCAACAACTGTCAATGGCCCCCAAGCGCTCTGCTGCTGAGAAGGGCAAGAATGTGGCCGAGCCTTCTACGTGCGCACCCCAATATGCTCCGTCTTCATCGCGACGAGAGACGGCCAACCCAGCCATGGAAGGTGAATATCTGACTGCAAACTGATCATCGACCACCCTCTTTAGGGTTCGGCTCGATTCTGACAACGTGCTTCCGATCTTTTTTTAGAGTTGGACGCACTCCATAACTTGCGCCTCCCTCTTTAGGGCATGGTTGCTGTCAATTTATGTTGCACAATATTTCGAAAGTTGTGCTCTTTTTTGATTTTATGAAATCAATTTTGCGCAATTTGACATGTTGTGCAGCGTAAATATGGCACAACCTGAATGTTGCACAACATGAGGGTCGCACAACCTGACTGATGCGTAACACAAGAGTCACGCAACCTAACTGTTGTACAACACAAGAGTCGCGCAACCTGACTGTTGCACGACATAAGAGTCGCTCAACCTGTTGATGTAACATGTTCAGCTTCAAAACATTATTTGAAACTAATTTCTGTTTGTTCATCTTCATATAGTTGATTTGAGAGAAGATCCCAATGCTGAAAATTTTGCCTCTGTATTTAATGTACCCGAATACAAAAAGGACTTGTCACACGTGTCATATCCGCATTATGACCTTCCTGAAGCCAGAAGAGCTATACTTGCAGCTCAAGAGAATTCCACACTAATGTGTTTGATGAATGGACAGCCTCTAGAAAGTGTGGATAATATAGTTCATAAGAAATCGGGCTTCTTGTTTGGTGATGCTTTCAAGAAGACGTCCCAGTCCAAGGCCAAGAAGGAAGGCAGGGTTTATCATTATAGTGAGGGCAGGATGATGTACCTCCCAAAAATGTCGAAATATCTATCATTGTCTCGATATGAATTTTTGAGTTACCCTCGCCGGATGGCATGGGATATAACTCCACAGTAGCAAACAAGAGTGGGGAGGATCTGTTACAGACTAGGTCCATAAAGTAGAGACCAATTCTATAGCACCTCAGATAAATACAGCTCCTATCTGAGAGCTCTGATGCCAGGCTGTGTACCTCCCGAGGACTCCTCGCTGTTACTCCCGGTCAGAGTACCAATTTTTGCGAACGAGTTTGCCATAGCTGAAGGAAGATACCTGGACTAGACCATTCGAATGACAGGCCTGGTAAATCTAGATAATAAGCACTAGAGCTGCTTGGCTAACTGGGTTCTGTACCACTTCAATGACAAGCTTCTGGAGATAGGTCTTTATGAAGCAGTCTGGGCTACAGTTTATAGGTTCCGCCCGAATGCCCACATATTCCTGGCCTTGGTAGAAAGGTATAATGATAAGATCGGTACCTTCATGACCCTGCATGGGAAGATTGACTTTGCTCTTCATGAGATGAAGTTCCTTTCTCACCTGTCCATAGGAAACAACCCGTACGAGGAATACGTACCTACCAATAAAGAATTGGACATCCTATTAACAGAAAATTTTGAAATTGTAGGGGTTTTCGAGGAGCTCTTGTGTCACTACAACATATGTTCCCTCTACTACAAGAGTGCCACCGTAGGGACCTGCTACACGTCCAAGTGGCTGTCTTATTTGTTCTTGGGTCATATTCATGAAGACAAAATATTCGATACTCAGGCTTGTGACCCTTGTTTCTTCAAACCACTCAACAAAAGCGACATCTGGAAACTGATGGAGAAGTACGATCGGTTTGACAACGAGCTAGATGGAGATTGGTCCCCCTTCAAGGCCGGTGACACGATCGAGAGTTATTTCAGACAAGGTTATAGACCAATGTCTAAAGAAGCCAAGTTGGCAGGCTTTCTTTCTATATGGCTGCGACAGTTCGTAGTCACTGGAGGCAGTGCTGTCGACCGATTTTATCGAGGCATCCTGTTTGCTATAGTACGTCTTGTGTTCGATTACAAGATGGACCTCCTTTTAGCAATGACTTATCGCTTAAATGCGGGCCTGTGCTCCTTTGTACACCATGCTGCATGATAAGAATGCTAGGAATGAATTTCCCCGTACTGAGATATCCTACACATATCTGTAAGGGTGGCTGCACTTGCATTATCCTGGTTTGATGGATCCAGATATGAGTATAGTAGGAAGGGACTTCATGAGGCGGTATTCCAATGCTCGTTGTAATATCAGTGCATTATCAAAATGCCGACGAGCATTGAATAAGGGTTCAGGGTGGAGATTTCAATGCGTCCCTCCCCCTCAAGGTTATGAGCATGTTCCTCTAAACCTTATGGATGCAGAAGCTGCTTCACTTCGTATGATCCCCTCCACCTTTGAATGGTTGAAGTCAATTCGGCCATCTCACTTGGTGTTTCAGTTTGAAGAAGAGTGCTTCTTGGAACCATATCTGCCAAGCCGATTTGCCCGACAGTTCGGCTATAATCAACTACATGTAGGGAATTCCATAACTTGTCTAAGTGCCAGGGGTTATTTGATTGATGGAGCCAGGGCATGGAGATACTACAACGCTCGGGGCACTAAGGCAATATTCTCTATGCCAAATGCCCTACCCAGACAGGTCCACATATGTTGTACACATATGCGAACTTTTATACTTCGACGAATACTTTTGCCGAGAACTTCAATCTGTTCCACAGCTTTGCAAAATACAAACGTACGAAGGCTGGGTTCATACAACATTATCATTCAGAGATGCTAAAAATTAGGATCCGGCCGACGATCCGTTAGAAGCTTCCCTTGTAGGATTTGTCGATGAAGCGACTGATCCACTAGACATGCCATTGAAGGTACGAAAAGACAAATCTCCTACCAAAGGTCTTGGCAAGAAAAGGAGAGCTGGAGAATCATCAACTCATGATGATCTCCCTTCTTCACTCAAAGCTGCAGAGAAAAAGAAGAGGAGGGCCGCATTGGTTGTAACTGTACTAGCTACCACCAGGACAACATGATCCCTGTCAAAACAGATGACTACTGGGACGTTTCCTAGAGTAGGTGAGATGACTCCTTCATCGGTTCCGAAGCAAAGCGGAGCCATTCAAGAAGAAATTCACGAAGAAGAACGGATAGTACCCCTACATCGGAAGCCTAGAAGGAAGTTGCTGGTAACCAGAGGAGATCGTCCAAGAGTTGGTTCTTCATATACTCTATCTGAACCAGAGACACTGCTACCCTCGCAACAAGATTTGCCACTTCAAAACGGTAGTTTTTAATATTACTTCCGTATAATCATGTTTAACTAAAATTTGACATTATTCTTTTTCATCTGCAGAGGTTACAGTGATAAACACTCCAATTCAAACTGCCCTGCTGGATATGGTTCTTACTCCAGAACAAGCATTTATGAAGGATAGTGCTCTTGTATCTGCAGTTCTTCTAGCTTTCGGCACAGGAGTGATGATGTCATCTCCGACTCCTGGAGTCCCAGAACCTGAAACCCTGGAGAAGGTTTTGCCTTCAACAGAATCTCAGGCAGGAGTTGAAAATCCTCTTGCTCAGATGGATAAAGTCACAGATCCTCCTATTGTTCAAATTCCTACTCTTTTCCAAGAAGACCGAGAAATGATAGCGGCTTTCGAAGGATGTGATTTTGGAGATTTCTCGAATAAAGATGATCTCACCATTGCTACTGAAGGTGAGCAAGCTTTAATAGAAGTTATACCAAACGAAGAAGGACCGACCAAAGAGGGCCAGACCACTATTGCGGGTGAAGAGCACCCCATTGATAATGAAGGGCATTCAGGCCGGAGAACTGATGAACCCAAAACTCCTGAAGAGGTTCATGAAGATCAGCCTGGAGCTTCTGAAGCAGCTAGGATTGTTGAGAATCCTAAAGATGATGCTACAGGGATTGAAACCCCTGGAGGTCATACACCAAAGAATAAGAAGACAAACACAATCACCCTACCCCTCCAAGCAAAGTCAGGGGCTTGAAGCAGCCGTTTCTTATCAGGCGGCTCCAAGAACGGCTCAAGGTGACTAAGCAACATATAGAAGAAAAATCCAATTGATTCAAGCTACTGCAAACCAGTTGGATATTTTGAAACGTTAAAAAGATAATTTTGTCAGAATACAGAATGAAGAATTAGCACGCCGGACAACTACTTTGCACCCTTTCGACCCACAGTCTGGAAGGATCCGAGCTAGAGAACGGGTGCTTGATTCCTGTGTAAAAAGAGCCAAAGCTTTGAAGAAACGGATCGAAGACCTCAGCACTCAACCTCCAGAATAAAGCGATCCCAGTTGTTATCTTTTTTTGTTATACCTTTCATATGATGTACTTTTTTTTGAATATTTTGAACATCATTAATGAAAAAAATTTGTGGTTCCATTACTTGTTGCATATCCTGTTAAAGATATAAGTAATAGAATAGAAACTATATTCAGAGGTACTAGACGTGACATATTTTTTGGGTGGAAAATAACAATATTTATTATATCTGCTCAGAGGTGATGTGGACGTGGAAGAATATAATTCTTGAGATATCATTATCTTAAAAGACGACTTTATCAGAGGTAAATATGGATGTGATAAGTCATTTGATATAGAAAATAGAATTCAGAGGTAATGTGGACGTGAACTTATTTTTCTGTTGATGATCTTCAAGTCAGTTGGGACTCAAAGACAGGATATCATGTCTAAAAAAATAATATCTGTGATAATATGAATTTATCATAAAGATAAGATATCTTTTAAAATAGCTGGATTTCAAAAGACAGAATTGATAATTCGGATGGACTCTACTGGGGATTTTGAGTATTTATTATATGTGGCTTTATTTACAAGAAAGTAAATAAACAAAAATAAATACATGCCTATTCGCGAAATGAACAGAGACGAAAAGTTTGATGAATGAAGAATCATGCCTTTTCGAAGATGTAGAAGCATGGAAAATACTAAAAAAATGACTCATGCGGCCAGGAAAGATCCATGCAGCTCAGAAAACTCATGCGGCTCAGGGAGTCATGCGGCATAAGGAGCTATGCGGCCCGAGGCATTCCATGCGGCTCAGAAGACACGTGGCCTGACAGTGCTCCCCTCCGACCCATGCTGCATTAATTGCTTTGACGGCTGACCCCTCTGAAAAGTTGACAGCCCTGACACAAAAGCAGGTAATTATGACTCTGTCATAATGATGAATCTCTAGAGAAGAGAAAAGAGATATCTGACACAAATCTCCCGAGAGCCATAAAAATGCCATGTGGCCTTGCCACGTGGGCGTTCGTATGCGTCTCACTTCTCATGCGGTTCAGAATGAATCCTATGCGGCTCAGGCCATGAAAGCCTCACGCGGCTCGAGCAAAGAACTTCCCATGCGGCTCAGAGTGAATCTGTCCTATGCGGCTCAGGCCATGAAAGCCTCATGCGGCTCGAGCGAGGACTTCTCATGCGGTTCAAGAGGATCATGTCCATACGGCTCAGGTGGATATGTACCTATGCGGCCCACAAGGATTACTCCCTTATGGTTCGAGGGCTCAAGTGAGGGCCACTGCCCAGGCAGCCCTGACACATGGGCTTAACCATATGCGGCTCACATTCATATGCGGCTCACTTGTCATGCGGTCCAGATCCCCCCAGCAGCTCCTAGGACACGTGTCCTAAACCGATTAAATCCTCAGATTTGCTGCCATTAAAGATTGGGTCAAATCACAATGATCTGGGACACATAGCAGAAGAATAGATCTAATTTATTCGCAGATATCAGAAGATCAGTACAAGGAAGATTTATTCGAATCAGCATTAATTGCTAATGGGATTTGGTGTAATCTACACCTAATGGCTCGGATTCGTCACAATCAGAAACGAACAGCCTAGATTGGCCAATCCCCTGGTCGCCGCCATCTCCAAGAGCTAATCATTGGCAACCCTAATGATCACATCCCACTATTATAAATAGCAAGGTGCCATGCCCTTGTAAGATATAAACAATATCAGAGAGAAATACGTATATACAGAGAGACTTCCCCCCATAGTCAGAGAGAGAGAAGCCAGAAGAGCAACAGAGGATCAAAAAGAGCATTTCTTCGTCAACGCCAACCATCTTCTCGCAGGAGCCATGGCTGCATACCGATCGTCCAAGGAGTAAGGCAGGGCTGCCGTCGCCTTCCCGAGCCTCTATCGTCACCCTCAGAATCTAAAATAAACAATTGTACTTAGACTGCTGTACCTAGGTTTTTGTCCCTAGGCTTTCTTTGTACAAGCGAGTTTGTAACGTGAAGTAAAAGTCCGGTCCTCCGATAATTGTTCTGTTCTTTTATATTTCATGGCAAACAGAAGAAAGGTCATTTCGGTTTCCGAGACAGATAATAAAAGAAGATTTATTCACGAGATGAATAGAGATGAATGAACGGACATGCCTTTTCGAGAAAAGGTCATTTCAGTTCCTGAGACAGACTTTTTTATATTTTTGTCTATAAATAGTGCGGGACCTTTTTTGAGGATGTTATCAACACTTATTCCTTCATTGCAAATATCTTCCGAAGATGTGCCCAAGGAGGCTGAGGTCATCCCGAAGATCGAAGTCGCTATCAATATTCGTTTCGATGAATCTCTGTCGCCCATTCAGCAGGAAGTAAGAGAGGGCTCGACTGTTCCTGAACCAAAACAAGATATTCTTGCCAAACTGGTGGAGCCTGGAAGTACTGCCGAAGAAGAAGCTCTGAGGAAAGATGCATGTGAATTGTTGATGTCATCCAACAATAATGTATTCGAACTTCTTGCGAAATATGTCTTCGATCAAGAGGGCTCTGGTTCTCATTGATTTTATGTATTTTCTTCTGTTAGAACTATGCAATAAAAAGAACTTTATTTACATTCTATTTTTTTATCTCTTTGTCTTTATACATAATATTTCTTAAGAAATTTTCCATTAATAGGCATCATGGCGACTCGGTCATCCATACCAGTCAGTTGATAAGCTCCGTTTGAGAAAACTTTGCTTAAAACTTAGGGACCTTCCCACTTTGCTTTGAACTTGCCCTTGCACATGTGTGTCATAGTCATAGGACGTCTAACGGCTAGAACTAGTTCTCCTTTCTGAAATGCTCATACTTTAACTTTACAGATGAAGGCTTTTGATATACAGGCTTGGTATAACTCAATATGCTGTTGAACTAGGAGCCGTTTCTCGTCTAATGCTTCAAGCTCCTGAAGTCGAAGACGATCATTGTTTTTTGTTATAGGTTCATTGGCAATTGCAATACTTAAGAAGAGGATTTGAATTTCCAATGGTAGGATTGGACCTAGTATGACTTGTTAGACTAGGATTGGCCTAGAATGACTTGTTAGACTAGGATTGGACCTAGTATGACTTAGTTGACCTAATTTGACTAGTGTAGTTGACTAGAGTTAACCAAAAGTTGACTTATTCTAGAATGACCTAGAAATCATATATAATGCATTGTAAAGTTCAATATTACCAATCTGGATATGTTGCGACCTGTGTTGCTCTATATAGGACTTATCTACTCTGTCTGGACATCTACACTTACCAGATACTCAGGATATCAGGCGAGTACATTCTCTGATCATTTCATACTTGTTAGGATTTATATTCTTGTTCTAGATTATTGTACTTGATGCTGTCATGTTGTTAACACGGATTAGTACTATATGGATCTTTACATTGAAATGTTATCCCCCTCGAGAGAATCGGGTACATCATGTCATGTGCGTTTCACTTTCATCATTTACTCATGTGCTTTCACTATTCATGTATACTCTTGTGATTCATGTACTCTTATGTTCATAAAGCCCTCATGTATACCTTCATGTGTACCCATTTATGGGCTCTCATGTAAAATATTTTACAATAACATAACTTGTCTGGATCCTTGTGTATTGATTGGGGTACGGAGGAGTAGAAGCAGTCATGTGAACAATTCTAAAGTAGTCATTGTATAAACTCTTTAGTGTAATCATGTGCAAATTTAAGTCGTTCACATGTCTATTTTGTACTTTATATCACTAGTCACTGATAGTTCTCTACTTATAGTAGCTATTTAAATTACAGTTCTCTATCTTTTACTACATGTACTTTCTTTTAGCGTTTCATGTATTTTACTCTATTACATGCTTTATATTCCTGCCTTGATATGAACTGTTGAGATTTTGTGCTCGTTCCTGTCCTGACTGGACCTATTAAAAATATTACAGAGGATGACGAGGACCTTTGCCCTACCTATTATGGAGCTGCCATAGATGACACCTGCGACTTGGACCTTCAGCAGGATCCATCAGCAGTAGAGGATGTTACCCCTATAGTTTAGGCTAGTTAGCTTAGACTTCTATCTTATTTGATGTCTTGTCTCATTTGGATACATTTATGTTTATATTTGGGATCTTGTTATTATTCTGGATGTTTGTGGAGATGTTATCTTAGACACTTAGACTTCTTCTCCTATTTATATTTTATTTGATGATTCTCATTATCTATCTATCTATCTTATCGTACTTCTACCTTAATTGTGATTGAGCTGTACATTTCTGTATTGTCGTCCGTTTAGAGTGTATATACTATACAGGTACCTTAGAATTGTTAGATGTATGTGACCTAAGACAGCGTTCTACCGACGACACTGCGGCGTAGGCTGGACGTACCCACTTCTCGTGCCCCTACACTGGGTGCGGGTCGTGACACCTTTCTTTACCACCATTGAGACCAGCTTTAAAATTATAGCCCATCTTTTGAATGATATCTTTTAATTGTTGACTATAACGACGTAGTTGAAGTCTTCTGTTATCGTGATTTTCTTCTTCACTATCGGGCGTGATATTCTGTTATGTTCCTTTATTAAAAAGTATATAAAGTTTATCTTTCTTCCTGGAAGGAACTAAGAAGAAGGAGTCCTGCATTGGTTCGAGCAATACTACGTCTTGGAGAGGTTGAACTGCTCCTATGGTAAGTGGTTCAAAGTTATCTAGCATTTCTAAATAATACCGAGTATAATAAAAAACATCAGTATACTGTAAAGGAGATGCTACTTTATTGATTTATACATCATCATTTACAACAGGATTCTTAGCCTTAACATAAGGCTTAGTAAAGGTTGATAACCAGAGAAGGAGAAGGAGGATTTTTGGCCTTAACAAAAGGCTTAGTAAGGTTGATAACCAGAGTAAGAAAAGGAGAAGGTTTGTTACGACGAAGGTCGATAACAAGAGGCTCAGAAGAGGTAAACTCCTTTTATTCCCGTTCTACAGCAGGAGGCTGTTTGTTATGAGAGAAAAGATGGATAGTCAACGTCTGAGAAGAAGAGGAACGGGTAGTACGTCCTTTGATGGGGATTATGAGAACATCTTTTGAAGTATTTTTCTGATCTTCTTCACTATCCATCGCTAATACAATCTTTATGAACTCTTTCTTGTACATTCGAGAATTAGTACAATATGCTTTAATGCCCCTGAAAGGATTTAGGTCAGCTACTTCCTTTTGGACCTCTCCATTGACGTCTACATATTTGAAGCATTGGTGTAGAGTGGATGGTATAATGTTATGCTCATGCATAAAGGGTCTTTCCAGTAAGGCATTATAAGAGCCATGATTATCGATCACATAGAAAGTAACCTTTGTACGAAGATTGCATATTTGAACTTTCAGGCGAATCTTTCCCAAAGGTTTGCTTCTTCCAGAATTAAATCCCAAGATTGTCGTGATGGTTATTGAAAGATTATGTACAAGAATCTTTAATGCATCTAGTAAATTCTTTGGCATGATGCTGAGCGCAGACCCATGGTCGATCAAGATGCGATCAACCTTCATGGTATCAACATATCCTGTGAAGTAGAGGGGTCGGTCATGACAATTATCTTCCAGCAGCATATTGTCTTATGTAAAGGTGATGTTGGGCATTAGCTCCATCACACTATGATAATGAAAGCAAGTTACATGCTCCTCCTTTGGCTTCTTGAGGAGTGCTAGACAAGTATCAGCTTGCATCAAGGTTTCACTCGATGTCTCTAGAGTTTCTTTTGAGAGACACAGTAGTTCAAAAATTGATAACCTTGCTGGGGTATTAGCCAGTTGAGCCAGTATATCAAAGTTATACGGCTTCTCGAGTCCTAGAACTGGAGTCTTCTTCAATACTTTATCAAAGTGGACAGGCTGCTTTCCTTTGTCAGCTTTTATTGGTTTGGGAGGAGTTGGTTCCAGTGGAGGTGATAAAACCGGTGGAACATTGACAGCAGGAGAAGATGATGCTGGAGGAGCCTCTGGAGCTAGAGCTGGGTTCTCTTGGCCTTCTAAATAGTCTCTCAGGTAAATTTTTCCAGACCTGGTACCATTAAGGCCTCTTCTTCGGATACAGGTTCGAAGGATACCATATTTCAACTTTTTGCCTGGATCCTGCTTCTGGAAGGTTTCTTTTGACAAGATGAAGAGTTTATCCAGTAGCCCAAACCAACCCGAGATTGGTTATGTAAAAGGCATAGAAAAAGAGGTATAGGAGATCCTTTTCCATGATTCAAGCCGTGTAGATCATATCTCATCTTTGTCATTAGTTTACGAGACTATAGACTATACAGATGGAAAGCTGGTTGATATTTGGCTTTTGGCTTTGACAGTGTTGTCTCAGAAAGGAAGAAAGAAGAAGGATCTGCAGCAGAAGTAAAAGTGGCCGTTAAAGGTGGAGGACAATGTTCACCCAACGAAGTCATATGACATGACTTGTATTTGGTTACTTTCTTGGACTTTAAAGAAGGTGCTTCAAAATCAGCCACTAAATTAGGATGAATCCACATGATTTTCCCTTTATCAGTAGACAGAGGAACAAGACCATCAGTTCGTGCAGGTGGGAGATTAACAATCTCCAAAGTAGTTCTTGGGATGGGAATGACGCTGTCCTGTACAAGTTGAGTAGAAAAATTGCCAAACTGTAAAGAGAAGATGTTAGCAGTTATAGTCTTTTCATCTTGTTGGAGAGTAATTGCACCAGAATTAACCATCTCGTGGATCTTTTCTTTAAGCACATAGCATGCTCGAGTCGGATGTCCGATAAATCTATGGTAAACAAAATATTTAGGATGGTCAGTTTTACCTACTTCATCTGGCCGTTTTGCCTCTGACAGTTGAACTTTATTGCTCTTGATCAGAAAATCAAAGATACTCATGACATCATCTTCATCAAAAGAGTATTTTTCTTTCGGATGTGGTGCCAACTGTGGTGGTACTGTTGGAGTAGGTGTTGGTTGACCTATGTTTACGGCTAGAGTTTCTTTACCTTTGACATTGATAGCCAAAGTCTTTTTACCCTTGCGGTTGTTCTGATGGCCACCGTTATTTGGTGTAGCATGTTCATCTTTGCCAAGATTAGGCATCTGAAAACATAATTGTTTGAACTTGTCAGCACTTTCTTCTACCGCTTTAGCATTCACCATAAATGAAGGCCAATCCTGGAACTGTGTCGATCCGGTGCACATGCTGATTATAGGCAACAGGTTTGACTTGCAAGTGTCTATAGTCAAAGCATTTGGAGTTCCAAGAGGCATTTTGAGTGCCTCACGGCGGAATCGTTCAATAAACCGTTCAGTTGTTTCATTCTGTCGCTGTTTAATCTTAATGAGAGCAGACATAGTCAAGTCATTTGTCCCCTCATAAAATTGTTCCAGAAATATTTGTTTGAATCCAGAGAAAGAGGTTATACATCCATCTGACAAACTATGGTACCAGTCGTAAGTTGCACTTGCTAAACGTCCGACGAACACCCTAGTGAGTAGAGCGTCATTTGGCTGGAGTTGATCAGTCATTACCTCAAAGTAATTGAGGTGCTGACTTGGAGATGTGCTGCCATCAAACAGCATAATAGTAGGGGGTTTGTATTTAAGAGGAAATTGGACTTCCTTCCATTCTACGGGATAAGACTGCTTAATCCCAAGCATCTGCAAGCCGTCTTTCTATTTGAAAGCCTCAAATTGAGTACGTAAAAGTTTTACGGCCTCATTGGTATCTCCCGATGATTGTGGAGCAGTGGATTGATTTGATATGTTAAGAGGGGGTACTGTATGATAGGTACCACCCCCAGTACCATATTGACTTGGAATAGCCTGCCTAGGTATGGAAGTGGTGTGAGGAGACTGTAACCCCAGACCAATATTGACGGGAGCTGATGTTGTTAAAGGTTCTTGGGTTGGAATTAGATTCGCGACCGGTGGAACCATTTGTTGTGTTATAATTACCGCATTCATGCCTGTCATCATCTCAACCATGCTCTTCAAACTAGCCTCCAAAGCAGCAATTCTCTGCTCTTGACTGTTAGAACTGGAAGCATCTTGATCTTCTGTGACGACATAAGCAGTCACATCTCTAGCCATCGAAGATGAACTAGTAGAAAAGATGGTCCTTTCAGAACATTCACTATCAGCATCAAAGTCATATAAGGAACCACCCCTAGAATAAGTGATAGGGATATCCTTTTGACTGAGAGAATCTTGGTTGGAATCAAGAAGATTCTTTTGACCAATTGTTTCTTGGTCGGAAGGAAGATTCCTTTGACCGATTGTGTCTCGGCTTCTTGATCTAGTATATTGGTATACTCCTTCGTCGGATTCATAAATCCGATCTAACTATTGTTGACTGGGATTGCGGGATGCATTACGACTCGGGCATTTTCTACCCAGTGCTTCGAGACGTCATATTGACAGAGGCATACAACAATTCATCTTCATCCCGTATAATCGGTTGAGGAACCTGAGAGTAATTCAGACGGTCGAAGACATACCGATTAGCTCATTGACAACAGTATTTGATAACTACCTCATGGTGATGGTTACAGTGATGTTCTTGGGAATGCATTGGATGAGACGGATTTGGGATCTTCTGCTTCTGTTTAAGAACTTCACGGAGATCGGTTACAACATCATGATGGGAAGAGGTCGAAGGAACATATTTTTTAATGATATTAGGAACATGATTCCTATTCTTGAGATGTCCCATTCCTTGATTGTACAATGAAGTATTGAGTTAGTTAGCATAGGTAAAGGGGTTCTTGAATTCAGAAGTCTGCTTCTGGCGCAAGTTATCTATTAGCGCAGTCTGTTTGTATTTAGCTGAAGTAGGTGTTGACTGGCACTTGTTGAGATAGGTGTGTAGGTCAGATAGATCTGGTACTTGTGTATCTGTCTAAGATACTAGTAGTTTACCCTGCTTGGATCTTGAGATGAGTAGGGTAGGAAGATACGTAGTTGCATTTTTGGAATTTGGCAGAATTCCTTTTTGTGTTGCGTAACCTGTTCTCATGTGCTTGCTCTGGCGCAACTGAGTGACAGAAAACTCAGTTTGAACAGAACTCACTTTCTTAGTAGAGATTTGATTGTCTTTGTTCAGAGGAGTAGAGTTCCTGCCCAAAAGAGCTTTCACACTGAGTGGCGCATGGACGCCACCAGAGATACTTTCTACTGAGTCAAGGACTGGAGAAGATGAGGGAGTAGCCAAAGGCGTTTCCCTTTGTCTTGTGATTGAAAGGCCATAGGCGTAGGTTGCGCAGGTTGAGGAAAGGCCAAAGGGCGCTTTCCTTTATTCTGTTTAACACTCTCACTAGATAGGTTCTTCCCCGAGTTTAGAACTGGAGAAGATGAAGAAGTAGCCAAAAGGCGTTTCCCTTTGTTCAGAGTCGAAGAAATAGTAGGCGCAGATTGCGCAGGAGTTCTGGTTGGCAGAGTAGCAATCGGCGCAGGAGTTCTAATTGACAGAGAAGCATTCTACGCAGGTTGTGCAGGAGTTCTGGTTAACAGAAAAGCAATCTGCGCAGGTTGCGCAGGAGCCATGGTTGGCCGAGAGACAGACTGTCCAAGTTGCACAGGAGCCGTGGCTGGCCGAGAGACAGACTGTGCAAGTTGCGTAGGAATCGTCATGGTTGGCTGAGAAGACTTGGGAGTCCACACAGTGTGCCCTTTGCTCTTAGTAGCAACGATGGTGCGCTTGGTACCCCCAGCACTGATCATTGCCTCGTAAGCGGTTTGGTCGACTTGACGACCAAAAGTCTTCTGTGTCTTGCCGATCGACGCAGTATCACATTGAATTATCACTTTCTCGTCAGAGGAGAAAGTCGTCTCTAGTAGAGTCGTCATTTTGTTCGCAAAAACAAAAGTTTGATTCTTACAAACTAAGAAAGAGTACAAAAGTATAATTTATTTTTGGGAAGTACAACTATAGGAATCTGATCAGAAGAAGATCACTTTATCCCTTGGAGGATGTGATATCGAAGACACGAGCCTCTGGAGGATGCAACGGCACTTTAATAGGAGATTATGATCATTAGTGATAATTTGAGATTGATTTGAAACTCTATTTATAGAGTTCTTGAAATAACTGTTTAGTAGTAATTCTGGGTTGCGTGCGCCTCAGGTTGCGCGCCCCTGTTCACTTGTACTGGCGGTTGCACCAATTGCTGTAGACGCATGGCATCATTTGAGTGAGATGCGCATGGTCGTAGACAATGTAGTGGACACGTTCTATAAAGTTAGTGGCATGGGCGGCACGTCACCCTGCTCTGGACATCAATTCGATCACATTGTGCGAGCTTCATCAGGTTGCACGGGGGCACAATGTAGCAACTTGTGCCTAAGTACCACCTCGCGCACCCTGACACGTTGCACAAACTGCTAGATTTCAAAAAATTTGACCAAATCTTCTCGAGCGCCGTGTTGCACAGGATTTGAACAGATTTTCCTTGATATTCATGTTATCAGCTGACAGGCAATAATGATGCTGTTATAGTTTTTCGAGGAGACTGCCATGTGGCGCTCGCGCAACCTGTCTCGTGTGCAACCTATCCCCCTCGCGTAAGTTGATAACTGTGGTGCAATCTGATATCTAGCTTCTAAAATAGCAGCACAACTTAATTTTTAGCTTCTACAATGTCGGTGCCAAGCGACAAAAGTAAAGTAAGTAGCAAAACGAGCAGGAAAGCAAGGAACCCACTCGTGTCCTCCTGCGGATATCCTTCTAGTATTGACCATCTTGTATGTGGAAGTAAGCTGAGTCCTCGGAAGCTGGCTCTAAATCTGGCCATGCGAAACCAGAGAGGTTAGACCTCAAATAGCAAGTATCACAAAGAAAGCACGACATGAATAATTAGAAATACTGATTACAGTTAATAATATGATAAATAAGTCTCTGTTTGCTACTGGGATTCACACAACATCACGACACTTCAAGCCAACTTCCCAACCAACGAGGACAGAAGTTGACCCGTCATGTCCGAATATTTTGCTCATCTCAGTAGTTAATAGAGTAGGTACAATACACAAACAAATCAATTTAAACGGCAATACAACTATTACGGCTTGCTAACTGTAAGTTCCAAGTTATCCTGGAAATATACAATAAGGGATTCCTCAGTTCTTACAATGTACGAGCAAGGCTAGTCTATTCAATAATCAATTGAGCCAATCATGAATTAGATGAGTCCCAGCGGGACGCCCGTCATCAATATGTAGAAAAAATAAACAGATACCACTCCCTTCCCGTGGCAGATTTGCAGTATCCGTGTGAACTAGCCGGCATATCGGGGCACTAATTGTCCCAAGATGGCTGCCATATAAGAACTCAGGAATCCATTATCTCTATGCAATAGTTATTTTATTTAACTTAATAGTACCTATGTTAATTGAAATCTCATGTCGTAGATCATAATCATTCTGAATGAGTACTTCCGTACATAGTACGATATGCATAACTCTACAACGATGTCCGTGTGGTTAGGTTGCAGGTCTTATATAGCGTAATGCAACAATCAGACCTAGCTACGGAATAATCATGTGTCACGACCCGTACCCTAGAGTAAGGGCACGAGAAGTGGGTACGTCCAGCCTACACCGCAGTGTCGGTGGTAGAATGCTGTCCTAGGTCACAACATCTAACAATATAAGGTACCTGTATAGTATGTACACTCCGAATGGAGGTGACATAACAGAATACAGTCTCAATCACATCTAAGACAGAAATAGGATAAGATAGATACGAAATGATTCCACAGAATACAGATAGATAGAAAGTTCTAAGTGTCTAAGATAACATCAAATCCAGAAAATATCCCAAATCTCAAATACAGTAATCCATAGAGTAAATACAACTAAAAAAGACTAATCTAAACTAATGGTGTGTCATCCACTGCTAATGGATCCTATTGGAGATCCAGGTCACAACAATCCTCTAGGTAGTCCCATAATAAGTGGTACAGAGTGCCTCATCCTCATCCTCTGTAATATTTTCAACATGTCTAGTCAGGACATGAGCGAGCACAATACATCTCATACAAATCATAACAGGTTTGGAAATATAAACATGCTAGAGAGTAAGATACATAAAACTGAAAGAACAACATGATGTAGAAGAGAGAACTGTAAGTAAATAGCTACAATATATATAAAGAACTATCAGTGACTAGTGATTCAGAGTACAAGATAAACATGTGAACAGCTGGATGTGATTCATGAATATACTAAAGAGGTGATTCATGACAAAACTACTTTGGAATTATTCACATGTTTAGTTCTACTCCCCCATCCTCAATCAATACACAAGGATCCAGTCAAGTTACGTTAAGATTCATAACTACGCTACTGGCTCATAAAGAGTGATTCAAGAGTGATTCATGAATAGATTCGTGAAGGCTCTGTGATTCATGAGAGTACAGGAATCATAAGCAAATTCATGATAGATTCATGATAATAGAAGCATGAGATACATGATGTAAGTGAAACACACGAGACATGAGTATCTGATTCTTCCGAGAGGGATAACATCTCATGAAGGGATCCATATAGTACCAATCCGTGTTACCAACGTGTCAGCATCAAGTAAAGTAATATAAAGCAGAAATATAATCCTAAACAAGATATAAAATGATCAGAGAATGTACTCGCCTGATATCTGTATGTCTGAAGAGAATATACTGTCTGAGGAGTGGTGTCTGGCTCCTATAGAATAGTACAAGTCACTACATGTCCAAAATAGTAAAATAGACTGCTACAATACATTCTACATGATGTTTGGGTCAATCTAGGCTAAAGTCAACTTTTGGTCAACTCTAGTCAACTACACTAGTCAAATTAGGTCAACTAGGTCAAGCCTAACCCAAACAAGTCTCACTAAGCCTAGCCAGCCTATTCTAGCAAGCACACATCATCACAAGGCCATACCAGTCTACCCACACCAATTCATATGTGTATTCTTGCCAACACATAGGCTATATCACATAGGAATCTACATAGGCTACGTGCCATAGGCTATATACCATAGTCTATAGGCCATACATATATTCTCCACTTATTATATATATACTAAATTAATATAAGTAACATACACATATATATACCACATTATTATTATCAAGAATATACATTATATATATATATATATATATATATGTATATATATATATATATATATATATATATATATATATATATATATATATATATATATATAGTGATAGGGTAATGTGGCATGTGTGATACATGTAGCTATAGGGATAACAGTGTGCATACATTAGTTGCAATGTGTGTGTAGATGTGAATATAGGTAGCAGTTCATCATGTGTAACCATGTGTGTGTACATGTCAGTCCTCAATTTTTAGTGTGCTAGTGTGTGTGTATGTGAAACAGTGTCAAATACAGTTCATGTGTGATGTGTCAATTTCAGTTTTAGGTAGGTGTTGTGTCAATGTGATTCTCAGAATTTAGGCACATGTGTGTATGTGAATATGTAACAGTAAGGAGTGTGTTTGAGTAATGTGATATGTGTGGTAGGGTTCAGGAATTAGTGAATAATGTGTATAGGAAAATGAAATCAGTAGGTAGCAGTGCAATGTGTTCAGATTTCAGTGGTAATATGAAACAGTGCCCAATTCAATCCATGTTTGTGTGAGTGTATGGGGATACTAACATAGGCTATAGTGTATATATCAGTGTGTGTATACATGAAACTGTGTACCAATGTTTCAGGAATTCAAGTACAAAATGACAGTTTTCAGTTTTACAGTTTACACATAGCCCCAAAACCAATTCGAAACCCAAATTCCTTTGTTAACATCAAAACCTAACATGTGACTAATTCTCAGACATATGTGGATGAAATAACATTGCAAATTAATTATTAAAAATAGTTTGAAATCACATTTAATCTCAGAAATTACATAACAGTGAACCATGTATCAGATATTAGGGATAATCACAAATCGAAGTCCAATTAACAATAATATCCTGATTTAATGGTTGGTAAATAATTGTGTAGGTGTAAGAGTGTCGTAGGTGTGTCCTAGTGTCAAGGAACTGGACACAAACGTGTCCGAATCAAAATAAACACACACGATATAGTAGAACTGAACACAGCCTCGTGCACGCGTGCACGCGTGTCTAGCACACGACACAGGCCACGTGGAGACACGTTGTCATGCACACGTGTATGCCTAGCATAGGGCTAGGTTCGTGTCATCCTGAATCGTATCCACGAGACACGACACGGAGCTCGTGTCAGCAGCGCCTGTGGCACGCGCACCGTAGGCAACGGCCAGTACGGGCACGATTGTGTGTCAGACACACGACCATTCGACACGAGGCTTGGGGGATGACGTGTCAGTCATTGCCCCCTCCTCTGTGCCAAACCACAGGTCGCCGCGTGCCCTGTGCAGTGAGCACAAGGCACCGAGTAGCAGGACAGTGTCCGCAGGCCTGTGCAGCAAGTTCGTATACTCGTGTGGACACGACACGACACAAAAACCACACGAAATAGACACAAAATCAAAACGACACATAGCACTACAAATTCAATCAATTAAAATTTCAGAAATAGTGAAATAATCATCAGTGTGGCATTTTATCAAACACCCACACTAGAAAACTGATACATGACCGATACGGACACGAAACCAAATACAATTGACACCCAACCTTTACTACAGCTAGGGGACACCTAGATCTCGGCTACCATACAAAGAAAACAAAATTAAAATGAAATTTGAAAGGTTTACCTATAGGTTGCAAATGATCAAGAAAAGCCCTAAATCAAATGGCTCCCATTGCTAGCCAAATCATCCAAATTGCTCACAAACTGAAATCACTCTCCATGAACATCAAATAGAGGATGATTAGAAACTATTGCAAAAGATTTGTGTCATGACTCGCACCCACTGTGAGGGTGCGAGTACGTAACAGCGCCCAGCCCACGCCGCAGTGTCGACAGTAGAACGCTGTTCTAGGTCATGAACTATAACTAACACAATATGACATACTCTCCAAAAGGAGGCCAAATCATAGAAGGTACAACTCAATCACAATCTAGAGATAGAATATAGCATGATGGAATAGATAAGAAAATCCTCAAAACTGAGGTACAAATAGAAGTGAAATAAATCAAAGTTAACAAATACCAGTCTCAACATCTCCATAAATATACAACTCTGAAATTCAAGACAACAACTAACATGAAAAGAAGGAACAGTCTAGACTATCTATGCTATGCATGGGTATCATCCTCAGCAGCTGCCTGAACCTCCCCAGGGGTCCAGGTCACGAGTGTCATCTAGGCAAGCTCCATAGTAAGGGGTACAGGGTTCCTCATCATCCTCGGTAAAATTTTCAACAGGTCCAGTCAGGACGGGAGCGAGCACAATACATCTCACACAGATCATAACAGGTTAGAAAATATAAACATGCGAGAGAGTACGATACATGAAAATGAAAGAATGTACATAATATAAAAGAGAGAACTGTAATGGAAATATCTGCTATAAGTAGAGAACTATTAGTGACTAGTGATGTAGAGTACAAAGTCGACATGTGAACGGCTGGATTTGCATATGAATATACTAAAGAGGCTCACATGGTTATACTACTTTGGAATTGTTCACATGACTATTTATACTCCCTCATACCCCAATCAATACACAAGGATCAAGACAAGTTATGTTACGTACATGATTTTCCCATGAAAGCCAATAGATGGGTGTACATGAAGTATACATGAGGGCTCAGAACTGAGTGTACATAAATTCCACATGAAGGCCCATGAAGGGGTACACATGAAGTACAGGTTATACATGAGATACATGAGAAACATAACCAAACATGAGAGCACATGAGAGTACACGAGCGTGCATGAACGAACATGAAGCACATGAGAAACATGAATAACATGAGAGCGAGGAATACATGATGTACATGAAACACATAACATGAAGTATCCGATTCTCCCGAGGGGGATAACATCTCATGTAGGGATCCATATAGTACCAATCCATGATAATATCCTGACAGCATCAAATAAGGTAATCTAGAGCAGGAATATAATCCTAAGCAAGTTATGAAATGATCAGAGAATATACTCGCCTGGTATCTGAATAGCTATGAGAATATACTGCCCGAGATGAGGTATCTGACTCCTATTTAGAGCTACATAAGTCAAGATGTATACAGGGGATGAATAATGAAATGTACAATGCATCTGCATGCTGTCTAGGTCAAACTAGACTAAAGTCAACACTTGGTCAACTCTAGTCAACTACACTAGTCAAACTAGGTCAACTAGGTCAAACCTAACCCAAACAAGTCTAACAAGTCTCACTAGACCTAACCAAGCCTAGGCTAGCACATAGACACAACACAAGGCTAACACAAGCAAAGTAAAACAATGTGAACCACACCAAGGCATATATATATACCATATAGGTATATATATTTACCACACATAGGGCTATTGCCTATAATTAGTAATATATATACATTACATATAGGGAACCCATATATTTACATATATATTTCATATACAAGCATCAAACTTATATATATTTACATACTACATTATTTATGCATATCTTGTATTACCTATATTACATACCATACATGCCTACCTTGCATACTTTATACTTGCTTTCAATTTTACTACATGATTCATATCTTACATTTATACATTCAAATCTACATGCATTCATACATATCATTCATATATACAAACTTGTATTACATATACATAACATATATGCATACCATAAAAAGAAAATCAACTAACCTATGTAAACCTACATACATATATTATATTACATACATTACATTCACACTTTACATATATTCATTCATACACTACATGTATTCATATATGCATACTTTCATACATGTTCCACTACAATACCTTGCATTACATCCATTCATGCTTGCATACATACATTCAGCCTTACATAGATTTTAGTTCATGCATATCAATTTCAGTTTAATGGTGAAATAAATGTGTGTGTAGGTGATGTGTTAATGTGAAAAAATATTGTACCAAATTGTTCTCAGATATTAGAATTCAGGTTTGATTGTAACCATGTGTGTGTGTGTAGAGGACATGGGAAAATAGTGTACCATATAACAGTTTCAGGTTCAATAAAATAAATGTGTGCGTGTCAATGTAATGTCCTTAGTTATTCAATACAAATGTACACATTACAGTGTACTAGGTTCACATGTGTGTGTGTCTAGATATTCAACATAGGTTATAGTGTGTTGTGTAAATATGGGTGAGTGTGTGTTACATGACATAGGCTAGGGTGTGTGTTCAGATTTTAGTAGGGAACATAGATTCTCAGTTTAACAATGCATTAGCACATGTATTCTCAGGAAAAAAATAGTTTACATGGGTGTGTCTCAGATTTTACTCATGTGTGTGTGTAAACATTCATGTGTGTGACAGTAAGTAGCAATGGCGTGTAGATATTGTGTCTAAGCTCATGTGTGACGTATATGTGTAATATCAGCGTGCATACATAACAGGATGTCCATTCTCATGTTTCAAAACAGGGAATGTGTGTGTCAAACTCAGGAAAAATCAGTTTACATACACAGTTTCAGTATTTAACAGTTAGCATGCCCAAATCAATTCGAAACCTATAACCAATCACCAAACATGAACCTATCATGTAGATAAAACCTAGATACACATAGATGAACCATAATTGCAATTTAACCAATAGAAAACAGTTTAATCATGCAATTTAATCTCAGGAAAATCACAAACAGTCGAGTATCAGAAATATTGGGGAAAACCCATGATTCAAATTCAAAATACAATCAATACTCGAGTTAAAGGGTTGGTAAATCAATTGTCGAATGTGAACGTGTCGTGCAAGTGTCCTAGTGTCTAAAAACTAGACACAAATGTGTCCAAATTGGTCCCACATACGAGCACTGGGGTTGTGCACTGACAGCATTGTGCACGCGTGCCGAGGGTTCGTGCACACGACACGAGTCGATTCGTGACACGTGCTTGTGTCCCCATGTTCACCCAACCTAGGGCAACATGTTTGTGTCCCTGACACGTCACCACGACGTGTCCACGAGGGACACGAAGCCCGTGTCATGAGCCACTGTTCGTACGTGTGCAAGACAGTGTGATTCAGTGCAGGTGGGTTTTCGCATCCGATACGACACGTGAGTCCACAAAACTTGCAGGACACGTTCGCAGACACTGCCCCCACATGTCCACCAAGTTTTGTGGTGTCTCGAGCTGTGTCATGTCCGCAATAAATGTCAGGTAGCAGGACAGCGCACACGCGTGTAGTGCAGCGTATCCGTGCCTATTTTTGACACAAAAATGACACGAAATCCAACTCAGTCTTTACGAAATATAATATACACACATAGATCTACAAATTCATGCAATTAGTTTAGTAAAACATGAAAATCAAATTCTAAGTGACTTTCTATCAAACACTTGCACATACACTATGACACGTGTTCGATACGGACACCAAACGGACACAATTTCTAACCAAATTCTAGGGACAGCTAGGAGACACCTATATCTAGGCTAGGATGCAAAGAAATCAGAATATTAGCACAATTTGAGGAGTTTTACCTATAGGTGCCAATAGCAAGAAAAGCCCCAAATTAGAGTGTTCCTCCTTGCTAGTTCGGATCCCCAAATTACTCAAAATCTGGGATTACTCTCCATAAACAGGAAATAGATGAGTATTAGGCTCTAATGCAAGAAACTAGAGTCAAAAAGAAATTAAAATGGGAAAACTATGGATTGGGGAAGAATGGCCAAACCTTTCTTTTTTCTCTGTGTTCATTCAATACAAAAAAGACATGAACTAAATAAGGAGATTATTTATAGGGAGGAGAGCCCTAGTGGCTGGTCATAATGAATGAAATTAGGGTTAGGGTTTCAAGTCATAGGCCATGGGCCAAGTTTCATAAGTCATGGAATTAAATCATAAGTCATAAGTCATGAACCTATTCATTATTCCTCCTATTTCAAACTAGATTCTGAATGACTAAACTAGGGTTGACTTAAGTTAGACTAGGGTCACACTACGCTATTCAAGTCACCACAACCAGGGTCAACATCTAGGTTAGTCTCTTAAGTCACAACTAGTAGAAGTCAAATTCAACAACCATCAATCCAATAATTAATCAAATAATTCTAATAAGTTAAAATAACCAAATTACCCCTAGGCTAAAAATGATAAATAGATATTCCAAATCACAGGGTTAGGCTCTAGGTCAGACAGTCACTAAGGTTTCACTAGCTGCACATCAAAATCACAAGTCATGAATTTTAAATAGTTTTAAAATGATTAAAAATCACCAAAAATCATATTACGATTTAAATATCATAATTAAATAATTAAAATCACAAAATTTTAAAATTACCCTTATTTAGAAAATTGGGTGTTATAAGTCTACCCTCCTTAGAAAAATTTTGTCCTCGAAATTAAGATGGTAATACTCCTTCTAGGTCAAATACCCCCACAATCATAGTCTCAAACACACGGTTCGATAATCATATGCGTCTGTCCAAAATCATGATACTCAGAATCTTCGTCATGCTAGTGAGCAAGGCTACGATAATCACAGAGTCCTTGACTAAGGTACATACCTCTTGAATCATGGTATTTAAAATTTCTGCACTGCCGCATGCTTGGCAACAAAAACCTTAAATTTCCACACCCGAAAAATACATCCAAAATCTGACTATATATCCTCACTATACCAGCTTACACGACTATCAAAGATTCTAGATCTATAGCTGAGGTGACCTAGCCCATATGATTTATCTCAGAAGAAAATCAAACATAACACAAGGACAACAGGACAAAATTGATCAATCAACAAGGAACAGAGGGAATCGAATTTTCAAGACAGTTATAAGAGGCAACTGCGGAAATAGAATCGAGAAGAACGAAACCTGCAACAAGATCTCCAATGGCCTGCGCATCCTCGACTATCCTGGCGAAAGCTCGTCCCTACTGGCTTTTCCTGGCCTGCTGCTAATGCTGTATGTACCTCTGCTGCTAAGTTGGTAAGGGTAATCCCTTCTGCTGGCCCACCGGAGCCCTAGCTCCTGCTCTATGAACTTTCCGTCCAAATGACTTAGGACACTCTCTCAGCCGATGATCGGATCCTCCGCAAAGCAAATATCTGCCCAACCTCTTCCGACATTTGCCCCAATCGTGCCCTGGTTTCTTACAGAAGGGGCAAATGATAACAAGCTGCTGTCCTGGGGCCTGCTGCTGCCTCTATTGCTGCTGTACCTGCTGAAAGGGTACACGATCCTGAAACTGCTGCTGCTGAGAGTAGACCCTCGACTGCTGATACTGCTACTGAATCTGTAGGTGGGGTATCTGCTGCAGATACTACTGTTGAATCTATAAGTGGGGCCTCTTGGCCAGGCCCGTACTGCCACTAGCTTCCTGAGTGTCTCGCGTCCTCGTCTCCTTCAGCCCAAGATCGTCCTCCGCTGCTATGGCTCCTACCAGAATCTTCTCGAAAGTGGCCTCATGGCTGCTCTTGGTATACGACCTAACCTTCATGATCAAGCCCCTGCGGAACCTCCTCACCTTCTCGACCTCATTAAGGTCCTCAATTAATCTACTCAAACGGCAGAACTCCCCGACGTACTCCTCAACGGTCCGGTTCCCCTGAACCAAACTCTCGAACTGTGCCTCAAAGGTACCGAGTGCTGTATCGAGAAAGAACTTAACTTGTATCGTTTCTTGAAGTTTGCCCAAGTCTGACTGGTTGTACCAACCCTCGAGTCCGTCTGATACCAAGTAAGGGCCAAGTCCTGCATCTGACTGGCTGCTGCCTCGATCTGTAATCCAGTTGGTATCTGTGCCAATCAAAATATCTCCTCAATATGCTCTACCAATCGTCAGCGTATATGATGCCCTCTGTACCTTTGAAGTCCCGGGGTCCCATCTTTTTAAAGGATTGGATGTCTGAAGTCTTCGGCTGATACTGCTGCATCTGTCCTCCCAGTGGCTGAGCAGCCACCAGCTCTACTATCGTCCTGACCAACTAGTGAGTATCCTGTATGCTCTATCGAAAATCAGTAGACTGGCTCTGCTGCATCTGCTGCTGAGTCTCCAGGAATCGCTGAAAAAGGATAAACATCTGAGCCGCATCCACTGTCCCTGAAGGCAACTGCTGCTGATTCATATCCAAAATGACGGGGAAAGACCTCCGGACAGGTGGAGGTACACTCCCAAAAGCTGCAGACGGTCATAAATAAGTAGAAACAGGAGGTGATGTGGTCCCAGCGTCTACAATCGGGCGAGGGGTGGTAGACCTCTCACCAGAGTCTGCTGGGCCAGAGCGATGCGATCGTGTCTCAATCACCATCCTGGAGACAGATCAAACAAGGAATCAATTCGGAGACAAACGATAATTCAAGGGAGGATAGTTATTTCAATGAAGCAATCTTCGACAAAAATTTAGATGGCAGGAATTCAGTTAAGAGTTTTTTCTAATGTGATTGAGTACCTCAAAATAATCATAATCCTACTGCAGGCTGTAATGATACTCTAGTTCGAAGTAATGATACTCTAGTTCAAATACCTCTACACAAACTCGACCTGCATGGGCCACCACTAAAAATGTGTCACGACCCGCACCCACTATGAGGGTATGAGTACGTAACAACGCCCAGCCTACGCCGCAGTATCGGCGGTAGAACGTTGTTCTAGGTCTTGAACTATAACTAACACAATTTGACATACTCTCCAAAAGGAGGCCAAATCACAGAAGGTACAACTCAATCACAATCTGGAGGTAGAATATATCATGATGGAATAGATAAGGAAATCCTCAAAACTGAGGTACAAAGAGAAGATAAATAAATCAAAGTTAACAAATACCAGTCTCAACATCTCCATAAATATACAACTCTGAAATTCAAGACAACAACTAACATGAAAAGAAAGAACAATCTAGACTATCTATGCTATGCATGGGTATCATCCTCAGCAACTGCCTGAACCTCCCCAGGGGTCCAGGTCGCGAGTGTCATCTAGGCAAGCTCCATAGTAAGGGGTACAGGGTTCCTCATCATCCTTTGTAAAATTTTCAACAGGTCCAGTCAGGACGGGAGCGAGCATAATACATCTCATGCAGATCATAACAGGTTAGAAAATATAAACATGCAAGAGAGTACGATACATAAAACTGAAAGAATGTACATGATGTAAAAGAGAGAACTGTAATGGAAATATCTACTACAAGTAGAGAACTATCAGTGACTGGTGATGTAGAGTACAAAGTCGATATGTAAACGGCTGAATTTGTGCATGAATATACTAAAGAGGCTCACATGGTTATACTACTTTGGAATTTTTCACATGACTATTTATACTCTTCCATACCCCAATCAATACACAAGGATCCAGACAAGTTATGTTACGTATATAATTTTCACATAAAAGCCCATAGATGGGTGTACATAAAGTATACATGAGGGCTCAGAACTGAGTGCACATGAATTCCATATGAAGGCCCATGAAGGGGTACACATAAAGTACAGGTTATACATGAGATACATAAAAAACATGATCGAACATGAGAGCACATAAGAGTACACGAGCGTGCATGAACGAACATGAAGCACATGAGAAACATGAATAACATGAGAGCGAGGAATACATGATGTACATAAAACAGATGACATAAAGTATCCTATGCTCCCGAGGGGGATAACATCTCATGTAGGGATCCATATAGTACCAATCCATGATATATCGTGACAGCATCAAATAAGGTAATCTAGAGCAGGAATGTAATCCTAAGCAAGTTATGAAATGATCAGAGAATGTACTCGCCTGGTATCTGAATAGCTGTAAGAATATACTGCCCAAGATAAGGTATCAGTCACCTATTTAGAGCAACACAAATCAAGATGTATACAGGGGATGAATAATGAAATGTATAAAGCATCTGCATGCTGTCTAGGTCAAACTAGACTAAAGTCAACACTTGGTCAACTCTAGTCAACCACACTAGTCAAACTAGGTCAACTAGGTCAAACCTAACCCAAACAAGTCTAACAAGTCTCACTAGACCTAACCAAGCCTAGGCTAGCACATAGACACAACACAAGGCTAACACAAGCAAAGTAAAACAATGTGAACCACACTAAGGCATATACCATATAGGTATATATATTTACCATACATAGGGCTATTGCCTATAATTATTAATATATATACATTACATATTGGGAAGCATATATTTACATATATATTTCATATACAAGCATCAAACTTATATATATATTTATATACTACATTATTTATGCATATTTTGTATTACCTATATTATATACCATACATGCCTACCTTGCATACATTATACTTGCTTTCATTTTTACTACATGATTCATATCTTGCATTTATACATTCATATCTACATGCATTCATACATATCATTCATAAATGCAAACTTGCATTACATATACATAACATATATGCATACCATAAAAAGAAAATCAACTAACCTATGTAAACCTATATACATGCATTATATTACATACATTACATTCACACTTTACATATATTCATTCATACACTACCTGTATTCATATATGCATACTTGCATACATGTACCACTACAATACCTTACATTACATCCATTCATGCTTGCATACATACATTCATTCATATACATTCAGCCTTGCATACATTTTAGTTCATTCATATCAATTTCAGCACTACAAGAATAAGGGCTTTTCTTGACGGTGATTCCCCGTCAAGAAATGGGTATCTTGACGGTTGTAGATCCGTCAACTAGGCCGGAGTCAAGAAAAGTCTCCCCTTTTTCTTGACGGTCCATGAAATGGCTTTTCTTGATGATTTTTTGCCGTCATTTTAAGTGATTTTCTTAACTGTTTTTAGCCGTCAAGATAGCTTTTTTTTAGGAACCGTCAACATAGGCAAAAACTTTTCTTGACTCCGGACTAGATGACGGTCTTTAACCGTCAATAAAAGCATTTGTTTTGACGGACAAAACCCGTCATGAAGAGCAATAATTCACGGCTATATTGTGCAGCATGATATAAATTAAAGTTGACGTTTGACAACAGTCAAGAGAAGCTATCCAGAGTACCGTCAAGATAAGCATGCCAAAATTCTGTCAAGAATTATATAATATTAATCAACCACACATTATATCAATCCAGAAGCTACACACATCAAATTACTATAAAACCCAAATTTCATATTAACAAACTGTATTGTTCATACAATAAAAACTTCCAATACACATCCCACCACATGTATTCTTCACTTGTCCAACCACGACATAATCCACCAATACTACAAAATGAAACAAAAAATAGCAAACCATATCGAAGCACATCCCTCCATATCCACAGCATTCCCCTATTCACAACATGCATCCATCTTCATTTTTCAGCAAGTTCCTGAGAGAACAAGAACACAAATTATAAATATAGTCTCCTACATGTTCTTATATAGATATTCAACTCACTATTAAAGAATTATCAATACAGTTTAACTTTGTTGCTGCACACACAAGAACTCGAGACAATTTGAATCATTTGACAAGAAATACTCAAAGTATCATAAAATTTACATCCCAAATAGAAGCAACATATAAATTCTTGGTCGAACACCATGGTGACAAGGTTTAGATGTTTTCAAATATCGTTGCATCAATACCTAGATATGTGTTATCTATATATATTAAACATGTATGTATATGCATGAGTGTGTGTGTGTCATATATGCATATTCTGTGGACTGGATATGTGAGATACATATATATTGCATATATATGTGTATATATACATATATATTGCATATATATATATATATATATATATATATATATATATATATATATATATATATATATATACTGTCATGGGTTATAGGAGATGGTGTGGCATAAGTTATATAGAGTAGATACATAGGTATTCATGTGTTATATTTATGAGTATTGCATGAGAGGGGTTGTGTTTGGAGTGAGAGTTCATTTAGGATATGAGTGAGTGTGCTGTAGTTTCTATGGTGTTAGTTATAAGAGTGATACATATATACATGTTATAACCAGGAATATTTATAGGGGATTTGGAAATGTATCAGATATTTGAGGTCGGATAAGAACAATGGCCTATGGTGGAGTGTAAGAATGTTGGGTATTAAAGAGTATCAGGAATTGGTTAAGTTCAGAGATTTAGGAGTGTTAGAATGAGAGGGGATTGCATTGAGAGGGTGAGTGATGAGGAGGATGTTTAGGGATACACTATGGCAGACCATTGGGGTTGGACTTGGCCATTTGCCATGGCTGCATTTACCACTTTGCTGTAGCAAGCAAAGCATGCATAGTACTAGCAGCAGCTTAGTAGCAGCATCAGCAATATGCTCTTAGGGGCTATGGCATTGCTTGGGAAGTGTAAAGCTAAGGTAATGCATTGACTTGCCTACATTATTGCTTGGCCTTAAGCTAATGGCTAGAGCAGACCCTTTAACTCAATTGGTTAGTAGCAGAGCAATGTATCAATAAGTATAGGGGTTATGTTCAGTAGGATTTTTGTTAAGTTCGGTCGGATACATCTTTGTAACTGTAATTCAGAGGGAGATACTTTTGTACCTGATCCTTAGGCCATTGTCTTGTCCATTGGGCCTTGGTTATTGGTAGTGTTAGTATCATTAAGAAGTTGATATAGGATTTGTGAGGGTATCTAGTATCAGAGGTTAGTGCCATTAGTATTAGGTGCGGGTCGTGACAATTTTCCTTCTAGAATGTAAGACAAAAATGATTCTCTATTGCTTGGTTACACTTTCAATCTGTTATGACATGTTATCATAGGTTTGAGGTTGAAATGATTGTTCTTTATCCATGCACAATACGTTTCGATGAACTAGGTGTGTATCCCTATAATAAAAGGTTCATTTTACATGAAGAGGACCTCTTTTCTCTTCCCTCGATTGTTCTTTAAAAGCTTTATTCTACATGATTGTTCTTTAAAAGCTTCATTTTAGATGAAATAAAAACAATAAAAACAATACAAGAGCATAACATGAGCATGAATACATACATTAATTAACGTGTCACCTGTAGGTGGCTTTTAACATGAGCAATTGTTAACCCAGGTAAGGATATTGTCTTGAATATTCCTTTAGGTGTTACCCCTATAAATCAACACAATTATTACACTAAATTAGTGCCTTCACAGTAAACTTGATAAATGAGAAGAGAAAATTTGCTCAACTACGGAAGCATAAAATTCAAGCAATTGGACTCTAAAAGAAATTTGCTCAACTACGGATAGCTTCGCCTCCTTGGAACAGCAAATCGAAGGCCAGAGAGTGGCAGAGGCTAACCTCCTCCTCCTCCTTGCAGTAGTATACCTGTATGGTAAAAACCAATCAATAATCACTCTCTTTTATTTTTCCATTACAAATATATTCAGAGACCAAGTGTTCCTTGCTCAAGTCTCTGTTCTAATTTTAAGAGATTTTCCACAATATAAGTAAAGCACACTATAAAACTAATCCAATTACAAATACCAATCCCTGAGTTTCGTACTTGCACAAAATTACTACTATTAAACTATTTAAACATATTCTAAACTATAGGACCATCTAGCAACCTTAGAATTTTAGAAATTAACAATTAAGTAAGAAGTGCCACTATAAGACATGGTCCTTGCCTGCAGGATGAAGGTTTGAGCCGATGAAAAAATATTCTATAAGTAGGGGCCAGAGGTACATCTTGATGTTGCAACAACATCTTGATGTTGGACAGACCTCAGATACTTGTCAGAAAGTTCTTAATATGTATAATTTTAAAAATAATCCAACACTTATTTGTACACATCATGTATTAAGTTTTTCCACATTCAAATTGTGGACTTCTAATTTCATAAAAAGAAAAATATTACCTTCAGAAGGATCATGTCATTGCGAAAGAGATGAAGCAACAAAAGTACAAAAGTAAAAAATAAAAAAAAAACGGACAATATTACCTACTAACATTTGCGACCGTAAGGGGTGCAGCTCACATGGTGCCCTAGGCACAGCCAGCGAGAGCTCTCACTCTCTTCAAATCTTTAATAGCTGGCCAGAGACTTCCCAACACAACTTACCCCTCCATTGATTAAGTGGTCCTAAATAAATACATGGTAAAGAAATAGGCGGCAGCTCTAGTCAAGATTTCTTGATTTGCTACTCTTGAGTAGAGATGGAGAGGGAGAATGAGAATAAAAGTTATTCATTTAGTTGAATTTTAAGGGAAAAATCCTCACAGTTTGTAGTCTTTTATATTGGTTTTTCCAGATTCAGATTTCATGTTTCTATTTACAGTTTTTTGTGATGTTTTTTTTTTTTGCATTGTTACCATTACAGGAGGTTGAAAGTACTTCTAGTTATTTTTCTTTTTTGAGATAATGTCTAATCTTCCTATTGATAATTAAAATGTGTTTTGGAAAAGATTTAAAGGCCGATTGATACACCAATTAATGGTTTTCGGCCCATGACTATTCAGGATCTTTGTACAAGGTCTGGTTAATTGTACAGGCCGATTAATGGATATGTTGTTGATTAACTGGGTCAATTTTATTGAAATTACTTCACCTCTAGAGCACTAAAATCACAGTTATGTTACAAGCAAATGTCTATGCACATTTGTCCATGTGAAGTATTGTTGATATTCCAGAAAACTCACTAGGAGTTTTGAGTACAAGTTATTGCTTCCAATTGCATCATTATTATTCAGTATATGAAGATGATGGGTTTGAATCCACCAACCATAAGCCAACGATATAGAATAAAAGGAAATCACAAAGACAAAGTATTAACATGGAAAAAATCTCGCGGTAACAAAATCAAGAGGACAAGCCAAGCACAAATATACTATAATCTAGTTGGAACTCTCTTGTAATCCCTTAGCCCTTACTCAAAGATGCAAAATATTACCTACTGACATCAGTAGGTAATATTGTCCTTTTTATGAAATTAGGTAATATTCCTTCCAAATCAATAATCAGAATATCTCGCTTGTTGTAAAGCACAAAAGTAAATTTACCGACAATTCTCTAAAAGACCTGAAGGCATTCATTCAACCAAAATTAAATTTACCGACAATTCTTTGGCTACTGCTTCCATCTGAAACTCCGAGTAGAGAGTGGCGCCAACGTGGTCCAAGTAAACTAGACCTAAAATCAACCAAGAAAATAAAACCCTAACAAACATAATTTTTCTAAAATTTGGATATCAAATAAATTGCAAAAAAAAGTGTGACCTTCCAATATTTTGAATTCGGAAGCCCTAATTTGGTCGATGTTCTTGGGGGCGTTCGGGTAGCCATAGTCTTCTCCGAACTGCTTCAGAAATTTCCCTTTCGAAAGCTCAAGATTAGGAAAAAAATAAAGAGGAGAAATCGAACCTAGGTCGATGTCTTCCTCGTCGAGATCCCCCTCTTTGTCGTTCAAATCAGCTTCGATGGCCACCGGGGAGAGAGTTGTCGGTCTTGGACTTTTCGGAGAGGGGACCACGCATAGGCCATCGGGGAGAGAGTTCTACGAGAGGGGGACATGATTGTTGAGAGAGAGAGAGAGGGCTTTCAGAGTGGAGGGGGATTTGGAGATTAGGGTTTGGGATTTAGAAAGGATCTATATGAGAGAGAAAGGAGGAAGAGGAAGAAGAGAAGGAAGATGATGGAGAGGAGGAATAAGGGTTTGTTGGTTTGGGCTCTCCTTCTCCATCTGCTCGTAGAGAAATAGAGCGGAGAGGAAAGAATCGGAAAATAAAGAAAATGGGATTGAAAGACGACCGTCAACATATATCAAATTTCAAAAAATTACCAAAATGGCAGCTGAAAAAATCGTACCAATTTTTTAGGCATATATTGGTTGACGGTTATTACCGAACCGTCATTAAATAAAAGGATGTTTCTTGACGGATCATCTAAAACCGTCAACTATTATGCTGTAAGATTGCTAAATTAACATAAAATAAGGCATTTCTTGACGTAAGGCTAAATCCGTCAAGATAAGCCATTTTCTTGACGGTTTTTCACAACCATCAACTTATAAACCTCCAAGAATCGTCATTTTTCTTGTAGTGCAGTTTAATGGTGAAATAAATGTGTGTGTATAGGTGTTGTGTCAATGTGAAAAAAAGTGTACCAAATTGTTCTCAGATATTAGAATTCAGGTTTGATTGTAACCATGTGTGTGTGTAGAGGACATGGAAAAAAAGTGTACCATATAACAGTTTCAGGTTCAATAAAATAAATATGTGTGTGTCAATGTAATGTCCTTAGTTTTTCAATGCAAATGTACACATTACAGTGTACTAGGTTCACATGTGTGTGTGTGTGTCTAGATATTCAACATAGGTTATAGTATGTTGTGTAAATATGGGTGAGTGTGTGTGTACATGACATAGGCTAGGGTGTGTATTCAGATTTCAGTAGGAAACATAGATTATTAGTTTAACAGTGCATTAGCACATGTATTCTCAGGAAAAAAATAGTTTACATGGGTGTGTCTCAGGTTTTACTCATGTGTGTGTGTAAACATTCATGTGTGTGATAGTAGGTAGCAATGGCGTGTAGATTTGGTGTCTAAGCTCATGTGTGATGTGTATGTGTAATATCAGTATGCACACATAACAGGGTATCCATTCTCAGGTTTCAAAATAGGGAATGTGTGTGTCAAACGCAGAGAAAATCAGTTTACATACACAGTCTCAGTATTTAACAGTTAGCATGCCCAAATCAATTTGAAACCTATAACCAATCACCAAACATGAACCTATCATGTAGATAAAACCTAGATACACATAGATGAACCATCATTGCAATTTAACCAATAGAAAATAGTTTAATCATGCAATTTAATCTCAGGAAAATCACAAACAGTCGAGTATCAGAAATATTGGGGAAAACCCATGATTCGAATTCAAAATACAATCAATACTCGAGTTAAAGGGTTGGTAAATCAAGTGTCGAATGTGAACATGTCGTACAAGTGTCCTAGTGTCTAAAAACTAGATATAAATGTGTCCAAATCGGTTCCACATACGAGCACTGGGACTGTGTACTGACAGCGTCGTACACGCGTGTCGAGGGTTCGTACATACGACACGAGTCGATTCGTGACACGTGCTTGTGTCCCCATGTTGGCCCAACATAGGGCAACATGTTCGTGTCCCTGATACGTCACCATGACGTGTCCACGAGGGACACGAAGCCTGCGTCAGGAGCCACTGTTCGTGCGTGTGCGTGACAGTGTAATTTAGTGCAGGTAGGCTTTCGCATCCGATACGACACATAAGTCCACAAAACTTGGGGGAAACGTTCGCAGATACTGCCCCCACATGTCCACCAAGTTTTATGGTGTCTCGAGCTGTATCGTGTTCGTAATAAACGTCGGGCAGCAGGACAGTGCACACGCGTGTCGTACAGCGTGTCCGCGCCTGTTTCTGACACAAAAACGACACGAAAATGACACAAAATCCAACTCAGTCTTCATAAAATATAATATACACACATAGATCTATAAATTCATGTAATTAGTTTAGCAAAACACGAAAATCAAATCCTAAGTGGCATTCTATCAAACACTTGCACATACACTATGACACGTGTCCGATACGGACGCCAAACGGACGCGATTTCTAACCAAATTCTAGGGACAACTAGGGGACACCTAGATCTAGGTTGTGATGCAAAGAAATCAGAATATTAGCACAATTTGAGGAGTTTTACCTATAGGTGCCAATAGCAAGAAAAGCCCCAAATTAGAGTGTTCCTCCTTACTAGCTCGGATCCCAAAATTGCTCAAAATCTGGGATTACTCTCCATAAACAGGAAATAGAAGAGTATTAGGCTCTAATGCAAGAAACTAGAGTTAAAAAGGAATTAAAATAGGAAAACTATGGATTGGAAAAGAATGGCCATACATTTTTTTTCCTATGTGTTCATTCAATACAAAAGAGGCAAGAACTAAATGAGAAGATTATTTATAGGGAGGAGAGACCTAGTGGCTGGTCATAATAAATGAAATTAGGGTTAGGGTTTCAAGTCATGGGCCATGGGCCAAGTTTCATAATTCATGGAATTAAATTATAAGTCATAAGTCAAGAACCTATTCATTATTCCTCATATTTCAAACTAGATTCTAAATGACTAAACTAGGGTTGACTTAAGTTAGACTAGGGTCACACCATGCTATTCAAGTCACCACAACCAGGGTCAACATCTAGGTTAGTCTCTTAAGTCACAAGTAGTAGAAGTCAAATTCAACAACCATCAATCCAATAATTAATCAAATAATTCTAATTAGTCAAAATGACCAAATTACCCCTAAGCTGAAAATGATAAATAAATATTACAAATCACAAGGTTAGGCTCTAGGTCAGACAGTCTTTAGGGTTTCACTAGCTGCACATCAAAATCACAAGTCATGATTTTTAAATAGTTTTAAAATGATTAAAAATCACCAAAAAATTTATCACGATTTAAATACCATAATTAAATAATTAAAATCATAAAATTTCAAAATTACACTCATATAGAAAACTGGGTGTTACAAGCCTACCTTTCTTAGAAAAATTTTGTCCTCGAAATTAAGACGGTAGTACTCCTTCTTGGTCAAATACCCCCACAATCATGGTCTCAAACACACGGTTCGATAATCATATGCGTCTGTCCAAAATTATGATACTCAGAATCTTCGTCATGCTAGTGAGCAAGGCTACGATAATCACAGAGTCCTTGACTAAGTTACATACCTCTAGAATCATGATATTTAAAATTTTTGCATTGTCGCATGCTTGGCAGCAAAAACCCTAAATTCCCACACCCGAGAAATACGTCAAAAATTTGACTATATGTCCACACTATGCCAGCTAACACAACTATCGAAGATTCTAGATCCATAGCTGAGGTGACCTAGCCCATATGATTTATCTCAGAAGAAAATCAAACATAACACAAGGACAACAGGACAAAATTGATCAAACAACAAGGAACAGAGGAAATCGAATTTTCAAGACAGTTATAAGAGGCAATTGCAGAAATGGAATCGAGAAGAACGGAACATGCAACAAGATCTCCAATGGCCTGCGCATCCTCGACTGTCTTGGCGAAAGTTCACCCCTGCTGGCTTCCTCTGGCCTTCTGTTGATGCTGCATGTACCTCTGCTGCTGAGTTGGTAAGGGTAATCCCTTCTGCTGGCCCACCGAAGCCCTAGCTCCTGCTCCCTGAAGTGTCCGTCCAAATGACTCAAGACACTATCTCAGCCGATGATCGAATCCTCCGTAAAGCAAACATCTGTCCAGCCTCTTTCGATATTCGCCCCAATCATGTCCTGGTTTCTTGCAAAAGGGGAAAATAATAACAAGCTGCTGTCTCGGGGCCTGCTGCTCCCTCTGTTGATGTTGCACCTGCTGAAAGGGTACACGGTCCTGAAACTGCTGCTGCTAAAAGTAGACCCTCGGCTGCTGATACTGCTGCTAAATTTATAGGTGGGGCATCTGCTGCGGATACTGCTAGTGAATCTGTAAGTAGAGCCTCTTGGCCGGGCCCGTACTGCCACTAGCTCCCTGAGTGTCTCGCGTCCTCTTCTCCTTCAGCCTAAGATCGTCCTCCGCTACCATGGCTCATACCAGAATCTGCTCGAAAGTGGCATTGCAGCTGCTCTTGGTATACGAACTGACCTTCCTGATCAAGCCTCTGCGGAACATCCTCGCCTTCCCGGCCTCTGTAAGGTCCTCAATGAATCTACTCAAACGGCAGAACTACCCGACGTACTCCTCAACGGTCTGGTTCCCCTGAACCAAACTCTCGAACTGCGTCTCCAAGGCACCGAGTGCTGTATCGGGAAGAACTTCTTCTTGAACAGTTTCTTGAAGGTTGTCCAAGTCTGACCGACTGTACCAACCCTCAGGTCCGTCTGATACCAAGTACGGGCTAAGTCCTGCATCTGATTGGCTGCTGCCTCGATCTGTAATCATGTTGGTATCTATGCCAATCGGAATATCTCCTCAATATGCTCTATCCAATCGTTAACGTATATGATGCCCTCCGTACCTTTGAAGTCCCGGGGTCCCATCTTCTTAAAGGATTGGATGTCTGGAGTCTTCGGCTGATATTGCTGCATCTGTCCTTCCAGTGGCTGAGCAGCCACCAACTCTACTGTCGTCCTGCCAACTGGTGAGTATCTTGTATGCTCTATCGGAAATCAGCAAACTGGCTCTATTGCATCTGCTGCTGAGTCTCCAGGAATCGCTGGAAAAGGATAAACATCTGAGCCGTATCCACTGTCCCTGAAGGCAACTACTACTGATACATATCCGGAATGGCGGAAGAAGACTTCAGGACAGGTGGAGGTGCACTCCCAAAAGCTACAGACGCTCCTATATGAGCAGAAACATGAGGTGTTGTGGTTCCAGCATCCACAATCGGGCGAGGGATGGTAGACCTCTCACCAATGTCTGCTGGGCCAGAGCGATGCGATCGCATCTCAATCACCATCCTGGAGACAGATCAAACAAGGAATCAATTTTGAGACAGAAACGATAATTCAAGGGAGGACAGTTATTTCAAGGAAGCAATCTTCGACAAAAATTTAGATGGCAGGAATTCAGTTAAGAGTTTTTCCTAATGTGATTGAGTACCTCAAAATAATCCTAATCCTACTGCAGGCTGTAGTGATACTCTAGTTCGAATACCACTACACAAACTCGACCTGCATGGGCCACCACTAAAAATGTGTCACGACCCGTACCCACTGTGAGGGTACGAGTACGTAACAATGCCCAGCCTATGTCGCAGTGTCGACGGCAGAACGCTGTTCTAGGTCATGAACTATAACTAACACAATATGACATAGTCTCCAAAAGGAGGCCAAATCACAGAAGGTACAACTCAATCACAATTTAGAGGTAGAATATAGCACGATGGAATAGATAAGAAAATCCTCAAAACTGAGGTACAAATAGAAGTGAAATAAATCAAAGTTAACAAATACCAGTCTCAACATCTCCATAAATATACAACTCTAAAATTCAAGACAATAACTAACATGAAAAGAAGGAACAGCCTAGACTATCTATGCTATGTATGGGTATCATCTTCAGCAGCTGTCTGAACCTCCCCAGGGGTCCAGGTCGCGAGTGTCATCTAGGAAAGCTCCATAGTAAGGGGTACAGGATTCCTCATCATCCTTTGTAAAAAATTTAACAGCTCCAGTCAGGACGGGAGCAAGCACAATACATCTCACGCAGATCATAACATGTTAGAAAATATAAACATGCAAGAGAGTATGATACATGAAACTGAAAGAATGTACATGATGTAAAAGAGAGAACTGTAATGGAAATATTTACTATAAGTAGAGAACTATCAGTTACTAGTGATATAGGGTACAAAGTCGACATGTGAACAGCTGGATTTGCACATGAATATACTAAAGAGGCTCACATGGTTATACTACTTTAGAATTATTCACATGACTATTTATACTCCCCCATACCCCAATCAATACACAAGGATCCAGACAAGTTATGTTACATACATGATTTTCACATGAAAGCCCATAGATGGGTGTACATGAAGAATACATGAGGGCTCAGAACTGAGTACACATGAATTTTACATGAAGGCACATGAAGGGGTACACATGAAGTACAGGTTATACATGAGATACATGAGAAATATGACCGAACATGAGAGCACATGAGAGTACATGAGCGTGCATGAACGAACATGAAGCTTATGAGAAACATGAATAACATGAGAGCGAGGAATACATGATGTACATGAAACACATGACATGAAGTATCCGATGCTCCCAAGGGGGATAACATCTCATGTAGGGATCTATATAGTACCAATCCATAATAATATCGTGACAGCATCAAATAAGGTAATCTAGAGCAGGAATATAATCCTAAGCAAGTTATGAAATGATCAGAGAATGTACTCGCCTGGTATCTGAATAGCTGTGAGAAAATACTGCCCGAGATGAGGTTTCTGACTCCTATTTAGAGCAACACAAGTCAAGATGTATACAGGGGATGAATAATAAAATGTACAATGCGTCTGCATGCTGTCTAGGTCAAACTAGACTAAAGTCAACACTTAGTCAACTCTAGTCAACCACACTAGTCAAACTAGGTCAACTAGGTCAAACCCAACCCAAACAAGTCTAACAAGTCTCGCTAGATGTAACCAATCCTAGGCTAGCACATAGACACAACACAAGGCTGACACAAGCAAAGTAAAACATTGTGAACCATAGCAAGGCATATATATATATACCATATAGGTATATATATTTACCACATATAGGGCTACAGCCCATAATTAGTAATATATGTACATTACATATAGGGAAGCCATATATTTACATATATATTTCATATACAAGCATCAAACTTATATATATATATTTACATACTATATTATTTATACATATCTTGTATTACCTATATTACATACTATACATGCCTACCTTGCATACATTATACTTGCTTTTAATTTTACTACATGAATTCATATCTTGCATTTATACATTCATATCTACATGCATTCATACATATCATTCATATATGCAAACTTGCATTACATATACATGACATATATGCATACCATAAAAAGAAAATCAACTAACCTATGTAAACCTACATACATGCATTATATTACATACATTACATTCACACTTTACATATATTCATTCATACACTACATGTATTCATATATGCATACTTGCATACATGTTCCACTACAATACCTTGCATTACATCCATTCATGCTTGTATACATACATTCATTCATATACTTTCAGCCTTGCATACATTTCAGTTCATGCATATCAATTTTAGTTTAATGGTGAAATAAATGTGTGTATAGGTGTTGTGTCAATGTGAAAAATAGTGTACCAAATTTTTCTCAGATATTAGAATTCAGGTTTGATTGTAACCATGTGTGTGTGTGTAGAGGACATGGGAAAATAGTGTACCATATAACAGTTTCAGGTTCAATGAAATAAATGTGTGTGTATCAATGTAATGTCCTTAGTTATTCAATACATATGTACACATTACAGTGTACTAGGTTCACATGTGTGTGTGTCTAGATATTCAACATAGGTTATAGTGTGTTGTGTAAATATGGGTGAGTGTGTGTGTACATGACATAGGCTAGGGTGTGTGCTCAGATTTTATTAGGGAACATAGATTCTCAGTTTAACAGTGCATTAGCATATGTATTCTCAGGAAAAAAAAATAGTTTACATGGGTGTGTCTCATGTTTTACTCATGTGTGCGTGTAAACATTCATGTGTGTGACAGTAGGTAGCAGTGGCGTGTAGATATTATGTCTAAGCTCATGTGTGATGTGTATGTGTAATATCAGTGTGCATACATAACACGGTGTCCATCCTTAGGTTTTAAAACAGGGAATGTGTGTGTCAAACTCAGGGAAAATCAGTTTACATACACACTTTCAGTATTTAACAGTTAGCATGCCCAAATCAATACGAAACCTATAACCAATCACCAAACATGAACCTATCTTGTAGATAAAACCTAGATACACATAGACGAACCATCATTGCAATTTAACCAATAGAAAACAATTTAATCATGCAATTTAATCTCAGGAAAATCACAAACAGTCGAGTATCAGAAATATTGGGGAAAACCCATGATTCGAATTCAAAATACAATCAACACTCGAGTTAAAGGGTTGGTAAATCAAGTGTCGAATGTGAACGTGTCGTGCAAGGGTCCTAGTATCCAAAAACTAGACACAAATATGTCTAAATCGGTTCCACATACGAGCACTGGGACTATGCACTGACAGCATCGTACACGCATGTCGAGGGTTCGTGTACACGACACGAGTCGATTCGTGACACGTGCTTGTGTCCCCATGTTTGCCCAACATAGGGCAACATGTTCATGTCCCTGACACGTCACAACGACGTGTCCACGAGGGACACGAAGCCCGTGTCAGGAGCCACTGTTCGTGCGTGTGCGTGACAGTGTGATTTAGTACAGGTGGGTTTTCGTATCCGATACGACACGTAAGTCAACGAAACTTGGGGGGCACGTTCGCAGACACTGCCCCCACGTGTCCACCAAGTTTCATGGTGACTTGAGCTGTGTCATGTCCGCAATAAACGTTGGGTAGCAGGACAGTGCACACGCGTGTCGTGCAGCATGTTCGTGCCTGTTTTCGACAGAAAAATGACACAAAATCCAACTCAGTCTTCACAAAATATAATATACACACATAGATCTACAAATTCATGTAATTAGTTTAGCAAAACACGAAAATCAAATCATAAGTGGCATTCTATCAAACACTTGCACATACACTATGACACATGTCTGATACGGACACCAAACAGACACGATTTCTAACCAAATTCTAGGGACATATAGGGGACACCTAGATCTAGGCTAGGATGCAAAGAAATCAGAATATTAGCACAATTTGAGAAGTTTTACCTATAGGTGCCAATAGCAAGAAAAACCCCAAATTAGAGTGTTCCTCCTTGCTAGCTCGGATCCCCAAATTGCTCAAAATCTGGGATTACTCTCCATAAACATGAAATAGAAGAGTACTAGGCTCTAATGCAAGAAACTAGAGTCAAAAAGGAATTAAAATTGGAAAACTATGGATTAGAGAAGAATGGCCATACCTTTCTTTTTCCTATGTGTTCATTCAATACAAAAGAGGCAAAAACTAAATGAGGAGATTATTTATAGGGAGGAGAGCCCTAGTGGCTGGTCATAATGAATGAAATTAGGGTTAAGGTTTCAAGTCATGGGCCATGGGCCAAGTTTCATAAGTCATGGAATTAAATCATAAGTCATAAGTCATGAACCTATTCATTATTCCTCATATTTCAAACTAGATTCTAAATGACTAAATTAGGGTTGACTTAAGTTAGACTAGGGTCACACCATGCTATTCAAGTCACCACAACCAGGATCAACATCTAGGTTAGTCTCTTAAGTCACAACTAGTAAAAGTCAAATTCAACAACCATCAATCAAATAATTAATCAAATAATTCTAATACGTCAAAATGACCAAATTACCCCTAGGCTAAAAATGATAAATAGATATTCCAAATCACAGGGTTAGGCTCTAGGTCAGACAGTCTCTAAGGTTTCACTAGCTGCACATCAAAATCAAAAGTCATAATTTTTAAATAGTTTTAAAATGATTAAAAATCACCAAAAATCATATCACGATTTAAATATCATAATTAAATAATTAAAATCATAAAATTTTAAAATTATCCTTATTTGGAAAATTAGGTGTTACAATTTGGATCAAAAAGGAATTAAAATGGAATTAATATGAATTAGGAAAGATAGGAATTTACCTTTTCTTTCTAAAAGTTGGTTGAACACAAAAGAGGCAAGAACAAAGGAATGAGAGTTTAAATAGGGGGGATTCCCTATGTTGGCCGGCCACTAGGCTGAAATTAGGGTTAGGGTTTCAAGTCATGGGCTATGGGCCAAGTTTCATAAGTCATGGAATTAAATCTATAAGTCATAAGTTATTGCACCTATTCATTATTCCTCCTATTGAAACTAGATTCTAAATGACTAAAATAGGGTTAACTTAAGTTAGACTAGGGTCACACCATGCTAACCAAGTCACCACAGCTAGGGTCAACTTCTAGGTCAGTCTACAAAGTCTCAATTAGCCAAAGTCAAAAATAGAAATCACCAATTCAATAAATTCAAAAATTTACCAAATGACCAAAATACCCTCAAGCTAAAATGTGGTAGTGACATCATGCCTTGACTGTAAGGTACACATGCTGCTTTTATAGAAAGAAGTTGAAGTCAGTACGTGTCCATATGCCAATGATCGGGATCGGCTAGTCGATCGCAATGGTTCATGGTTCATACATGAAAATGTCTCATTCAATTCAATAAGACGTCCAGACAGTCTTTTAGTTCCAAATAGGAATGCATGATCAATCATTTAGTCAAGGTATGAATCAATGTCAATTCGTGACAAGGCATAAAAGTCAAACTAGTATTTAGTATGGTCGAGTCTATAACTCTCAGGGTTAAGTAACAGTGAAACGGGATGCCCACAAGCCAATCAAGACACGGGGCACACTCCACACAACAATATGTATTCGAACACTAACATGCATCAAGTGGCGCAATCCAGTAAAATATGCGAGATAGGACAAAGCGCACAATCTAGACGGATGGTGCGAGATAAGACAAAAAAAGCACAATCTCGACGATTGGTATGAAATAAGACAAAACGCTCGAATTCGGCAAAACGTACGAGATAAGACGAAATGCTCGAATTCGACAAAATGTGCGAGATAAGACGAAATGCACGAATTCAGCAAAATATGCGGACTGAAACGACTGTTATGCGCACACAGGTGGAGAATGCACTGATTCACTGTGGGCACATAGTAGTCCCTTTGGGCGAGTAGCAGTCCCCTTGGGAGCATAGCAGTCCCTTTGGGCGCATAGCAGTCCCTTTGGGCTCATAGAATGCCTTTGGGCTCATAGTGCCTTTGGGTGCATAGTACCTTTGGGCGCATAGTGCCTTTGGGCGTATAAAATGCCTTTGGGCTCATAGTGCCTTTGGGCGCATAGTGCCTTTGGAAGCATAGAATGCCTTTGGGCTCATAGTGCCTTTGGGCGCACAGGGCCTTTGGGCGCATGGCCACGCAGTTATGTGGGCACATGGCCACACAATTATGTGGGCGCATAGTATGGATGCTTCTGCACCAACAAGCTTCGGCCATGGAGTTTCAAAAACTTTCAATGGCCATAACTTGGGCTATCGGACTCGGAATTGGGCGAAATAAAGATCAAACTGACTAGAATTGAATTCTCTACAACATGGAACAACTTGTTTTTGGAAAGAACAAATGATGAACCAAGACAAACCAAGTTGGTTCAATATGAACCAAAATAAACCAAGAGCTAAGCAAAAGCAGAAAATAAAATACAGAAAAATAATTAGCATGTAATTAAATGAATTAAATACAGAATAAATGCATGAAAAATACTATATAAATACAGTCAAGTAGTACACGTATTAAAAATAAGTATCCCGAAAATGGGGAGTGACATCTCTACCCTCCTTACAAAAATTCGGTCCTCGGAATTTCAAATCCAAGCAGGCTAGAAACATCAGGGCTAGACTAATCCAACTATAAGTAATTCTAGCAAGCAAGCAATCATCTTACAATATCAATATCAAGTAATATATCTATATTTATCAATCTACGACATCAAGCAATTTCTAACCATAGGGTGATAAGCATGAGGAATCAAGACACTCAAGGTACACGGAAAAAAATATACCTTGTGAGACAAATAGGTACGGATACCGTGATCGGATATCATCCTCATGTTCCCACGTTGACTCTCCTAAGGAGTGATGACCCCAAGCAACACGGACAAGGCTAATTGTTCGGTTCTTGAGTATCTTCTTCCTTCAGTCCAAAATGGACACAGGCTGTTCCTCGTAAGACAGGTTGGTACCAACAACCAGCTCAGAATGATCGAGGATATGGCTTGGGTCTGATACATACCTACGCAACTGAGATACATGAAACACATCATGTACCTCTCGTAACGAAGGTGGAAGGGATAAACGATAAGCAACATCGCCTACCCTATCGAGGATAACAAATGGGCCCACGTATCACGGACTCAACTTATCGCGAACACCAAATCTAATGATTCCACGAGTAGGCGAGATCCGTAAGAACACGTGGTCCCCAACAGAAAATACTAATAGCCTATGATGCTGGTCTGCCCAATGACAATGCCGATCTTGTATAACTTGAAGTTTCCCTCTAATCCCTTAACCACTTCAACCGTTTGAACAATCATCTATGGGCCTAACATCTTCCTCTCTCCGATATCATTCCATGCAAGTGGCAACCTGTACTTCTTACTATATAGTGCTTCGAATGGCGCCATCTGGATACTGGCTTGATAACTGTTGTTGTACAAGAATTCGACTAAGTGCAGGTGACTCTCCTATGATCCTCTAAAATCTAGGGTGCAAGCTCGTAACATATCTTCTAAAGTCTGAATTGTTCTTTCTATTTTTTCGTCCGTCTGTGGTTGGTAAGCCGTACTAAATATTAACTTGGTACCCAGGCAAAACTTTTCTAGAAATGTGATATAAAACGGGTATCTCTATCTAACACAATACTGACAGAAACTCCATGCTGCCTGACTATCTGTTGCATATACAACTCTGCCAACTTTTCTGTAGATTGCCCTACTCTAAAAGGAAAAAAATTATGCCACCTTCGTAAGCCGATCCACTATCACCCAAATAGCATCCTTACCACTTGGTGATCTCGGTAAACCGGTCACAAAGTCCATTGTGATATGCTTCCACTTTCATTCTGGGATAGAAAGTGGTTGTAATAATTCAGCTGGCCTTTGTTGTTCTGCTTTTACTTACTGACATATTAGGCAACAGAAAACAAATCTAGCTATCTTCCTTTTCATTCCGTTCCACCAGAAGTGTTGCTTGATATCTTTGTACATTTTGGTCCCTCCGGGGTGTATAAAATACTGAAAACTGTGGGCTTCTGACATAACCTCATGTCTGATATCTCCACTAGGCACACATAGACGTGATCCAAATCTAAGTGTTCTATCTTCGTGAATTCTCATCTCCTTCATGAGTCCTGACTCACATTCTGTCCTAAGTTTCTGAATCCTTGGGTTCTGTGCCTGAGCTGCCTTGATCCTATCTACCAAGTCGGATTGAACTCGTAGACTTGCCATAATTCCTACATCACTAGGAAGTATAACCTCGATGCCCATCTCTTCAAGATCTTCTAAAATATGTTTTTGTGATGTTAACATAAATGCGCCACCTCTCATGCTAAGAGTGTCTGCTACCACATTTGCCTTGTCTGGATGATACTGAAGCTATACGTCATAATCCTTGATCAACTCTAACCATCTTCTCTGTCTTATGTTCAGTTCCTTCTAAGTGAAGATGTACTTCAGACTTTTGTGGTCTGTGTACATGTCCACTCGATCACCGTATAAGTAATGCCCCCATAGGTTTAAAGCAAATACTACTGTTGCCAACTCCAAGTCATGAGTTGGATAATTCTTTTTATGGTCTCGAAGTTTTCTAGATGCATACGCTATTACCTTCCTATGTTGTATTAGGACACACCCAAGTCCCTTTCCTGACGCGTCATAATATACAGTAAAACCTCCGGGTCCAACTGGTAATGTAAGAATAGGTGCCGAGATCAACTTCTACTTCAAATTCTCAAATGATGCCTGGCACTCCACCGACCAGACAAATGGCACATCCTTTCGTGTCAAGCGGGTCATGGGTGCTGAAAGTCTTGCAAAGTCTGATACGAACTTCTGTAATATCCTGCCAATCCCAAGAAACTTCGTACATCTACTACGGTCTTAAGCATTGGCCAACTTTCTACTGCTTCTACTTTTTTGGGATCTACTACTACTCCAGCCCCTGATATGATGTGCCCCAAGAATGTAATATGATCCGTCCAAAACTCACACTTGCTGAGCTTGGCATACAACTGGTTCTCTCTCAGAACCTGTAACACTTTTTTGAGGTGATCTTCATGCTCTTCTTTACTAACTGAGTATATGATAATGTCGTCGAGAAATACAACGACAAATTGATCTAAGTATGGCATAAAGATGTGGTTCATCAATTCCATAAATATTGCTAGAGCATTGGTCAAACCAAACGGCATAACTAAGAATTCGTAATGCCCGTACTTTGTGTAATACCTGTGGTTCGTATTACGTATTTCTAGAATACGTGTACGTATTTATTCTTGTATTGCATGATTCTTTGTTTAGTTTTCTTCTTGGCTTGGCTTGGTTTACTCTCGGTTTGGGTTGGCTTGGTTCGGCCGGCCCAATGCTTGGTTCATCATGGGCCAAGGGTGGAACACCTTAGCCTATGCTTCTCCTTCATTTCCACCACAACCCCCCTCTTTATTATCCCCACCAACCTTCTTTCTTCTCCATAATTCTTATTTACTTCTCCTTCCCCCACCATTACTCTTCTCCACCAACCAAGAACACCATAGGCAAGTGCAACTTGCTTCCACAAGAGAACTCCTTTTGATGGTTTTATTAGCTTCTCCTCATAATTCTAAACCACATTAGAACTTGTCATTTTTTATTTTGAGGCTTTAATTATTGTAGATCTAGAAATTAGCTATTTTTGGATTTTGGTGGTTTTGATCTATCAAACTTCCTTGTTTTCAAGTTTTGATGGTTCCATGTTGTAGAGAATTTCATTCTACCCAATTTTGACCTTTGGAAAGTTGGATTCGAACTTGTTTTGACCAAGATATGGACTGTTGAAGCTTAGATTCAACCTTAGAGTTCTTGCTGTTCTTGCCATTTGGAGAAGACAGTGAACAGTGAGCTAGCTTTTTAGCTTATGTCGCTGAGTCGTACGCTGCTCTTTAGCGAGCGTACGCTAGCCTTCGTACGCTGCTCTTTAGCGAGCGTACGCTAGCCTTTGTACGCTGCTCTTTAGCGAGCGTACGCCAGCCTTCGTATGCTGCTCTTTAGTGAGCGTACGCTCACCTTGATACGCTGCCTGTTGGCAGCATGTCTTGAGCATACGCTAGCTTTCGTACGCGTGCCTTGGTATGCTAGCTTAAGCGAGCAAGGCGTACGCTGGCCCCTTTCGTACGCTAGCTCGAGCGTACGCAGTCTTGAGCGTACGCTAGCTTGAGCGTACGCTGACCTGTAGCTTGAGCGTGCCCTTGTGTACGCTGACCCTTGCGTACGCTTCCCATTGGAAGTGTATGGATCCTCTGGTACGCAGACCTGAGCGTACGCTAGCCTGAGCGTAGCCTGGCTTGACCGTAGCCTGATTACCTTTGATCTTTTATAGCCCTGTATATTGATATTTTATTAGATATTTAACGTCCATTTTATATCCTTACGCCTTTTGTCATGAACTTGATAATCATGGATTTGTTTAATATGTTTGGAAATGATACCTGAGCATGACACGATAGTGACCCGTAGTGGTGCACTCCTGACATAATGACCTGACATGACCTGATAGTGGCCCGTCGTGGTGCACTCCTGACAAGTACACTTGGCATGATAACCTGACATGATTATCTCGAATAGCTGAATAGCTGTTGCGACGGCTACTTGACATGACATGACCTGTACAATAATCCTGGACACCGTGGGCGATTGTGCTTGTATAAATAAACCAGTCCTGTCTTGCATCATGTCTAGGACAGGGACTCCTGAGTACCACGGTCAGGAGTACCTACTGAAATGGACTAAGGCCAACAATTAGAATAAATCCAGTAGTCATGAAGATATTTCCCAGCTACAGGCAATCCCGTTATCTGGGCGCCCCACTTGGGATCTGTAGCCGGCCGTCGAGTAGGGCACATTTCCAGCACACTATTATGTGTTGCACCCTCTAAGTCACCTAAGGGTACATGTGTTTCCTGGACGATGTACCCACTTGAATTCAATCCCTAATTGCGTCCGGATAGTCTGGATGGTCTGCAGGGCTTGTGGCTGTAGAATAATCTCACTGCATCTTGCTAGTAATTAGGCCTATGATAATCCTAGTTAGTTAACTATCAAGCCGTACTCTTTGCTTGGCCGTGATTGATTGGATGGAGTCTAGTCCAGCTTTGTCTCGTCCCGATCCTGTATAAGGTTATGACATGACATGATTACTCGTGCTTTACTTTAATTCAATATCAAGATTGTTACATGTCCTGAATCCTTCTTTTATCTTGTCGATAAATGGTGAGAATTCCAAGTTCTGCTCAGACGAAGGGTTGCAACCCCGGTCCTTGTTTGGTTTATGGGTTGTAACCTGGTTATCTGAATAGTCCCATAGTTATCTCATCGTATATCATCCTGTCATGCTTTTCTTAAATTACTGTCTTTTATTATGTAATTATACTCTTGTGCTGATTGCTGGTTTTAGTTCTTAAGTGAAGCTTCCTTTGTGGCACTTGCTCTTTCTGGGGTCTGACCCAGCTGGTTTTGTATGGCCAAATACCAGAGCAGCTCCAGAGGATCTACCGGTTTTCCAGCCCGATAGTGAACACCAGGCATAACCAGGGCAACGAGTGGGTTTATTTTTGCTCTTCCACTCTATTGTAAAATTATTCTTTTGAGGCGTTTAGCCACCGAGCAAGTGTTAGCTCGTGTACATTTTACTTACTGTCTGCCTACGGGCTGTAACATGATTGGCAACCTAGGGTTGATCATGTATGACTAAAACTCTTGCTAGTCCTCACATTTTGTAACGACTAGCTTCATGATCAGCTGAATATGTAATATTTGGGATGCCTTACTATTGTATATTTGGTGATCTTACATCTTGTAACGTTTATATGCTTACTTGTGATTGAGACAATAGGCTATTTTATGACCTTAAGAGACTGATGGATTATAGTGAAACCCTCACATATCTAGACAGCCGTGATCGTATAGCGGTGTGGATTCCATTCCGTTATACGTAGCTGGCTATGTCTGCCCCCGCTCTCCAGTATTCTGGTTCTGGGACGTGACATGGTTTAAGTGGTGGCCCATATAGGTCTTGTAAATCAAGATATGTGAGGGTTTACCGAATAGATGTCTCAATCAGTACTCGCCCTTGATCTCTGCTCGTATCCTCTTGATTCCTGAAAATTCTTGTCCTGATCACATGCTTGCAATCGTTGATCTGTCCTGGTCTTTCCTTATTATTCCCATGTCGTCTTCTTCAGCGGAATAGTTCATGGTCCTACCGACCAGCAAGGCGGATCACCTCTCGTGGACCAGCAGCAACCAGAAGATCAGGCCCAGCACTCAGGAGCAGCCTCCCGAGTCGTACCTACTGGAGGAGAGCCGCCAGTTCAGCCAGTCCAGCCTACAGAGCCTGATGATGGCACTTTGGTGGGTCTCATCAGATCATTGTTAGCTTCCCAGGTAGAGGCGATGCCTTACACCAGGCAGTAGAAGATGCTCTGAACAGAGGCGGTCATCCAAAGAACAGTACAGCAAACAGTTTCAAGCGCCTGAACCCTCCATTCTTCGATGGCAGTGAAGATGCTATCGCTGCTGACGCGTAGCTCCAGAACACAGAAGTCATTCTAGAGGCAGCCAGAACCCCAGAAGAAGAGAAGGTGGCCGTTGTGTGCCTGCAGTTATTGGATCTTGCCCGCAGCTGGTGGGCAGCACAGGCCGTGGGATTAGTGGCCCCTATCCCATGGGCATTATTCAGAGAGAGATTCCAGACTAAGTACTTCGATGCGGTGGCTCGGTATGATCTGCAGACCAAGTTCACCAACCTGAAGCAAGGAGGAAGAACGGTCGACGAATATGCGGCCGAGTTTTCCAGGCTTAGTCGGTTTGCTCCCACTTTGGTGGCGACCGAGTTTGACAGAGTCCAGCGGTTCCAGCAAGGGCTCCACCTTAAGATTTTGTTGGCAGTAGAGCAGTTTGAGCATCAGCCTTTTGATGCAGTGTTGAGGGCAGCTAGGAGGCACGAGTATACCTCCCACAGAATAGTTGACAGGACCGGAGGTCGGAAGCGATCTTACGTCCAGATGACCCAGTCGACAGCACCAGCCCCGGCAGTTAGGGCTTTGACAATTGGAACTCCGAGGCAGGCGGCCTCAGTGACGTCGGTCACGTCCCCTCAGCAACAGAAGCAGAAGCAGTCTTCCGCAATGGACTGCACTCATTGTGGGAAGCCAGGACACGTTGTTTCGGAGTATCGTAGAGCACTGGGATTGTGTTTAGCTTGTGGAGCACCGGACCACATGATAGGGTCCTGCCCGAATAGAGCTGGTTCCTCCTCTTCGGCCCAGACTAGTCGCTCGGTAATGGGACCAGCCACAGTCCAGCAGCCGCAGCAGTATCCATTGCAGAGGCCATTGCCGCCTCAGGCCCAAGTGTTTCAGCAGCAATACCAGCCTCCGAGGCTATTGCAGCCTCAGGCTCTCGCCTTCCAGCTACAAAGACCCCAGCAGTATGCCCAGGTCCAAGCACAGATCCAGAACCGGCAGAGAGGTTCCTAGCAGGATATCTTCTCTCTTTCTCGTGCCTTCGATTTCCTTGCTTATATACATGATTGCATGATTGATTGCTTAGTATAGCTTGCCTGTGATTAGTCTAGCTTGTCCTTACCACTCTAGCCTCTTGATTAAATTCCGAGGACGGAATTCTTTTAAGGTGGGTAGAGTTATAATGCCTGTGGTTCGTATTACGTATTTCTAGAATATGTGTACGTATTTATTCTTGTATTGCATGATTCCTTGTTTAGTTTTCTTCTTGGCTTGCCTTGGTTTACTCTCGGTTTGGGTTGGCTTGGTTCGGCCGGCCCAATGCTTGGTTCATCATGGGCCAAGGGTGGAACACCTTAGCCTATGCTTCTCCTTCATTTCCACCACAACCCCCCTCTTTATTATCTCCACCAACCTTCTCTCTCCTCCATAATTCTCATTTACTTCTCCTTCCCCCACCATTACTCTTCTCCACCAACCAAGAACACCATAGGCAAGTGCAACTTTCTTCCACAAGAGAACTCCTTTTGATGGTTTCATTAGCTTCTCCTCATGATTCTAAACCATATTAGAACTTGTCATTTTTTATTTTGAGGCTTTAATTCTTGTAGATCTAGAAATTAGTTATTTTTAGATTTTGGTGGTTTTGATCTATCAAACTTCCTTGTTTTCAAGTTTTGATGGTTCCATGTTGTAGAGAATTTTATTCTACCCAATTTTGACCTTTGGAAAGTTGGATTCGGACTTGTTTTGACCAAGATATGGACTGTTGAAGCTTAGATTCAACCTTAGAGTTCTTGCTGTTCTTGCCATTTGGAGAAGACAATGAACAGTGAGCTAGCTTTTTAGCTTATGCCGCTGAGTCGTACGCTGCTCTTTAGCGAGCGTACGCTAGCCTTCGTACGCTGCTCTTTAGCGAGCGTACGCTAGCCTTCGTACGCTGCTCTTTAGCGAGCGTACGCCAGCCTTCGTACGCTGCTCTTTAATGAGCGTACGTTCACCTTGATACGCTGCCTGTTGGCAGCATGTCTTGAGCATACGCTAGCTTTCGTACGCGTGCCTTGGTACGCTAGCTTAAGCGAGCAAGGCGTACGCTGGCCCCTTTCGTACGCTAGCTCGAGCGTACGCAGTCTTGAGCGTATGCTAGCTTGAGCGTATGCTGACCTGTAGCTTGAGCGTGCCCTTGTGTACGCTGACCCTTGCGTACGCTTCCCATTGGAAGTGTATGGATCCTCTGGTACGCAGACCTGAGCGTACGCTAGCCTGAGCGTAGCCTGGCTTGAGCGTAGCCTGATTACCATTGATCTTTTATAGCCCTGTATATTGATATTTTATTAGATATTTAACGTCCATTTTATATCCTTACGCCTTTTGTCATGAACTTGATAATCATGGATTTGTTTATTATGTTTGGAAATAATACCTGAGCATGACACGATAGTGACCCGTAGTGGTGCACTCCTGACATAATGACCTGACATGACCTGATAGTGGCCCGTCGTGGCGCACTCTTGACAAGTACACTTGGCATGATAATCTGACATGATTATCTCGAATAGCTGAATAGCTGTTGCGACGGCTACTTGACATGACATGACCTGTATAATAATCCTGGACACTGTGGGCGATTGTGCTTGTATAAATAAACCAGTCCTGTCTTGCATCATGTCTAGGACAGGGACTCCTGAGTACCACGGTCAGGAGTACCTACTGAAATGGACTAAGGCCAACAATTAGAATAAATCCAGTAGTCATGAAGAGATTTCCCAGCTACAGGCAATCCCGTTATCTGGGCGCCCCACTTGGGATCTATAGCCTGCCGTCGAGTAGGGCACATTTCTAGCACACTGTTATGTGTTGCACCCTCTAAGTCACCTAAGGGTACATGCATTTTCTGGACGATGTACCCACTTGAATTCAATCCCTAATTGCGTCCGGATAGCCTGGATGGTCTGCAGGGCTTGTGGGTGTGGAATAATCTCACTGCATCTTGCTAGTAATTAGGCCTGTGATAATCCTAGTTAGTTAACTATCAAGCCGTACTCTTTGCTTGGCCGTGATTGATTGGATGGAGTCTAGTCCAGCTTTGTCTCGTCCCGATCCTGTATAAGGTTATGACATGACATGATTACTCGTGCTTTACTTTAATTCAATATCAAGATTGTTACATGTCCTGAATCCTTCTTTTATCTTGTCGATAAATGGTGAGAATTCCAAGTTCTGCTCAGACGAAGGGTTACAACCCCGGTCCTTGTTTGGTTTACGGGTTGTAACCTGGTTATCTGAATAGTCCCATGGTTATCTCATCGTATATCATCATGTCATGCTTTTCTTAAATTACTGTCTTTTATTATGTAATTATACTCTTGTGCTGATTGCTGGTTTTAGTTCTTAAGTGAAGCTTCCTTTGTGGCACTTGCTCTTTCTGGGGTCTGATCCAGCTGGTTTTGTATGGCCAGATACCAGAGCAGCTCCAGAGGATCTACCGGTTTTCCAGCCCGATGGTGAACACCAGGCATAACCAGGGCAACGAGTGGGTTTATTTTTGCTCTCCCACTCTATTGTAAAATTATTCTTTTGAGGCGTTTAGCCGCCGAGCAAGTGTTAGCTCGTGTACATTTTACTTACTGTCTGCCTACGGGCTGTAACATGATTGGCAACCTAGGGTTGATCATGTATGACTAAAACTCTTGCTAGTCCTCACATTTTGTAACGACTAGCTTCATGATCAGCTGAATATGTAATGTTTGGGATGCCTTACTATTGTATATTTGGTGATCTTACATCTTGTAACGTTTATCTGCTTACTTGTGATTGAGACAATAGGCTATTTTATGACCTTAAGAGACTGATGGATTGTAGTAAAACCCTCACATATCTAGACAGCCATGATCGTATAGCGGTGTAGATTCCATTCCGTTATACGTAGCTGGCTATGTCTGCCCCCGCTCTCCAGTATTCTGGTTCTGGGGCGTGACACTTTGACCTGAATGTCGTCTTGGGAATATCCTCTTCTCGAACAGTAACTTGATAATATTCTAACCGAAGATCTACCTTGGAGAAAACTCTTGCTCTGCTCAACTGATCAAACAAGTCGTCAATCCTTGGTAGTGGGTACTTGTTCTTTACTGTTGCCGCGTTGAGCTTTCTGTAGTCAATGCAAAATCTTGATGACCCATCCTTCTTTCCTACAAGTACCCCTGGTGCTGCCCAAGGTGATTCGCTGTCTCGAATGAACTTCTTCGCCTTCAGTTCTTCTATGTGCTGATACACCTTAGCCTTATCTGGATCCGACATTTTGTAAACTCGATCCGATATCGGTTTAGTTCCAGGTGCCAATTCTATACTGAACTCAACATCTCTAACAGGTGGTAGACCTAGAAGTTCTTCGGAAAATACGTCAAGAAACTCTTCAACTACCTTTGGAACTTGAACTTCTTACATTGCCGTTACTACTCTTTGTTTATGTTGGTCTGTCTCTGATCTGACTAAGGTAAAATGCTTCATGCCTGAAATATTAAAAGATACACTCCCTCTACGATAATCTATTATCGTATGACTGTCTTTCAGCCAGTCCATGCCCAAGATAACGTCAAAATTGCTAATAGAAAATTTTATCAACTTGGCGGTTAAGAAACGCCCGCACACTACAACTCAACACGCTAGAATAACTCTACTAACTCCTACGAACCCATTACCAGTGAGTATATTCAGCCTCCCCGGCAATGCCTTGAATTTTATTCCTAGTCGTGTCGCAAATCGTGCAGATATAAATGAGTGTGAGGCTCCCGAATCAAACAATGCTACTACGGGATATGAGATGACAAGAATGTTACCTGCCACAACATCTTCCGATGCCAATGCCTCTTCTAAGGATAGATTGAATGCCTGCTCTCGACCTCCTTATTGGTTCCCATGTTGCGACCTAGCCTGGTATTGATGTTGGCCCCTGCCTTGGTGATGCTGGGGTGGTCTTTGTTGTTGCTGCTGCATTGGCGGTCCTTGCTGCCAAATGATCTGAGCCTGCGACATCAACGGACGTTGTGCCAATGGTCTTACAGCTACCACTGGTCCTTGATACTGGCTTGCCCCTTGTGCTGGCAGCACATGAAATTGTTGCACTGGTCCTCCTGACCTCGAATTCATGGGACAGGTGGAAACCTGATGATCTGGACTTTCACATATCAAACACTGTCCGTTCAATGCCCGACACACACCTCCAGTATGCCCTGCCTTTCCATAATAGTTACAGCCCGTCGAGGGTTGCTGGTTCTTCCTCTGTTGTTGTTGTTGTCTTGTTGGTGGTGCTGGCCCTCGTATTTCCATATCGTGAATACGAATGCCAGGAGATTGTGATGTTATTCGGGGCGCTACTCCCCCTCCGCCTTCAATCTGATCGTGAGATCTCTTCTGACCTCCAGTCCTTGATGTGATCCTCTGGATGGTGATCTCATGCCTCCGGGTTGCCGTCAATACATCATTGAAAGTATGGTAGTTGTGCCCCTCTATCAATTACAAGAGTTCAAGATGAAACCCTTGCTAAAACCTCATAGCCCTCTGGCTCTTCGTTGCTACCATCTCCGGGGCAAACCTACTCAGTCTGCATAACTCCGCTGCATAAGCATCCACTGTTTTGCCAACTTGCTTGAGGTTGATAAACTTCTGTTGTAGTTTGAACTGCACCACAACTCTATAGTACTTTGTCTTGAATCTCGCAGTAAAATCATCCCAAGCAATAGGACGTCTGAGGCCCACTTCTTCTGATTCCCACCAAATATGTGCCAGGTCCTGAAGTAACAACTTTACTTGATCCACTCGTTCTTCTGTCGGAACCTTAGCCGCTGTTAGAATAGCCTCGATGTCCTTAAGCCATGCATCTGCTAAAATAGCATCTCATGTGCCTTCGAAATGACGGGGGTTGTATTTGTAAAATCTGGTTAACGCCCCTGAATCAGTCATCACTCCTCTTTCCAAAGCCGTCTACAATCCTTGGTTGAGTAATACATTCTGCTCTTGCAGCTGAGTGTGCATGTGTTGCTGGGCTAACATCTGATGTTGTTGAGTAGCCATCATCTCTCTTATGATTTTCAGAAGGGCTGTTGGTGGTGTTAGAACCTCCGGATACTACGGTCCAGCTGTTGGTTCCACTATCACCTCTTCTTGGATGTGCTCTTGAGGTAGTACTGGTCTTTGTTGCTAATCAACATGGTTCTTTTGTTCGTGTTGCCCTTTTTGTTGCTGTCCAGCTCTAACATATACAGTCAAGGAACCCTTAAGAAAAGGGACAAGAGAACAATCAAACGACCGGATAGGAAAGATCAATGAAGTCAAAGGATACCGGAATGTCAAGCTAGGGTCGAGAGTAACAAATTATGAGATCAAGGGGAAACATGTATGATTGAGACATCTTATAAATCAAAATACCTTACAAGTCTGAAATCAGACCTGCATGGGCCACCACTAAAACCTTGTCATACCCCAGATCCAGAATACCGGAGAACGAGAGAATGACTCAGCCAGCTACGTATTATGGGTAGATGAACACCGTATAATATGATCAATGTTTTCTACAAGACAAGGAGGTGCATACTACACACAAGTCTCACTAGGGTTACTCAACTTCTATTGTCCCAATCATTCAATAAAAAGCAGTAAGTAGAGAACATGTAAGAATAAGCAGTAAGGCATCCCAAACGCTCAGTCAAAATGTTCTTGAGATCTGGCTTTATAAAACATAGCCAGATGATATAAAAAGATATACACAATCGTTATCAGCTGTAGTCTAACTTAGTTACAATATGTAAAAGTAAGTGCAAGACAGTCCGACTAACATGTCGGTGCCAAGCGACAAAAGTAAAGTAAGTAGCAAAACGAGCAGGGAAGCAAGGAACCCACACTACCAAAATACGCTCATTTAGCGACGGATTATTAGCGACGGAATTATTCCGTCGGTATTAGCGACGGTTTCGTGGCCGTTCAGCGACTGTTTATCGACTACAAGCCTTTGTCATTTTTATTTTAATTTTAGGGGGAGGAAAGGTCGTACATCCGTCGCTAGAGTATCGGTGTTGTAGCGACGGAGTTTCCGTCGTCGCTACACAGTCGATTATTTGGCAGGAATTGTGTAGAAAATTGGTGAAACATATTTTCGACGACTTAGCGACGGATATTCAGTCGGCACTTACCAAAATAGGCGACTGCTGGACGACGGTCTTTTACCAGTCGCTAGTCCGTCGCTATATAAACGTACCAGACTTTAAATGAAACGGCGGGGGGAACTTTTCGCATTCCCCCCAAATTCACTCTCTCTCCTCTCTCTCTCACTCTCTCTCTCTCTCTCTCTTGCCGGTGTCGACTTCGGTGATCGGCGTCGGTGTCGTCGTCGGCGTCGGCGTCCTCTCATCTCTCTCTCCCGAAGGTAACCCCCTCTCTCTCTCTCGATCTCTCTTTCTCTCTCTCTCACGGTATAGGGGCTGGGCGGCGCGCTTGGGGCTGGGCCGTCCGGGGCTTGGCGGCTGGCTTGGGTCGGGGGCTGGGCGGTGGGCTTGGGGCAGGGGCGTCGGGGGCTGGGCGGCGGGCTTGGGGTTGGGGCGTCGGGGACTGGGCGGGGGCATCGGGGTCTGGGAGGCGGGCTTGGGGTTGGGGCGTCGGGGGCTGGGCGGCTGGCTTGGGTCGGGGTCTGGGCGGTGGGCTTGGGGCGGGGGCGTCGGGGTCTGGGAGGCGGGCTTGGGGTTGGGGCATCGGGGTCTGGACGGCTTGCTTGGGTCGGGGTCTGGGCGGTGGGCTTGGGGCGGGGGCGTCGGGGTCTGGGAGGCGGGCTTGGGGTTGGGGCGTCAGGCTGGGCGGCTTGCTTGGGCCGGGGTCTGGGCGGTGGGCTTGGGGCGGGGGAGTCGGGGTCTGGAAGGCGGGCTTGGGGTTGGGGCGTCGGGGGCTGGGCGGCTGGCTTGGGCCGGGGTCTGGGCGGTGGGCTTGGGGCGGGGGCGTCGGGGTCTGGGAGGCGGGCTTGGGGTTGGGGCGTCGGGGGCTGGGCGGCTGGCTTGGGACGGGGACTGGGCGGCTGATAGAACTCGCACTATCCTTGAGACAGTGAACATATATATACACCATGAATCTAAACCCCATATATATATTCACATTTACTAATCCAAACACCACCAAACTAATGGAACACCCAATATGGATAACACATTATTTAGCCAATATATAAACTCAGATGAATTTGAGAAGCAAAGCCACCCGCCGCCCCAAGCCCGCTGCCCACTAGTTCGGTTGCATATATATATGAAGATTGCTTATGGGTGTGCGTCGGTTGCAAATAGCCCCGATGCACCCGCCCCAAGCCAGCCGCCCAGCCCCCGACGCCGCCGCCCCAACCCCACCGCCCAGCCCCCGACGCCCCCGCCCCAAGCCGCCCCAAGCCGCCCCAAGCCCACCGCCCAGGGGCGGCTTGGGGCGGGAGCGTCGGGGGCTGGGCGGTAGGCTTGGGGCGGCGGCGTCGGGGGCTGGGCGGCTGGCTTGGGGCGGGTGCATCGGGGCTATTTGCAACCGACGCACACCCATAAGCAATCTTTATATATAAATATACAACCGAACTAGTGGGCAGCGGGCTTGGGGCGGCGGGTGGCTTTGCTTCTCAAATTCATCTGAGTTTATATATTGGCTAAATAATGTGTTATCCATATTGGGTGTTCCATTAGTTTGGTGGTGTTTGGATTAGTAAATGTGAATATATATATGGGGTTTAGATTCATGGTGTATATATATGTTCACTGTCTCAAGGATAGTGCGAGTTCTATCAGTTGTGTGCTTCTGTATAGATGTATATATCTATACATCTAGCTATGATATACATATGTGTATGTGACAATCTCAGTTAGCGACGGACTAGTTACCGGTTAGCGACGGATATTTTTAGCTCCATTAATTGTATTAATCTACGGTACGATATTGTGATCAGGACATTGTCCCTGCAGCCATTCGACTGGCGAGGCAGAAACTATGTTGCCGTAGATAAAGTTGCCTGTCCTCCGACCCTCATCCCTCGGCAATGATGATACGACAACCTATCACTATATCTTATATAGTAGTAGATGATGTCTTAGTATTACATTAGTGAGTTCATCTTGATTCTGTTACGTACGTCCTTCAGATACTAGATACGATAAGGTTAACATATACTACACGATATGTATACAGAATATAGAGATGATTCACACTAATGTATGCTAGAATGAATCTTGGATTGTGTTCTGAGCCATCCGTTCTCACACTTAAAACACATAGGAATTAGTAGTATGACTGCGCCGGAGAGAGTGAGAGCGCCGGAGGGGGGGAGGAGAGAGAGAGAGTAAAATGGTACGATATGGTGAAGTAGTACTGTATTTTGGCTCCAATTCCAGCTCCATTTGATCTACGGTACGACATGGTGATCAGGACATAGTACCTGCAGCCATTCGACTGGCGAGGCAGAAACTATGTAGTCGTAGATAAAGTTGACTATCTTCCGACCCTCATCCCTCGGCAATGATGATACGACAACCTATCACTATATCTTATATAGTAGTAGATGATGTCTTAGTATTACATTATGTGAGTTCATCTTGATTCTGTTACGTTCTTCAGATACTAGATACAATAAGAACATATACTACACCATATGTACAGAACATAGATGATTCACACTAATGTATGCTTAAATGAATCTTGGGTTGTCTTCTGAGCCATCCGTTCTCACACTTGGCAAAAAATTGAATTTTTTATACTTTATCAGCTTTCGAAAATATACTCAAATTACATGATGGTTCCTTTAGTTAGCTTACTTATGTTACAATTATATTATTTGTGACTATCGATCTTACCAGATGGCACCCATGACCCGAGGAGCGGCACGTCGTTTGAGGAAAACAGTAAATGCTGAGGTGGCTCCTCCTACAGTTAAGGAGGAAGTGGCACCGGTTGCTAGTGAGACCGGGAGTTCTATTCATCCAGCACCGGTAGCTAGTGAGACCGAGAGGACTCTTCATGCAGTCCTTGCAAGGGACGACAGCTCTTCTCGTGCCAAAAATCTCATTTTTTCGAGGTGGTTGCGTGAACGTATCACTGAGCGTTTGCGTGAGCAGCGTGGTTCTCATTAGCTATTAGTACTTATTTGTATTGGACTATTTGTATTGAGTTGTTTTTGTATTAGACTATTTGTATTGGACTACATATATGAACTAGAACTGTGTCAATCTTTGGATTGTATTGGACTACGACATGGTGATCAGGACATATATAGTCCCTGCAGCCATTCGACTGGCGAAGCAGAAACTATGTATCCGTAGATAAAGTTGACTGTTCTCCGACCCTCATCCCTCGGCAGTGATGATACGACAACCTATCACTAGAGGATACTCTGAGAGATCCATCTGTGTAGGACGTATACTCTGAGATATCACCTTTACAAGAATGATATCAGTAGTGGGATCGAGTGTTGGAGGAGATACTATCAGAGTATACGTCCTACTCATATGGGTCTCTCACCGTTACTATTTTTTTCTGACAGCAAGGTGGATGTGCTCCGTCAACAGATTCTTTCTTCGAGCCAAAACTTTGCCCCGGAGCTCAAGTGAACATCCTTCGTGTAGAGCTCGAGTGAGAGGTTCCTGACAGCATGGTGGCCTCCTTTGTCAAAGTATCCGTGCTCATCCAACATTGGTTGTGGGACGAACACGGATACTTTAACAAAGGAGACCACCATGCTGTCAGGAACCTCTCACTCGAGCTCTACACCAAGGATGTCCACTTGAGCTCCGGGACAAAGTTTTGGCTCGGAGCAAGAATATGTGGACGAAGCACATCCACCATGCTGTCAGGAAAAAATAGTAACGATGAGAGACCCATCTGAGTAGGACGTATACTTTGATAATATCTCCTCCAACACTCGATCCCACTACTGATATAATTCTTGTAAAGGTGATCTCTTAGATATACGTCCTACACAGATGGATCTCTCAGAGTATTCTCTCCGGTTGGGTTGTGTTCTGAGCCATCCGTTCTCACAGAGGGTCCTATTTTGGATTCTATATTTTGTATTTTGGTTTCTGTATTTTGTATTTTGGTTTCTGTATTTTGTATTTTGGTTTCTGTATTTTGGCTCCAGCTCCATTTGCATTAATCTACGATACGACATGGTGATCAGAACATAGTTCCTGCAGCCATTCGACTGGCGAGGCAGAAACTATGTAGCTGTAGATACGATAATTGGTGTGCATTAAATTCGTATGTACATATTTGGTCTATGTGATTCTTGGATAATTGGTGTGCATTATATATTGGTTTGGTTTAAGCATATTTTTGTGAACAGGGAAAGTGCTGCAATTTTTTTTTCAAAAAAATTCTCAGTTACCGACAGACTAGTGACCGGTTAGCGACGGATATTTCCAGCTCCATTTGCATTAGTCTACGGTACGCCATGGTGATCAGGACATAGTCCCTGCAGCCATTCGACTGGCGAGGCAGAAACTATGCAAGTAGCCTTAGATAAAGTTGACTGTCCTCCGACCCTCATCCCTCGGCAATGATGATACGACAACCTATCACTATATCTTATATAGTAGTAGATGATGTCTTAGTATTACATTAGTGAGTTCATCTTGATTCTGTTACGTCCTTCAGATACTAGATACGATAAGAACATATACTATACCATATGTACAGAACATAGATGATTCACACTAATGTATGCTAGAATGAATCTTGGCTTGTGTTCTGAGCCATCCGTTCTGATCAAGCATCTTCCTTCTCCTCGTCCTCCACCATGGCTCTGAACAAATCTGCTCCTCCCTCTACTTCCCTTCTTCTTATTTTACTCTCTCAGCCACATATGACATCCAGCTCAAGTGTAGAGTCGGAGGAGAAGAAGTGGACAGGAAGAGGAGGGGGAAGCAGCACAGCCGGCGGTATGACCCGGAGGAAGTACAGAGGTTTTCTTCAACAGCCGTAGGAGAACTATAAGGATATATCTTTTCACAACATGTCATCTTGTCAAAGACCCTTCATGTGAATATCATGTTACCGCGGTGTCGGAAGACTAACATGTCATAAGTTTTTAAGCCGTGTGTTTTGATATAATCTTTCCAACTATTTCCTCCTATGTAGTAATCTTGCATTATTACATAGCAGGAAAGAGTTTTGAGGATTATGTCAAAACACACGGCTTAGAAAATTATGACATGTTAGTCTTCCGACACCGCGGTAACATAATTGTCACATTAAGGGTCTTTGACAAGGTGATATATTGTGAAAGATATATCCTTATAGTTCTCCTACGTCTGTTGAAGAAAACCTCTGTACTTCCTCCGGGTCATGTCACCGGCTGTGCTGCTTCCCCCTCATCTTTCTGCCCACTTCTTCTCCCCCGACTCTACACTTGAGCTGGATGTCATATGTTGCTGAGAGAGTCAAATAAGAAGAAGGAAAGTAGAAGGAGGAGCAGATTTGTTCAGAGCCATGGTGGAGGAGAGGAGAAGGAAGATGCTTGATCAGAACGGATGGCTCAGAACACAAGCCAAGATTCATTCTAGCATACATTAGTGTGAATCATCTATGTTCTGTACATATGGTGTAGTATATGTTCTTATCGTATCTAGTATCTGAAGGACGTAACAGAATCAAGATAAACTTACTAGTGTATGCTAGAATGAATCTCGGGTTGTGTTCTGAGCCATTCGTTCCGATACTTGGCAATTAAGCCATTCGACTGGCGAGGCAGAAACTATAAGGCTACTTGCATGTTCTTCCAACTTTAAATTACAAGATTACTATATTAGGTTAAATAAATCACTAACCTTATCACGGTGAGTCTTGGTGTAGCACTCAAATGTGGGGCACCTGTAATCTATGTGAGTTCATCTTGATTCTGTTACATCTTTCAGATACTAGATACGATAAGAACATATACTACACTATATGTACAGAACGTAGATGATTCACACTAATGTATGCTAGAATGAATTTTGGGTTGTGTTCTGAGCCATTCGTTCCTATACTTGGCAATTAAGCATGTGAAATAGAACTGATTATGTTTAGTTTGTCTTACGATACAGATTTTCACATCCAAATTGAAATGGATCGTTACTTCGTTGATCGTACATGGGTGTACTATAGCGGATCAACCTCCTGGACCGTAGGTACTTATAAGTATTGACCGTATCGGATTAGTATCGATCTATCGTTTTGGTATGGGCCGCATCGGTTGGTATTGGTCTTAGCGAATTGGTATCGTCCTATCCGATATGTATCGGCCGTATAGCTAGGATTCATATTGGCCTTATCGATTTGGTATCGGTCATATCCGATAGGTATCGGCCGTGTTGGATTATTATATACCATTTCGGATTAGTTTCGTGGAAGGTTTAGTAACAACTGTACTTGGATTTCTATCTTCTAGAGCTAGATTACCATTGCAAGAGAGTCACGAGAGCGTAAATGGCCAGTTACAGAACATACATACTTCCTTTTCAATCTCGCTTTTCCTGATGGAAAAGGAAGTATGTATGTTACTGTAACTGGCCAATCACGATATGGTAATTCTCTTAAAATGGTATTCTAGCTCTAGAAGAGAGAAATCCAAGTACAGTTGTTACTAAACCTTCCACGACACTAATCCGAAATAGTCTATACTTATCCAACACGGCCGATACCTATCGGATATGACCGATACCAAATCGATAAGGCCAATATGAATCCTAGCTATTCGGCCGATACATGTACATATCGGATATAGGACGATACCAATTTGTTAAGGCCAATACCAATATGATACGTCCTATACCAAACCGATAGACCGATACTAATCTGATACACTAGATACTAAGTACATCTGGCCTATACCAGCGGATCCACAAATTACTGCACGATAGGCCCAACGACTCCAGTTACATTCGGTTATTGGTGAGTACATGATTACATAGTAATTCTGTTAGTCTTGTGATACAGATTTTTACTCTCTCATGCTACCAACGTCACAACTTTTCCAGTACTGCTCCCTCTAATGATGATGAACGCAAAAAACCAACGTCACAACTTTTATAACTTGAGTAAATTTCTTTACCCTATATGAAAATTTCTGTTGTCAGAAAGATGGCTCCTAGGACTCGTCGAGGTGGTGCTGCTAGTCGAGGAAGGGGTCGAGGCAAAAAACCCATGGAGGTCGACACGGAGGAAGTCTCCATCGTCAAACAAGAGCCGGTGACTGTTAAGGAGAAGGTGTTACCAAAGGTCGAGGTCAAGGAAGAACCGATGACCATCAGGGAAGAGATTGCTCCCAAGCTTGAAGCTAAGGAGGAGCCACCGTCAGAGAGTAGTAGCATCGGGACCGACCCTCCTGTCCCTACAGAAGACCTCAACCAGATTGAGCCTTCGTATGCAAAGTGGCTGATAGAATGGTACATGCCTCAACGCAACTATCATCCCTGGCTGTGAGAATTCATCGTCTGACTTGTGGTCATTGTTGAGGCAAAAGTCGATTTTCCTATGTGTTTTGGAATATTTGTGAAAATTTTGGAATATTTGTGTTATGATCGGTCGCCAGGATTGGATATTAGGTTACTGTAACTGGCCAACTCTTTTCTAAGTATTTTGGAATATTTGTGAAAAATTTGGAATATTTGTGCAATGATCGGATTATAACGATGGATATTAGGTTACTCTTCCGGATAATTGATGTCTATTTTATATTAATTTGGTTTGGTCTATATGATTCTTGGATAATTGGTGTGCATTAAATTCGTATGTGCATATTTGGTCTATGTGATTCTTGGATAATTGGTGTGCATAATATATTTGGTCTATATGATTGTTGGATAATTGGTGTGCATTATATATTGGTTTGGTTTATGCATATATTTGTGAACAGGAAAAGTGCTGTAATTTTTTTCCCAAAAAACTCAGTTAGCGACGGACTAGTGACCGTTTAGCGACGGATAATCCCAGTTACCGACGGGTTTTCAACGGATAAGCCGTCGCTATCTGGAGTTTTTAAACTGTTTCCAGGTAGCGACGGGTGGTCGACGGATTATCCGTCGGCAAGGTTCTGGTGGTATAATATTCGACGGAAGAGCGACGGCAATCCGTCTCCAGGGCGACTGATAATCAGCTGCTAATCCGTCGCTCTATATGGCGACCGCGTAGCGACGAAAAATCCGTCGACATGGTTCTGGAAATGCATGACATTTTTAGAATCATGGCGACGGATAATCAGTCAGCAACCCGTCGCGACGCGGTCGCGACGTATTAGCGACTACTCTTCCGTCGCCATGGTGCTGGAAATGCCAAGCATTTCCAGAACCTGATCGACGGATAGTCCGTCAGAATACCGTCGCTACTCCGTCGTTAGCTACCGACGAATATCGACGGCTTAGCGACGGAATGATACGATCTGATACGCTATTACGACAGGTTACCGACGGAATTTTACGTCGCTATTGCCTACACACTTCAGTACTTAATAGTTGAAATGGACGGAAGTCCGTCGGAAATGCGTCGCAAATACTTCGTATTGTGACGTCGACAATCCGTCGCTATTCAGTCATGTGACGACAACTTAGCGACGGAAGGTTATTAGCGACGAGCTGATTGCCGACGGAATTTTTTGGCCAAAATCCGTCGGTTATCGGTCGCTAATAGTAATTACCGTCGGTTTAGCGACGGATGCGGCCGTCGCTAAAACGATAAATTTTGGTAGTGCCACTCGTGTTCTCCTGCGGTCATCCTTCTAGTATTGACCATCTTGGGGGTGAAAGTAAGCTGAGTCCTCGGAAGCTGGATCTAAATCTGGCCATGCAAAACCAGAGAGGTTAGACCTCAAATAGCAAGTACCGCAAATGAAGCACGACATGAAGAATTAGAACCAGTGATAAGAGTTAAGAATATGATAAATATGTCTCTGCTTGCTACTGGGATTCACACAACATCATGACACTTCAAGCCAACTTCCCAACCAACGAGGACAGAAGTTGACCCGTCATGTCCGGATATTTTGTTTATCTCAGTAGTTAACAAAGTAGGTACAGTACACAAACAAATCAATTTAAATGGCAATACAAATACTACGGCTTGCTAACAGTAAGTTCCATGTTACCCTGGAAATATGCAATAAGGGATTCCTCAGTTTTTACAATGTACGAACAAGGCTAGTCTATCCAATAATCAATTCCGCCAATCATGAATTAGACAAGTCCCAGCGGGACGCCTGTCATCAATATGCAGAAAAAATAAACAGATACCACTCCCTGCCCGTGTGGCAGGTTTGCAGTATCCGTGGGAACCAGCCGGCATGTCGGGATACTAATTGTCCCAAGATGGCTGCCATGTAAGAACTCGGAAGTCCATTCTCTTCATGCAATAGTAATTTTATTTAACTTAATAGTCCCTACATTAATTGAAATCTCATGCCGTGGATTATAATCATTCTGAATGAGTACTTCCGTACAGAGTATGATATGTATAACTCTACAACGAAGCCCGTACGGTTAGGTTGTAGGTCTTACATAGCGTAATATAACAATCAAAACTAGCCACGGGATAATCATGCCTTGACTGCAAGGTACACATGCTGCTTTTGTAGAAAGAAGTTGAAGTCAGCATGTATCCATATACCAACGTTCGGGATCGTCTAGTCGATCGCTATGGTTCATGGTTCATATATGAACGTGTCTTATTCAATTCAATAAGACGACTAGCCAGTCTTTTAGTTCCAACTAGAAACGCATGATCAATCATTTAGTCAAGGTAACAATCAACGCCAATTCGTGACAAGGCATGAAAGTCAAACTAGTATTTAGTATGGTCGAGTCTATAACTCTCAGGGTTAAGTACCAGTGATACGGGATGCCCACAAGCCAATCAAGACACGGGGCACACTCCACATAATAATATGTATTAAAATACTAACATGCATCAAGTGGCACAATCCAGTAAAATGTGCAAGATAGGACAAAGCGTACAATCTAGATGGATGGTGCGAGATAAGACAAAAAAAGCACAATCTCGACGATTGGGGCAAAATAAGATAAAATACTCGAATTCGGCGAAACGCACGAGATAAGACGAAACGCTCGAATTCGGCGAATCGTGCGGGATAAGACAAATGGCACAAATTCAGCGAAATGTACGGACTGAAATGACTGTTATGCGCATACAGGTGGAGAATGCACTGATTCACTGTAGGCGCATAGCAGTCCCTTTGGGCGCATAACAGTCCCCTTGGGAGCATAGCAGTCCCTTTGGGCTCATAGAATGTCTTTGGGCGCATAGTGCCTTTGGGCACATAGAATGTCTTTGGGCGCATAGTGCCTTTGGGCGCATAGTGCCTTTGGGCGCGTAGAATGCCTTTAGGCTCATAATGCCTTTGGACGCATAGTGCCTTTGGGCGCATGGCCGCTCAATTATGTGGGCGCATAGCCACATAATTATGTGGGCACATAGTATGGATGCTTCTGCACCAGCAAGCTTCAGCCATGGAGTTTCAAAAACTTCTAATGGCCATAACTTGGGCTATCGGACTCGAAATTGGGCGAAATAAAGGTCAAAACTGACTAGAATTAAATTTTCTTCAACATGGAACAACTTGTTTTTTAAAACAACAAAATTTCATAGATAAAAACCATGAAAGCCCATAAAATTCGAAACTTAAAGCCTAGATCTACACACAACCATCCATGGAAATCAAAAACTTCAAGACCTAAACTTGTAGAGAAAGTGGAGATGAACAACTTGGACTAAAAAAAATAGGGATGCATGAAATCCCTCATGATGTGCAAGATGTACTTGCCTCTCCAAATTGGGCTAGGATTTTGGTGGAGGGAATGAAATGAGAGTTGTGAGGAGATAGAAAAGAAAAGGTGTCTAAATATCAAGTCAAGCTTGATCTCCACCACCCATTCCTTCCCCATACAATCTTGGCCATCCACCCCTTATCATGATGAACCAAGCCAAACCACGTTGGTTCAACGTGAACCAAAATAAACCAAGAGTTAAGCAAAAGCAGAAAATAAAATACAAAAAAATAATTAGCTTATAATTAAAGAAATTAAATACAGAATAAATGCATGATAAATACTAAATAATTACAGTCAAGTAGTAAATGTATTAAAAATATGTATCCGGGAACGAGGAGTGACAACTTTCGTCCTCGCTGTACTGATCAAAGACCCACTTTACCTAAACCGACATTAAGTAAATATATTGAATCATGCACCATACAATTTAGTAATCTTTAGTTCATGGCATATTCGAAAGAAGTAAGGCAGGTTATCATGGCAAGCATGTTATCGATGATTAGCATAAGCAAGCAGGCAACCAATAGCACTCCCGTGTTGTTTCGTGACTTCTTAACAACATCGACACACTCGCCCTTGCACCGACGCAAGGTAAATACGCCTCATTCCTTACCTGTCATGTTATAAGTGCTCTATGTAGGATCTCTATGTGCCTGCACTTTTAGCCTATCGGCCCCTATTTATAGGAAGATCACTGACATTTACCATGTCAAAATGGACTTATGTTTCTCAAAATGTATTGCAACACAACCCATTCAGCCTAGGTTATTAGCCTTAATGAAGGTCCCATAATGCTCGTGCTCCCTTAGCCACGATAAACATTCCTCCTAGGCCGAACAGTCTCGATGCCCCCCTGTTCGAGGAAATGAACCCGTGCACGGGTTAATTCACACTCCATTTGATCATGCAACTCGCATCTAAGCATACAACCAAACATAGTCTGAGTCTGAAACTCAGACTTTGCATGGTTCCGTATTTCTCACATTCTTTCTATGTGCTCATATTCTTTGTACGATTCCGTTCTTTCGATGTTTCAATATGATTCGTACATTCGATGCACGCTCGACACGATCTTTCAATGTGCTAGACTTATGTTTATTTTCTTTGACTTGTACACTGAGGCATGCCTCGATAGGGTATTCAATGCTATATGACTTTGTGTACTTGATGCACTCATCGATATGTTCTTTCAATGTTCTATCCTTCTAACTCGTGCGTGGGTGCACGAAATGACTCGTGCACTAAGGCACTTGCCAATACAGTTATCCCATGTTCTTATGGCTTGCGCACTGAGGCGTTCGCCTTTGCGATATTCAATGTTTAATAGAGACTCATATATTTGATGTACATTTCATTTCAATTATTTTATCTAATGTTCGACACGTACTATGTTCATCTCTTGATCGAGCCACGCCTGTGGTCTCGATAGATTAATTTAGCATACAATGATACATTTTAGTTAGGCATAACAGAGTAAGAAAGAAGAGTCAAAGTCCCCTGACCTTAAGCGGATATGCCTTGTCGTTTCGCTGAGCCGATGCGGCTCAATTTTATAACTTTGTTACACGACCAACTCTTCTGGCTTAGCCATTCGAGCACTTCGTGCTTTGTTGAATTATCCAACTGATTCGACCTACCGTGCTTATGCGTCAGTTCGTTGCAAGGCGGTGATTTGGTTATACGGACCCCGTTGTAAATAAGACAAAATACCGACCTCTTATATTTTAGCGTAAACGTATAGCCTGCACACGAAACCAACTAAAATTAATACTTGTCCGAATCGGACTAATGTCTTGCGTCAATTCGATTTATGGGTTCTTCGAACCGATTCAAAGCTTTCTCTCGGGCCAACTTAATACTTCCATCGAACTTACTCGATGCATTCCACGGGTCAACGTAACTCTTTGCATCGATTTGCATCGATACATATTTTGGGTCAACGTAACTCTTCGAGTCAACGACTCAACATAATGCACCATACGGAACGGAGCATTACATCTGGTGCTCGGCCTTGACCTGCTGACAGACTAAGCATCTCGCTAAAAATCGAGCGATCTTCCTCTTCATTCCATGCCACCAGAAGTTCTGACGCAAATCCTCGTACATCTTTATACCTCCGAGATGAATATAATATATCGAGCTATGTGCCTCAGCCATCAACTCTTGGCATAGCTCTCCACTTGGAACGCATAAGCGATCTCTGTACCTCAATGTCCCGTCCTTGTGAATTCGTAGCCCTGACTGCTCGTCGGCCTCCGTCCTCTCCCGGAGTCTCATGAATCTCGTATCTGTAGGTAGTGCAACCTTGATCCTCTCAACCAAGGAAGACTATACCCCAAGTATAGATAACTGCCCGTCCATACCTGGTAGTACAACCATCCTCAACTTCTGAAGATCCTCCAATAAATAGTGCTGAGTCGTTAAGAAGTATGATGTGGGCTTCCTGCTCAAAGCATCTGCCACGGCATTCGCCTTGCCCGAATGGTACTGCAACTCGATCTTAAAGTCTTTTATCAGCTCCAGCCAACGTCTTTTCCTCATATTCAGCACCTTCTGCGTGAAGATGTACTTCAGGCTCTTGTGATCAGTAAATATCTCTACCCGCTCTTTATAAAGATAGTGCCTCCATAGCTTCAGTGAAAATATCATTGCAGGTAGCTCCAAGTCGTGCATCAGGTAGTTCTTCTCATGGATCCTCAATTGTCTCAATGCGTAGGCCACAACCTTGTCGTGCTACATCAGAACGCACCCAATCCGTTCACGGACGTATCACTGTATACTACAAAGCCTCCAGATCCTGAAGGTAGTATCAGGATAGTTGCTGACGTCAGACGCTTCTTCAGCTCATCAAAAGCCGTCTGACACTCCTCTGTCTAGATGAAATCATGTTCCTTACACATCAAACGTGTCGTAGGCTCGACAATCCTCGAGAATTTTTCTATGAACCTTCGATAATATCCGGCAAGTTCGAGAAAACTCCTAACCTCTGTAACTGACTTCGGTGTAGGCCAAGTCTTCACTACTTTAATCTTCTCTGGATCCACTGCTAATCCCTCTCCAGTGATAATATGCCCAAGGAAAGATACCTTGTTCAGACAGAACTCATAATTAATAAGCTTGGCATAGAGTCTTTTCTTCCTCAATGTCTCCAGCACGATCCTGAGATGCTCCTCAAGCCCCTTTGGATCTTGGAGTACACCAAAATGTCACCGATGAACGCCACCACGAACTTGTCCAAGTACTGGTGGAACACCTTGTTCATTAGACTCATGAACACTGCTGGCGTGTTGGTTAAACCAAATGGCATCACAAGGTACTTATAGTGTCCATACTTTGTCCGAAAGGCCATCTTCAGAATGTCTTCCTTTCGCACCTTAATCTGGTGATAGCCTGACCTGAGATCAATCTTCGAAAACACACAAGCACTACTCAACTGGCCAAATAAATCATCTATACGAGGCAATGGGTACATGTTCTTCACCGTCATAGCATTCAACTCTCGGTAGTCAATGCACAGATGTACCATCCCGTCCTTCTTCGGTACAAGCAAGATTGGTGCTCCCCATGGAGAAATACTGGACCGTATAAAACCCAACTCCAAAGCTCATCTATCTGGGTCTTCAATTCATTTGCCTCCATGGGTGCTAGTCGGTACACATGGGAAGTAATAGGTGGCGTTCCTGGAACCAGCTCGATGGAAAACTCTATCTCCCTGTCTAGTGGCAATCCTGGAAGCTCCTCAGGAAAAATGTCCTCAAACTCTGAGACGAACACCGGGCGTGCTGGTTCCTCCAATGTAATACATATCTCAATGGTGGGGTGCTTATCCATCTCTGCGGCTTCCCGAGAAAACTCAAACTCGGTGTGACCTGGGGGTCGAAATATGACGCATCTACGTCGGTAATCTAATGTCACATGGTACTGGCTCAACCAATCCATGCTAAGAACCATATCATAGTCTGGCATAGAGAAGACTAGAAATCGGGTACGCATCTCACGCCCGCAAACAACTACTGAAGAAGATCTATATGTATCGCTAACGTGTACTATTCTGCCACCCGTGAGAATTTTCATGGTCTTCGGAAGGGGTACAGTAGCTACTCTATGGGTTGTCGTAAAACTAGCAGCTATGAATGAATGCATGGCACCAGAATCAAATAATGCTACCCCAGGTAATGAAGCAACTAAAATAGTACCTGCGATAAATTTCCCAGCTATCTCTGCCTCCTCAACTGTCATAGCAAAAGCCTGCCCACGCCACTCTGCTCTAGTCTGCTGCCTGACCTGCTGAAAATAGGCTGCCTGCGGTGCCAAGGGTGGTCTCCCCTGGTACCCTCCCTGTGCTGCTGGTCGTATCGTCCTAACTCTAGCGTGGGGCACTCTCGGACCTTGGAAGAAAGGCTTCGGTACTGGAAGTGCTGGTCGGTATACCATCTGTGTTGCTCTACGCACCTGAGCACAATCTCGGGCATGGTGCTGATCTGATCCACAAACCAGGCATAGTCCCAGCTTGTGCCGATAATCCTTCGCTATATGACCTACCCTGCCACAGTGATGGAAAATAGGGAGTCCAGGTGCTGTTGGTGGTACTGTCCTCTGTGGCTGATGAATTTGGGGGTGTTTCGTCGGACCTCCCCGCGGTGCTCGATCAGGTGGTGGTGAAGAATGAGAGCGCTTCATGCTGGCCTCCCTATGAATGGTGCGCTCTCGACGTCGAGCTGCTATCAGGATCTCCGAGTATGAAGTAAGAGCGACTGATCCTACCAATCTCTGTACATCAAAGCGCAGGCCGTTATAGAACTTTTTGGCCTTCTTCTCCTTAGTGTCTATCAGATACGGGGGAAAATGGTTCAGGCGAAGGAACTCCGTGTTGTACTCCTCGATCGTCATACTGCCCTGGGCAAGATGCATGAACTGGTCCCGAAGCTCCGCACGTGTTGTAGCTGGAATGAACATCTCCTTGAAGAGCCTAGAGAACTCCTCTTAAGTGACCCAGTCGGGTCCTAGCCGATGCTCCTCGACCAACCACCAGTGGTGTGCGTTGTCCGTCAGCTGCATCCTGACGGCCTTCATATATTTGTCCTCCGGAAGCTCTGCAGCCTCCAAATGGTGCTCGATACTAGTAAGCCATGCATGAACCTCTATAGGCTCCTCTGTGCCCGAGAATGGAAGGGGCACCATGTGACAGAAGTCCATGATAGACCCTGTCGATGGCCGTCGCTCCTGGGTGTCACCTGCTCTAGTGCAGTGACGATACTCTCTCAGAGTATCCACCTGATCCTGCTGAGCCTGATACTGAACCTACTATTGGGCCTGCATAATGGAGTAAATAATATGATACATCTGCTGCCAGTCTACCTGCTATCCCGGTGGCGGGAATGGCATATAAGGTATCTACGGGAAATATGAAGGTGATGGAGGCTGCTGCTGTCCTGGTTGTGCCTGGTGCCGCTGCTCGCCTGGCTATCCCTCAGTCTGTCGAGAGATCTGACCCTGAGGAGCGGGGGTCAGCATGAAGGACCGCCTCGAAGTCGGCTCGTCCGACGATACAGAGTTCCGGGGGACACCATCCTTCTGTGCCACTCATCCACTTCGGAGATTCATACTCTGAAAGCAGATAAGCGAAAAAAATTAGTGACTTGGAATCAAATAGGATGTAATTTGGCAATAAAAGCGATGAGGAGGTGTCATTGAGAGGTATTCAAGTAAGTATATGAGATCTTAAATTCTAATCCTAATTGCAGGCTCGCTTGGCACAGTAAGGTAACAAAGACGATTTTAATCTGGACCTGCATGGGCCACCATAAAAACTATGTCACATCCCAGTTCCAAAAATACGAAACCGAGCCATGTGGCAAGGCCAGCGAGTACCACTCCAATGATTTTCCCAATTTAATGGAACCATTAGAGTTGCACTTAAGCTGTAGAGTACAGAAATATAAGTAAATGCCCAGGAAAACTTAAGTAACTAATCTCATCCACAAATACAATCAAGGAACACATAATGAGTAATCTGAAATAAACCATAATGTGCTAAAATAAATAAGTCTAAAATGTAGTCATAATACAATATTGAATGAAAAGAGTCATGCGGAAATAATCCTGCTGATACAATACTGAATTAAGGAAAAAAAAGAAGATAACTAGATCTGACAACTAACTAACTAGATAATGAAGTCAAATCAAGAAGAGCTCTACCACTAGAACAAGCTACTCTGTTGGGTAAACTTCGTCCTCTGGAACTGTACCTGTTCCTGTGCCAATCCCGGATCCGTAGACCTCCGGGTACTCTTCCTTGTTTAAATCTTGAGAGAAAACCAGGTTCTCAGCGGGACGCAAAAAGGTACATAATATGCAAACCAAGTGTACAACAGTGAAGATACATGTATGGAAAGTAAAATATGACTGAAAGGGGTCAATCTAACATAACCAACTAGAATGCTAATGCAATTTAAGAAACATCACTCAAATATACGGGCTGTCATGGTGTACCCGGAGACCTGATAGGCACTCTGGTAAACTACGAATATCCCACAGTTCGGTAAGGAAGCTGTAGCAAAGTACGAAATCCCAAAGCTCTGGAATAAGACAACGATATACTATGAGGGAAAGTAGCCCAAGCACATAGTGTATGTTCTTCCCTCCCATGTGACCTTGTGAATCATATCCACGAGACGCTCGGTCAGATCCTCTAACTAGGACATCGAGTCATAAAGTAAATACAGTAAAAATCACAAATCTTTGTCCTAGAATAAATCACAGACTTAGGGTCTGAACATGTACGGGAATTCGACAATATGTAATAACCATGAACATGACCTAGGGTCTGAATGTACCCTGCAACGGATTATCGCGGTAACAAAAAATGTGAGTATCTAATGTCAGTACCCGATGGCGCTAACGTCCATCGGCACCCCAATGTGATTCAGACGCGAAGTACAGAACACGGCCCTATGTGTCATAATAACATGCACATAAATAAATATTTAAAGAATTAAATATTGTAATTGAAATACAGAATGGCAAGGTACACTTGCCTGGCTCTGGTTGCTGAAAAGAAAGAGCTGGTCGGACGTCCAAGTTCAATGAGTCTGAAGAACCTAAAAAAATATTTACGACTAACTAATTAACTAATTAGCCAGATTCCTAACTTAGGTGAGAAGGAAGGAAACTTAAGATTTTTTTTACTCATATTTTGATTCATAGAGTATCACGACTCGCTCCCAAATATTCGAATACATGTCGGACACATCCAGCCTACGCTAGGAGTCACAGCATAGTAAGCTGTTCAAACCTTTAATTATCTTTAATATTGTATTGAATCAAATTTATACAACATCAAACTAGAAATAGGGTCAAAGATGTCACTTAGTGACATTCCCAAAGCAAGAGTAAACTGGAGACAATTCCAAGAAAATGAATATTAACTATTTATTACAAACCAAATTCAAAAGCAAAACGTAAGCTAAGCTATGTGGTATTCCCCAGCAGGGACATCCTCTGTGATGTGGGCTAGCGTCTCAGTGGCATGTCCATAGTATGAATTACAAGCAACTCCTCCTTAGTCAATTCACCTGCAACGATCCAATCAGGAAAAGAGTAAAGTACAACCCTACAACTTACAGTTACTAAAACATGGAAAGACATGGAAATGACAACTAGAATTTGTAATTTGCAACAAAAAATAACGGTTGCAATATGACAAGAGATATGAACTATGTAAAGTAATTTTGAAAAGCTAGTAGACATGTGATCGGCTCTAATGGGAGAACTTGTAACATGTAAATAAAGACAACATAGGGGTACGGCATTGACTACACGTGCACGATGTGCAGTCAAGCTCGAATACATATACTACTCTACGGGCTTTGATCACATGTTAACTAGATATTTCTCCAATCCATGCAAGTGTAAGACAAGTGTAAGATGTAACATAAAAGAATAGTACAACTTGAAACATGTAAGAAAGGTACAACTTAAGAAGTGCTAAATATAACTTGAGATACTTGTAAAGAACAACCTGTAGGAAAAGTGAGAAACAGGTAACGAAAGTCTAATATGCGAAATAGGAATCATGAACAGAAATGTAAAGTTGTAGTGTACCTGCCTTGTTTTACCGAAAAGATTGATGTTAAATGTTGATGTCCAAAGTCCTCAAGCTGTAACAAGGTATAATACTTATTAGTTTAAAGGTTAAGTACTATCTATGTGTTGTGCTACTTACGGGGTCACGTTGTACTAGACATGGCACACTAGTCCTAATATTGAACATTAAGACTAACACAATATTTAATACACATCAAAATTAAGTTTTGCTAAGTTAAAATCAAAAGTCATGGATTAATTATATTTTACATAAATTTAATAATAATTAAAAATATTTTATTTAAATTATTAAATAAATAAAGTATTTATGAAAAGGGGTCCGACGATGTTCGTTTAAATAGTTAGAGGTCTCAAACTAACATGCTACTATTTTTCATTGGTCAAAATTATGCAAAATAATGAAGGTATCAAGTTTATAGAATTTTGGACAGAAATTACTACTTATAGAATTATTTGAATCAGAAACTATTTTAAAAACAATTATTTATAATAATTGTTAACAGAAACTAATTTTTAACATATCAAAACTAACGTAAAATTAACATATAAATATATGAAAATGATCTACAGAAAATCTAATATTTGATTCTGAATTTTATTTAACTTTAGAGTACAGTTTTATATTTCTAAAAATCAATATACATAAAATACATTAAATAATACTTTCAATTTTTAATTAGTAGAAAATAAAAATTATAATATTTAATGCTGGAAAATTTACAAATAAATACTACATATGAAAACACTAACTACCAGTATTTTGGAATTAAACATGCATTAAAAATTAGAATACACAGTTTTCACAATTTTCTAATTACTGTTTTTAATTACTAAATAATATATTTTGGGGCTAGCTTCCGTCGTTAGCTCATGGGTTTGACATTGGTGGTTGGCCTGTGAATGTAGTCCTATTGGGCTAGACATATCTCATCTTTATCTAGTACGAAGCCTTATCCTCTTGACCCCTAGCTGCCTTAGATCGAGCAACCTCTGCTAAAGGGAGTGGGTAAGACCGCGAACAAAGCAGAACAGCAACCTATATTATAGGTAACAGGCCATACAAAGAGATGGTCTCATTGGTCTTGGCCGTCAGGCTTGAAAGCGGCAAATCATGATACGAGAGGGGTAACGTGCCATTTAGTAGCACTCATGGGATCTGGTCAACAAAGGTGTAACTATGAAGTCAGTCGGGCAAACTCTTTCAAAAATGATCCAAGAGAGGCGAGAGGAGAAGTGTTGTTTGCATTGAAAGCGAACCCACCAGGAGTCGGAGAGCCTTTCGATGAAGCCTATACCCACTGGGAAAAAGGCGATGTAATCCCATGACTAATAGACATAAAGAAAGGAATAAATAATTCGACAAAATCATAAATGAATACTACAATTAAAATTACTATTTATCAACATTTCACATAAATTTTGCACTGTATAAAAGTATTGATAAAAATACAAGAACATATGATAAAATAATATAATTTTTATCTTATTAATAGTACACACACACATACACACACAAACACACACACACACACACACACACACACACACACACACACACACACACATGAAAACACAAAGCCAGGGCTCGAACTCAGGCTTCCTAGACAAGGTCTTAACACAGCTGCTCTGACCAATAGGTCTGATTTGGTTCTGTGTTAAAAACAGAACCCAATAGTTTATATTTCATTCTAGACATTATATATATCTATATATATAAAAAAAATGCAAGGGGAGGGCTCGAACTAGGGTCTATCAGGAATGGATCCTAGGGACAGTCAGGTGACCACTAGGCCAAGATTGGTTTGGTGTTTGCATAAGGGATCTGTTTGGATTTAAAATATACCAAGGGCTAGAGTTCAATTTCTTACCGAGGAAGAAGAAGAAGGTGGTCGCAGTTACGTCAAGATCGTCGTCGGCTCGTCGTCCTCTGTAGGCTCAAGCACGTGGACATAATGCCGTCTTCGTCGGAATCGTCCTCGTCAGAATAAGAAAGGTAGTTCGTCGATTGTCGACGAAGCTCGTGTTGTCGGCTACGAAAAGATGAGTGGAAGGGAGGAGGGTGGTTTGGCAGCTTTGCCAAAGTGGATTGCATGTGAAAATGAAGTGAAGAGGGAGGGAACCTATATATAGAGTTCGTGAGTGGAAACATAAATGACATTAGGTTAGAGAGCTTGAAATGAGAGACTCTCTCTCCCTCTCCATTCAATGCAAAATGGTTCATTCATTATCTTGAAATGAGAGACTCTTTCTCTCCATCTCCATCTCCATTCAATGCAAAATTGTTCATCCATTTCCTTGAAATGAGAGACTCTTTCTCTCCCTCTCTATTCAATGCAAAATGGTTCATTCATTATCTTGAAATAAGAGACCCTTTCTCTCCATTCAAATGCAAAACAGTTCATTTATTATTCACATCTCATTTAATCCAATAGCTCCTACTCTCCCAACAATTGAGAATTGAAACACTTAAAAGTTACTTGCATAAAAGTCCTCCAATTATCCACCTATTACACATTCTAATATATATATATATATATATATATATATATATATATATATATATATATATATATATATATATATATATATATATATATATATATATATATATATATATATATATATATTACATTAGAATGTGCAAAAGGCTTAGGTGTAAATAGTGGTTATATAAATATATATATATATATATATATATATATATATATATATATATATATATATATATATATATATATATATATATATATATATATATTACATTAGAATGTGCAAAAGGCTTAGGTGTAAATAGTGGTTATATAAATATATATATATATATATATATATATATAAATATATATATATATATATATATATATATATATATATATATATATTTATATGCATTTAAAGTACCACTATTTACACCAAAGCCTTTTGCACATTCTAATGTAACATATAGATGTATGCATTTAAAGTACCAAAGCTAAGCTAAAGCTAAAGTTCACAATGTGCTCACAAAGTGTGCTGGAAGTGTCCGTGTGAATAGTACCATGCACCATGTATACTAGCTCCAAGCTAGCAAGTTGCTAGGCTTGTGTGGAACCACAAATATACACAAAGTAAATAAATCAATCAATTTGGTTGGCACTAAGTAATTAAAAGTAAATATATATATAAATATTAATATTAACAATTTAAATTTAATAATTCAACTTTAAATATTTATATATAAAAAATTAAAGAGTTACAAAACTTTCCTACTTGAAAAATTTTGTCCTCAAAATTTTCAAGGATTACATATAATCATACCTAAAAAAGATAGGGGTATTTCTCCTTTATCTCATACTCTCTCTCCCATGTCAACTCGCCAGGAGAGTGGTGCCTTCATTCAACCCGGACCAAGGGTATAACAGTGTTTCTCAACCTCTTCTCCCTTTGATCCAGTATCTCCATGTGTTGCTTCGAGTAGGTGAGGCTAGGTCTAACCTTCAGCTCTGAGTGATCCAATACATGACTTATCTAGATTCTCATGGAAAACCTTGTTCATAAGGCTCATGAAGGTGGCAGGTGCATTTGTGAGTCCGATGGGAATAACGAGGAACTCATATTGCCCGAACATGGTATTGAATGCAGTCTTCAGAATGTCTTCATCCCTCACCTTCACCTGGTGATATCTTGATCTCAGATATATCTTCGAGAACACCTTTGCCCCGCTCAACTGATCAAATAAATCGTCTATCCGAGGCAAATGATATATGTTCTTGATAGTAACATTGTTCAAGGCCCTGTAGTCAATGCACATCCGAACTGTGCCAGCCTTTTTGGGCACAAAAAGAACCGGTGCTCCCCATGGTGACGCTCCAAATCTGATGAAGCCCTTGCTCAGCAACTCGTCGATTTGGTCCTTTATCTCCTTGGATTCCTTGGGGTTCACTCTATAGCAGCTTTGAGATACCGGTCTTGATCTCGGAATTAGATCTATAGAGAACTCCACATCTCTGTTAGGCGGAAGACCTAGAAGATCTTCTAGGAATACATTAATTCCGTGATGATAGGATGGAGAGGTACTTTCTCTTCAACTATAGCAGAAAAGTTGGTCTCGCCCATAATCTCTGGCATAGCTCTTCTCACTCTAAATACCTCCTTTCCTGGAGGAATGAACATTATACTACCCCCGAAACAATCTATGACCGCATGTGAGTTACTAAGCCAATCCATTCCCAGTACGTCATTGTACCCGGGAAGAGGCATTATGAAGAATTGTGCCCTAAACTCTTTTCCAGCTAAGATGATAGGACAGCTATACATATTACTAATGGATACTGCTCCCCCTCCAGTCATAACTATACCAATTTCTTTAGTAGGTCTAGTAATAAGGTTATGTCTATGGATAAACTCAAGCGATAGAAAACTATGTGAAGCACCAAAATCAAATAATGCAGTAGCTGGATAAGAATGCAGTAAAATAAGACCCGTGATGACGTCAGCTACTAGCTCCTGCTCTGGCTCTCGTACTATCTCCAGTATTGGCTCTTATGCATCAATAGCCAGGGCATAGGTTCTCTCCTGAGCTGCTCTCTGCTGTTGCTGATGCTGGCCGAACCTTTTCTGTAAGCCCCCTGAATTTTAGGATTTATTTTAAATTTTTTGAATAAATTATTTTTGATAATTATTCTATTATTTAATTGTTTTGATCATTAATGTTCATTTTCGTGACTTTGACTTCTGGAGCGTCAGGGATGCCAATCTCTGTAATCTCTCTTTATGGATTTTGTAGTAGACAAGATTATCTTCGTTTTGATATATCATGTCCCACTTAAACTCGTTCTCTTGTGCTCTTTTTGTATCGCGCAACTTTGGGTCAACTTAGACCAATTAATCGTTGAATAATTATTCCCACTTTTATCTTTGATCATCGTTTGTACGTTACCGTGACTTTTAATTTAGGAGCACAAGACCAGTCATTTTCTAAGAACCAACTTCTCATAAATGATCTACTCGAGACGCTCTACACTCATGACCTTCATGTCCCCACTCAGACACTCCATTTTGTGCTTCATTTGTTTCGCACAACTTTCGGATCAATTTAGCCCAATTAATTATCTACCGTAAAAACCTGATTTAATTTCTAATTTAATTTCGGGACCCGACATCGATCCTACCTAGTCAACCCAAAGTAGGGACATGGCCCACATGAAGCCTACTACCCACATGATACTTGTGTCCCATTTATTTAAGTTTCCGTATGCTACTTATTTACCCATGATCATAAATACCTATTTTTTTTCTTTTTTTTTTCTTTTTTTTTTGAAATCACACTCACACACACAATTGGGGGGCTCGAACCTTGCCGGCCCCTCCGGATGTCCGCTCTAATACCACTAGGCTAGAGAGCTCGGACTCATAAATACCTATTTAAATTCAATTATTGCACCATGTCCGATTTTGACCCAACCCGGCTCAACCGAACCCGAACCCAAGCTCCATGTTGTCCTCTCATGACTGCCCAAATACCTCACACAATTTCTCTCTTTTTTTCCTATTTAAAATATCTCTCTACAAATACCTTTCTCTATTTTTTCTAATATATATATATATATATATATATATATATATATATATATATATATATATATATATATATATATATATATATATATATATATATATAAATAAAAAAATATATATATATATTTTATATATATATATATATATATATATATAATTATATATATATATATATATATATATATATATATATATATATATATATATACAAATATATAATTAATCCCCTCCTTAAAATACTCCCATACACCTCACCCCCTCTCTCCCCATCACAGCACACCTTACCCCCCCCCAACCGACCTCTCTCTCTCTCTCATTCAATAATATCTCTCATTCTCACTCTCTCTCTCTTTCTATTATATATATACAACTCTCTCTCTCTCTCTCTTTATTATACACTCACATACACTCAAATAACTCACTCTCCCTCTCTCAACACACAGCACACTCACCACCCCACCCCCTCTTAGTCGACATCACCACCCTCACCATCATTCTCTCCATCTCCTCCATCCTCCATCAACCCACAGCCACCACCTCCATCTTCTCCTCCTCCTCACTACATCACCATCATTATCCTCTCCATAACCACTACCACCATTAACAACATCTTCACCACCATCACCATGCACCCACCGCCGCGGCCAACCACCTGGTCCCGCTCCGCCGGGCCTCAGCCACCGTCGACCACCGCCACGCACGTGCGCCGAGCCGGCAGCACAGTAACAGCAGGTCGTGCAGCAGCGCAGCAGCAGCAGGCCGCGCAGCAGCAGCAACACGCTGTAGCAGCAGCGGCCGGCGGCCGTGCACCGCCGCGCGCCGTCGTGCGCCGCTGCGTGGGCAGACCCCCCATGACCCCCTCGCCCGGGCGACCTCCGGCGAGCCACCCCATGGCCACTACACTCCTCCTCGACGCGTACAATCGACGAAGTTCCGTCATGACGCGCGAGTTTTGAACTCGAAAATGGCATTCCGTCGCAGCAACTTTACGCGTGTTTTTTGGTCAATTCGACCGTTGGATCGGTGAACTCTTTGCTCCGTCACAATCTCGGTATATAGCTTTTCACTTCCCTCAAGTTTCGTCCGTTAATTACGTAATTTGATACATCAAAACTGGCCACCAAGTTGACACTTTAAATTATATAATTTTTGGACAGTTTTGTGGAGCCGACTTCGTCAGCTCGTAACTCCACCGTCGTAACTCCGGTTGGTGCGCTACCAGTTCATGTGCATAGCTGGTATAACCCTCTTTTCGTCCCTTAAGTTTCGTTTCATTGTGAGCACGTTTGGTTGGTCGAATTCGACGCCAAATTTGGCCGTCTAAATTCTTAATTTTGTACTTGTAAAATTCTATATTTGAACCCGGGACTCCGAATTCAATTTTTGACACCACCAGTAGACTCGTGGCATCGTTCTGACACGTTTTCATATAAAATTTGCTTGATTTGGAGAATGTGGGCCCTGGCACGCATTTCGGTACAAAATGGGTCCTATAGTTCGAGTCAATGGGTCACTTTGAGATTGGCTCATCGGAATCCAATTTCGGATATACCGTTGAGTTCGTATCGTCATTCTGGACTCGTTGACATATAATTTGCTGAGTTTTAAAGATATTTGCTCCGACACCATTTCCGTGCAAATCGAATTCCAAATGTCCGTGTCAACATGTCATTTTGAGATCGGCTCATCGGAATCCAATTCTGGATATACCGTTGAGTTCCTATCGTCATTCTGGACTCACTAACATATACATTTTTAGATTTACTGGACTTTGGCTTCGACACGCATTTCCGTGCAAATCGGATACCAATATCCAGGTCAACGGACCATTTTGTGATCGGGTCATCGAAATTCCATTTCGGACATACTGTTGGGTTCGTATCATCATTTTGGATTCGTGGACATATAATTTGTTAGGTTTTGTAGACTTCTATCCTGACACATTTTTCGGTACAAAGTGTATCCAACGGCGGACATTATTTTGATCCAAAATTACCATTTTGCCCCTGTGTCCAAATTGGACTTATGGGTAGGCTATCCTAGCTAATTTGACCATTCTGGACACGTTGGTGATATTTGTTTTATCATCCGACAACATCTGTAGATTTTACTTGTGTCATCCTTAATTTGTAATTAATTATTATTATTAGTGTATATATTTATATATTTGGTTTTTGTGAAACTCTAAATGTGATCCTTGTGTTTCTAAGAACCCTAAGTGTTGGTTTAGATATAGTGTCACCCCATATTAGACTTTTATGCTAGGTTCCTACTTTGCTAGTGTCCAGTTAGGAGTCGTGTCACACCACTAGTGTAAAATCTTAATCATAACTTAGAGGCTGAGTTTGTATATCATTATTGACAGGACACCGGACATCTGTATCTTTATATTCTTATTCTTGCTTTGCTCGAGGCAAGTATCCCTACAAGCTTATTTACTGCGTATAACAATAAACTGTGATTAAATCATGTTAAAATATTGCTTTCTGGATAACTGCAATTCATATCTTCACATGCTTCTTACTGGTTCTCAGTACATGTTTCACCATGCTTTATACTGCTCTGAGTATCCACTATGTTTTATACTGCCCTCGGAACCTACCATGATAATACTGCTCCCAGTATCTTTAATATATTTTATATTGTTCTCGTATCACTCACATGTTAATAAAAACGGGTTAAGGGAAAACTGTTAGTTGTGTACGTGATCATGCCCCCTTCTCCGTATGTATTTACCGTGCACTGTTATATTCTATATGTACCTTTGTTGTATGTCTGATCCCGCGTTTGTGTATGGATATACACCGATGCCGTTAAGGGTACGTATGTACACTTCAAAAAATTGATATGTAGCACTCTACATCCTATTTACCTATTGACTGATCACTCACCTGCTACAGTTTTAAACTTTAAAATGAATATGTATTGTCATGATGAAGTGTATCTAAAACTGGATAAATCAAGATATGCCATGATTATGTTATTTCATCTTTTTCCATCACATGATCAATATTATATGTTTGTAGTACAAGTACATGCTCCCTTCCTGACAGGATAACGTTGTAGGTTCACTTTCCGAGAAGGAAATGCTATGTGATACATATTATGGTACTGCATTTGAGGACCTGGCCTTAGCTCCAGAAGAGGCCCCAGCGGTGAACCTTGCTTAGATATCTTTCATGTGTTTTGAGACTTGGACTTTGTTTTGAACTTATATTTGGATACTGGACTTTGTCTCCAGTTAGATACTTTGGAAGTGTATTATTAAGTCTGTGCTTATTTTTACTTTCGCTTATAGATGCTGTTTTGTGACGAACCTTTTAATTGTGATATTAGAACTGTTAGCAGCTTAGATCCTTTATTGTCTATTCTTAGAACAGCTTACTACGCTTTAACAAGCGTATACTGGACATGGCTCGGCCCGGCCCAACAATTTGGGTAACGGGTCGTGACATTTTCTGTTGGGTCGGGAGCGGTGCTCTAGGCTGAGATGCAACATGTTCTGGTGGTGGGGGAGCTCCTGTCTTGATGACTGTTGGGCACTCCCGAAGCTGATGTGTGGCAGATCCACAAGCGAGACAATGTTCGAGTCTTTTTCTGTAGACTGCATGCTCATGATCAGACCTTCTGTAGTAAGTGCATATAACAGATGTCACGACCCGCACCCTATTTAGGGACACGAGCACGTGGGTACGTCCAGCCTACGCCGCAGTATCGGCGGTAGAACGCTGTAAAGGTCATCTAGAATATATAGAATCTAGGACACAATAATATAACCTGTCATCTTCGCACAGAGGAATATAACCAAAACTCAATCACATAATTCTAAGAAAGATAAACACGATGATAAAGATAAAGATAAAGATAAAGATGAGATAAATAGTCTTAAATAGTGCCGAGCCACAATCACAAGTTCAGAGACCAAGACCTAAAACAATATCCTAAAATAAATACTACAAGTCTCAAAGTATCAAACTGGAATGCAATCAAGACAAAATCTAGGTGAACTAGGCCACTACTGGTGGTGCGTCCTCTACGAGCACCGGGTCCACATGCTGGTCCTGGTCGTAGGCTCCATCTATGCCAAATCCGTAGTAGGTCGGGCAATCTGTATCTAAATCCTCTGAAAAACAATGAGGGTTATCCTGTCAGGATATGAGCAAGTACAAACGCCAACAGCAGTTCCATGTGAATTGACAAATACTATAAGAGACAATCATAATGAAATACAAGATGGAATATCAAGACTGAAAGTAAAATGGTACAAGAGAACTGGATATCATGTCATGTGTGAGATATAAGATAAAATTGGAATATAAATAAATGGAAAGTAATCTGCGGTATGATGTAATCATAAAAATAAAGTGCCATGAGATATTAGAGCGTTATGTGATCGGCTTGGGTCAAGATCAGGCTGTTCCATTTGACCGGCTATGCACAGGTATTATAATAATGTAGGGATCAGGCCGGCCAAAATGGAAAGCTATGCACAAGTAGTACAAGGTCAGGCTACACCCTACGTGTGGTGAGGGTGGAGCTATGCACAAGTAATAAACAAGTAGGGTTAATGATCACATAACCTCTAATAACTCTCCATCCCCGAATATTGTAATGAATCCAGACATGACAGGTCATAACATGGGATTCGAAGAGCAGGGGGCCAACCCACTCCCAAATCGGTATTTATACAAGTACATAAAACAATATCGAACAATGTACTCATATACCAGGTAAACCAGGAATGACATCTCATGACGAGATTCACGTATACTAGTACGTGTATCCTCGTGTCGAGAATAAAGTATAACACTACAACTGAATCGAATATAGTAGATATCAAGACAATGAAAACTATCAGAGAATGTACTCGCCTGTCGTCTTGTGCTGAGAAAAATCGAAACTACAACCCACTCAAAGAGCCACGAACGGTCAACTCGCACAACTACCTCCTAATGCTGAAACAGACATTACCAACGTTCTCATAATGGTCAAATTAGCTAGGAACGCCTACTCATAAGTCCAATTCTGGACACAAGGGCAAAACGGTAATTTTGAGTCAAAATGGTGTCGCCGTTGGACCCACTTTGTACCGAAAAATGTGCCAGAATCTACGGTCTCTAAAGTTATCAAACTATATGTCTACAGGTCTGGTTTAACGAGACAAACCCAACCGTATGTCCAATTTTGGATTCCATTGGGCTGTGCACAAAATTACCCGTTGAGTGGGATTGTGGGCCCACCAAAATGGCGTCCCGATCAACGGTCTCGGAATCGGACCAAACTTAGCATACAGTACTAGAAAAATGATACGGTTCTGTTGGCGTAAGTTTCGTCTCGATATGACGAGCGTGCACAAAGTAATTAACAAATATGCAAAAGGTCGATACGGTAAATTTTTGAGGATACGCATCAAATTCGTCGCGCACACGCAACCAATTTGAATTCCGTCAAAGCTCACATGACCACGAAGTCGATATGCACCTTTCGATGCTTTCGATCCGTGACCACGTCGCCCGGATTGACGGGACGGATGGCATATAGGGACATTTTTTCTAAAAATCTACTTTTGAAAATCAGTTTTTTCTCCAACTTCACAAACCAATAACTTTCTGTACAGTGCATGAAATTTAATTCTACAAAAAAAGGTTTTAAAGCCCTATAGGTTGTCTACAAGTCTCTTTAGAACGATTTTGAAAAATAGCAACACGCTGGTCGAAAATTGGCCACAAAGTTGGGGTTTCGAAACAGTTTCTAAACCAAGAAAATTGAGTTTTTTCTAAATTTGGAACTCGTTTTTTGTCGCACATGATGCGAATCGGCACGAACTATTTAAAAGGAATTAAAGGGGTATATGTTGGGATCATACATGACCAAGTGGTTCGTAAAATGACGGAGCGAGGAAGGAGAAATCTATTTTCGAAGTTGGTCCTTCGCTGACAGTTTCCGTGCGTGGGTGGGATGCTCGTTGTGCGTTTCCCGACGATGGACGGCCACGGGCTGGTCGCCGACGACGTCGAGGTGCACGTTGGGTTGGAGGTGACGGCTAGGGTTTGGATTTTATAAAAATTTCTCTCTCTCTCTCTCTCTCTATATATATATATATATATATATATATATATATATATATATATATATATATATATATATACACACACACACGGTGGCCTCGGGTTATACATGGAAAGGGGGGCGCGCGCGGGTTTGTTAACAGCTTCTGCTGCTGTTGGTTTTGCTAAAGTGGGGCGCATGAGTGCTTTTGGTTTGTTTTTATTCCTTTTTTTTTCTTTTCTTTCTTTCTTTACCTATTATATATATATATATATATATATATATATATATATATATATATATATATATATATATATATATATATATATATATATATATATATAGACACACACACACACATACATACATATATACATGCATACATCCATACACACCTACATATATTTATACACATATACGTATATTTATTTATATAAAATAACCCCATTAATATAAATATATATATTTATGTATATATATATCCCATAAATGAAATATTACCTAAATATATATAAATAAAATCAGAATTTATTTATAAACAAAACTAAATATTTTATTTTATATATATATTAAATATATTAAACTTTTATAAATAAAAACTATATCAGTAAAATACTTATTTAAATAATAATATAAAAACACTAACAATAATATTTAAATAATATTAAAAAATAAAATAATGTAAATGACTATATTAGCCCTATTCAGAAAGTAGGGGTGAAAAATCTATCCTCTAAAAAAAAATTTCGTCCTCGAAATTAGAGCAGACTAGCACGATAACAGTAGCAAGAAAAAAGAAGAAAAAAATATCTCAAGGCTCGAAGAGATAAGGGTAACGCTTCCGCATCTCGTCCTCCCTCTCCCAAGTAGACTCTCCTGGAGAGTGATGCATCCATGCGACACGAACCAAAGGGATAACTTGGTTCCGGAGCACCTTCTCCCGACGATCCAGAATCTCCACAGGCTGTTCTGGATAGCGGAGAGTAGGCTCCACCTCTAACTCGGAGTGATCCAATACGTGACTAGGGTCTGCCACGTACCGTCTCAACTGCGACACATGGAACACGTTATGAACTCTCTCGAGCGTAGGCGGCAAGTCTAGTCGATAGGTGTAGTGCCCCGAAATTTGTGATACGTATTTTTTACGTGTTCATATTTCTGACCCGTATTTCTCTTTTTCTTTGATTAGTTAGTTGTGGTTTATTTTTATATTTAGCATTGTGGTTTAATTGTCATTTATCGTTCATGGATTAATTCGGATTAGTGAAACTTGGTTTTATTTGGATAGGAGGAGGATTGGGTTGGCTCGGTTTGGCCTGGCTTGGTTCGGGTTGGGCTTGGATTGGTTTGGCTTGGTTTGGGCTAGCATGAACCCCTACATACCACCACCATCCCCATTTATTAACCCTTTCTTCCTTCTCTCTCCTCATTACTTTTCTTCTTCCTCCATTAACTTCCTTACCTACCAGGAAGGTCTAGGCAAGTGCAACTTGCTTCATGGAGGAACTCTAATTTTATTGTTCCATTCTCTTCTTTGTAACATTTTAACACTCTTTAGAACTTGGCATTTTCACTTTCTATGGCTAGATTCTTGATCTATATTTACAGTATTTTCGGATTTCTTGGGTTTTGATCTACTTAATCTTGTTATTTCCGAGTTTTGATGGTTCCATGTTGTAGAGAATTTCGTTCTACCCTATTTTGACCTATGGAAGTTCGGATTTGGGCTCCGGATGATGGAGTTATGGAGCTTGAGAAGTTGGCTCTCATGGTGTTCTTCTTCTCGAAATTTTGGAGAAGATAAACTGTGCTTGACTTGACCGCATGAATGTTTCATGCGGCAAGTGATTTCCCTAGCCGCATGAATTAAGCTGACCGCATGAACCCCTAACCGCATGGTAGCACTTGACCGCATGAATCTTCATGCGACGAGTCTTTCCAGCCGCATAAGACTCAACTCAGCCAGCCACATGGAACCTTCTCCGCTAGCCGCATGAGACTTATGATCTTTTAGCCGCATATGGACCCACTTTCTGAGAGCCGCATAAGGCTCCTGCCTCTTCAGTCGTATGCGCCCCCCTTGCCCTTGCAGTCGCATATGCGCCCACCACATCGAGCCGTATGGAACTCCACTTGACCTCGGCCGCATATACCTGATTGTTAGCCAGCCGCATGAGGCCCAGTCCTTCCTGGCCGCATGGATTTCCAGCAACCCTGCGCCGCATGTGCCTTGGGCTTCCTTCTAGCCGCATGAAGCTGCGCGCCTGCTCCAGTTGAACCCAAACCCTTGGCCGCATGGAACCACATTGATTCAGCCGCATGGGCTGTTCTCTTCCCAGCCGCATGAGATCATACCTGGCCGCATATGCCCGAGCCGCATGACTCTCCTATAGCCCTGTGTACTATTATTTTATTATTATTTGTCCATGCCTTGTAACCTTTATTGTATATTTTTACGCCCATTTTATATCCTTACGCCTTTGTCCCGAACTTGATAATCCCGATTTGATTGACATGATTGAAATAATAATTGTACCTGGCATGGTGTGACCAAGAACTGACATGCTTGATAGTGGCCCGCCGTGGTGCACTCCTGACTTGATAACTTGACCTGATAACTTGACCTGCTACACATGACACGACAGTGACCCGTGGTGGTGCACTCTTGACAAGTACCCTGACAATGCATGATAGTGGTCCGTCGTGGCGCACTCTTGACAAATTAATTCATTGGCCTGGACACCGTGGTTGTTTGCATGGATTGTGCTTGTATAAACTACTAGTCCGGTTGTGTCTTGCATCATGTCTAGGGCATGATCCCTGAGTACCACGGTCAGAGATTCATACTGAATCTGGCTAGGTTAATGACTAGATTGATCAAATAGTTCATGGAGAATTTTCCAGTTACCTGTTGCCCCTTTGGTCCCGGCCTTATATATATATATACATGAGATTTGTTGCTATCCGTCGAGATGAGCGCACTTCCAGCCCGCCGTCGAGTGTGGTACCTTAGGACACATGTATCTTACTACAGTGTATCTGCTATATCCTGCTATCTTTTTCTTTTCTTGCTGGGATCACTCAGGTAGTAACAAACAGGTAACCAGACTTGGAATTCTCATTGCATCTTGCTAGTAACTAGGCCTGTGATAACCCTAGTTAGTTAAAGTAGCAAGCCGTACTTATTGCTTGGTGATTGTTGGATGGGGTTCAATCTGTCTAGTCTTGTCTTGATCCTGTACAAGATTGTTACATGTCTTGATTTCTTATATTTACCTTGCCGATAAATGGTAGGAGAAGCCAAGTTCCGTTCAGACGAAGGGTTACAACTCCGGTCCTTGTTTGGTTTACGGGTTGTAACCTGGTTATCTGAATAGTCCAAGGATTATCTCGTCGTATATCACCTGTTATGTTTTTCCTTAATTCCTGTCTTTATTACCTTATTATTATTGTGCTAATTGCTGGTTTTAGTTCCTAAGTGAAGCCTCCTTTGTGGCACTTGCTCTTTCTGGGGTCTGACCCAGCTGGTTTTGTATGGCCAGATACCGGAGCAACAGCCAAGGATCTACCTGCTTTCCAGCCCGATGGTGACCGCCAGGCGTAACCAGGGCAACGAGTGGGTTTTCTTTTTGTTCTCCCACTGCAATTGTACATTATTCTTTTGAGGCGTTTGGCCGTCGAGCACTTGTTAGCTCGATACACTTTACCTTCTGTCTGTCTACGGGCTGTAATCATGATTGGCAACTCGAGGTTGATCATTATGACTTAACTCTTGCTAGTCCTCACATTTTGTACGACTAGCTTCATGATCATCTGGATATGTAATGTTTGGGACGCCTTGTAATTGTATATTTGGTGGTCTGATATCTTGTAACTATCATTACTTGCTTGTTGATTGAGACACTAGGCTTGTTATTGACCATAGGAGACTGTTGGCTTGTAGATAAACCCTCATATATCTAGACAGCCGTGACCGTATAGTAGAATGGATCCCATTTCATTATACGTAGCTGGCTATGTCTGCCCCCGCTCTCCAGTTTTCTGGTTCTGGGGCGTGACAACAGGCTACTACACCGACCCTTCCAAGAACAGTGAAAGGTCCGATGAAGCGTGGACTAAGCTTTCTCCTCGGCCAAAACGAATCGTGTCCCGTGTCGGAGAAATCCTCAGGAACACCATATCCCCAACCTAGACACAAGACAAGACTCAATACAAGACCCTAAAGCAAACAAGCACAAACATAAACAAATACTAACCTCGAACTCTAGCTGTCTCCGGTGGCTATCGGCCCAATGCCGCTGTCTATCCTGAGCCACCCGAAGTCTATCCCTGATCAACCTAACTTTCTCTGCTGCATCCACCACCATCTCCGGGCCAAGTAAAACTCTCTCGCCGACATCGTTCCATGACAAAGGAGTGCGACATCTTCGTCCGTATAGAGCCTCAAATGGCGACATCTCTATACTGGCCTGATAGCTGTTATTGTAAGCAAACATTACTAGGTGAAGGTGGTCCTCCCAACATCCTCCAAAATCTAATACACAAGTGCAAAGCATATCCTCGAGTGTCTGGATGGTCCTCTCTGAATTTCCGTCCGTCTGAGGGTGAAACGCGGTACTGAACTTGAGCTGGGTGCCCAAGCTAGTATGTAAACTCCTCCAGAAGTGGGAAGTGAAACGACTATCCCGATTCGAGACTATGCTCACTGGAACTCCGTGTAATCTGACTATCTGCCGCACATACATCTCTGCCAGCTTCTCCGTAGATAGTCCAACCTTGAAAGGCAAAAAGTGGGCTGATTTGGTCAATCTATCAACGATGAACTTAATCGCGTCTTTCCCTCCTGAAGATCGTGGAAGTCCAGATACAAAGTCCATAGTGATGTGCTCCCACTTTCACTCTGGAATGGGTAGTGGCTAAAACAGACCACCTGGCCTCTATCTTTCGGCTTTTACCTGCTGGCACACTAAGCATCGAGATACAAACTGAGCTACCTCTCGCTTTATGACATACCACCATACGTGCTCTCTCAAGTCTCTGTACATCTTATTGGCTTGAGGATGCATAGAGTACTGAGAACGATGCGCATCCTAAATAACCACCTCCTAAAGCTCTCCATTCAATACACACAATCTAGTATCGTACCTCAGCGACCCATCTTCGGCTATAGAGAAATCGTATAGCAATCCTGCTTATACCTGCTCCCTAAAGCTCCTCAGGGCCACACCATCAAACTGTGCTGATCTGACTCTGTCCATCAACACAGACTGAATCTGGAAACCCCACATCTAAACCTCTATGCCCGGAAGGATCACCTCGATACCAAAACTATCCAGATCGACCAATAGATGACGATCTACCGTCAAATACATAGCGACTGGATACATGCTCAAGGCATCTGCAACTATGTGGCCTTCCCTGGATGGTACTGTAAGGAGATATTGAAGTCCTTCATCAGCTCAAGCCAGTGCCTCTGCCTCATGTTCAATTCCTTCTAGGTGAACACGTACTTCAAGCTCTTGTGATCCACGAAGATCTCAACTTACTGGCATACTCTATCCAGGATACTAAACTACACTTATGGGATACTACCTTCTATTGTCTTCCTCAAATGAATGCGGGTAAATAAGTAGCATGTGGGGCTCAGTTGAATATGACACAAGTGTCATATGGGTAGTAGGCTTAATGTGGGTCGTATCCATATTTTGGGTCAACAAGTTTGGGTCGAATGGTGTCCCCAATTCGAGTCAGAAATAAAAGAGTCAGAAATAAAAGTGACTTCATGGGGTGAATCAAGATTGGACCTTGTGTCAGGAAAGTCATGTGACAAAATGAAGCACAAGATGGTGTGCCTGAGTGGGACACAAAGGTCATGGGTGTAGGGTGTCTTGTCTAGATCATGCATATGAAGTTGGTTTTGAGAAAACAACTAGTCTTGTGCTCCTAAATTAAAAGTCATGACAATGTGCATATGATAATCATAAATAAAAGTGGGAATGGTCAATGGCCTAAATTGATCTCAAAGTTTTGCGATACAAAGATAGTACAAGAAAACGAGTTTGAGTGGGACGCAATATATCAAAATAAAGATAATCTTGTCTACTACAAACTCGTGAAGGAAGTTTCCAGAGATTGACATCTCTGACGCTCCAGAAATCAAAGTCACGGAAGAACATTCATCTATCTAGGATACTCTCTCTAGGGTGTCTACCCAAGTCTTGACGCTGTCTACACAAGGCACTAACTCATCTATATGAAACTTGAATGGTACCCATATACTAGGTTGTTCATGTCTCTCCTCCAACTAGACACTAAACTGTTGGTGTCTAAACTTCTATAACACTTGAAATACTTCGTCTCTAGCTACTAGGTACTCCTCCTATTCTGGTACCTGATGCAACTCCTACCTTAACACTTATCAACAATCATATATAATACTTTCTAACCATACTCTAAACTATTAACACAATTACTCAAGGACACAGACCAATTGCAAATCACCAAGCCATCACACTACGAAGAACCTATAATGAAATGAGAATCTACAAGGACCTGGACTATATAGAACCCTAGAGGGGGGGTGAATAGGGAGATAAAAAAATCTAGAGCAATAGAAGCAATATATGACAAATAAAAGTAAAGAGTAGGAAGATCAAACACAAGATGTATCCTGGTATCCTCGCTTGAGGCAATCCAGTCCCGGAACTCTCTCCGGCTTAAATCCACTATTTAATCAAATAGTACACACGAGTTTGGATCCGAAGAACTCGCCAAATTCAACACGAGTTTGGATCCGAAGACTCACCAACTCCAACACACGAGTTTTCTTACGAAGGCTCGCCAACTTCAAACAAATGAGAAGAGAACATGTTGATCTTCTAACACGTGAAGATCGAAGATTACAACTCGCAAATACTCTAGCACTTGGAAAAGGATGACAATTTGAAAGCTTGGTGGAGTATTAATGGTGAAGCTCTTTTGTGGTTGAGAAAATTTAAAGCTTGTAAGAGATAGTCTTTAAGAGGAGAGAGTGAAACTCCTTTTATACAAATCCAAAGTCATAAAGGCAAATCAGTCGTCAACCGGATTATCCGCCGAATTTCAGCGGAAATTCGTCGGATTATCCGGTCAACAGTAACGGTCATAAAAAGAGCCGTTGGATGCATTAAATGCACTTGTCAGATGCCGTTGGATTTGAATTCAAAAGTTGCAAACAAGTCAAGCGGATTATCCGTCGGATTTCAGCGGACATCCGGCGGATGATCCGAACACTAGCTTACAGACTTGTTGTGAGAGAATCGGATTATCCGTCGGACTTTCGCGGATGTCCGTCGGATGATCCGAACATTTGGCTCACTAACTTGCTGTGAGCGATCGGATTATCCGGCGGATTTATACGGAAGTCCGTCGGATTATCCAAAAATTGGCTCACTGACTTGCTGTAAGCGATCGAATAATCTGGCGAATTTCCGCGGAGGTCCGTCGGATGATCCGATCAATGTCTCACTAACTTGTTGTGAGTGATCGAATTATCCGACGGATTAGTCCGGAAATCCGACAGATTTTCTGCCTCTTTTAAATGACTATTTCACCATTTTGTTTCTTTAGCATTGTCATCCTAACAAAGTACGTACAAAGATTTCCTAGACATTTACAGACTCAGGAAAAGAACAAGGAGAAGAACCGTCTTCTTTGTAGTCTCCAAGCTGCTTCATAGTCTTAGGCAAATCTGATAAAGGAGAGATGCAGAGCTCCATGGTCTTTGATTAGCGTCATGAAATGGAGAATCCTTTCTTCTATTCTTGCCTGTGAGAAGTACAAACTAACGACGTACAAGGGTTATTGTGAACAATAATTAAAATCGATGTGCCAACAAACTCTCCCATTTTGATAATTGACAAATAATAAGAATAAAGAAAGTAAATAGCTCCCCCGTAAATAAAGAATCTCTCCCTCAATGCGATTTCTCCTCCTTTGTTAGTTAATCAAAGATGGTGAGAAAAAGACCGAACATATAACTGAACAGAAAAACATACTAAAACTTTCATTTAATAAAAAGCCGAGGGTACAAACAACGAGGCTATAGAAGCCCAACCGAACACATAACTAAAATCAGATATTTAAAAGTCTCGTAGGACCACACAAAACACATACGAAAAGTCCCCGAAGGACCACACAAGACAAGACTAAAAAAAGGCATCATCAACTATCAGGCGCATGAGATGGGCCGGCCTCCAGATCCTCATCATCCCCGGGAGCAGTGGTGAAGGCGCCATAAGGGTCGACGCCATCCGGGTACATGAAGCCATAAACGTTAGGATCAGTGAAGCGAGGCCCCGAAAAGTCTGGATGAGGAGTGTTAGGGTTGAGAAAGGGAGTGTGCTCCTCAAACATACACTGAATGTAGTACGCCTGGTCCATGAAGCCATGGTGGATAAGAGTGCCGAGTCCCCGAGTGTTGGCCTGAATACGCTCATGGGTAGAGAGAGATAGATCGGCAAACTTGCGATCAATGTAGCGGCGCACGTCATGAGTGAGAAGAGTCGCCGGAGGAGATGCAGGGCCACCGGCAACAGCAGCAGGAGCAGTAGGAGGGGCAACAGCAGGAGCCGCACGACCACGTCCTTTCGATTTGGTAAGAGGGGAGGGACGAGGATCGCCAACCGGGCAGTGAGTTAGGTCAACACCATTTGCTTCAAGGATCATGGTGATGTACATACCGAAGAGTAGGGAACGATGAGGCCTGATAAGCATCATGGTGTAGATGATGGACTTGGACAGTGAAAAGGGTTGGCGGGCGACCAGATAATACATGCAGATTAGCTCCTCAGCAGTCAGGCTGTCCATATTCCCAGACTTCGGGGTGAGAGTGTGGCAAAGGATCCGATGCATGTCATAGAAAAAGGGACTCAGGTCCTTGTCCTCCGGGCGCTGAACAAGAGAGCCCCCACAGATGTTAAAAAGGAACTCCTCATAACTCATGTCAGGAGAGAAGGAGATGTGGTCGATGGTGCCCGGAAGGAAACGATGGACCTTGTGTTCATCGAGACCAAGGATGGTGGCCAAGGATGCGGCAGTGACGATGATCTTCACGCCACCAACCTTTGTCTCGAACTCCGGACCTTCCTTGGCGGGAACGAGATTGCAGTAGAACATGCGGATGGCATATGGAAAGAAGTCGACCTGACGCTCAAGGAGGGCGTCGATGCAGGAGAAGCGGAAGTAGTCGCGGTGGTCCTTGAAGTTGAGCTACGAGATAGGTTTTCCGGAGCAGACTGGAGCTTTGTGGTAGAACGAAAACCATTCCCGGGAGTAGGAAGCCGACTTAAAGACGAGTGGATTGTGGCCTTGCGTGGGAGGAGGAACAAACATAGCAAGGGTAGGAGGCTGAGTGGAGGAGGAGCTCCCGTCATGGCGTTGACGTTTGGTGTGAGAAGCCATGGAGGAAGAGAGAGTGAGTGGGAGTTATTTGGAGAAGAATGGAAGGATGGAAGGAAAGGGGATGAAGTATATAGTGGATGGAGAGGTGTTAATGAAGGGGTGTAAATATTGGGAACGGATAGAGAGGAAGGGGAACGGATAGAGAGGAAGGGAGCGGATGGGAATGCAGCCGACGCTTCGTTTTCCACGCCTGTACCGCGAAAACGAAAAATTCGTCGGATTTATGCGGAAATCCGGCAGAAAATCCGAAAAAAGATAAGAACGAATTAAATGCGGGTAGGTGGTGGGTCACGTCCATTGAATGAAGTAGCCGTTCGCGGTCGGATTTGACGGAGGACAATAAATGCGAATAATCCGTCGGATTTTCTGAACTAGTAAATCAGAAAGCTGCTGGAAATGAACGGAAAATCCGGCAGATTATTGCGGAACTCCTCCGAAAAATCCGTAAAAAGATAAGAAGATGTCAAAAAGAGATATCGAGGAGCCCGATCTTTCGACAAATAAAAGTGAATCGATCTTCAGAGAGAGGTTTGGTAAAAATATCAGCAAGTTGATGAGTGGTGTCAATAAATTCAAGACAAATATCACCCTTCAGTTGATGATACCGAAGAAAGTGATGTCTTATCTCAATATGTTTAGTGCGAGAGTGACAAATCGGGTTTTTCGTGAGATTAATGGAGCTAGTATTATCACATTTAATAGGGATGCATGAAGAAGAAATACCATAATCTACTAGTGTCTGTGTCATCCAAAGAATTTGTGCACAACAACACCCTGCCGCTATGTATTCAGCTTCGGTGGTAGAAAGAGCGACAGAGTTTTGTTTCTTGCTAAACCATGATATCAAGGATTTACCCAAGAAATGACACGTGCCGCTAGTGTTTTTTCGGTCAAGTTTGCATCCGGCAAAATCCGCATCCGAGAAACCGTGAAGCTCAAAGGATGAGGATTTGGGATACCATAGCCCCAAGTTAATGGTGCCCTGGAGATACCGAAAAATACGTTTTACAGCACATAAGTGAGATTCTTTGGGATTTGCTTGATATCGAGCACAAAGACACATACTAAACATAATGTCGGGACGGCTAGCAGTAAGATAAAGTAAACTACCGATCATACCTCTATACTTACGAATGTCGACCGATGTGCCATCTTCATCATTGTCAAGCTTTGTCGTTGTGGCCATAGGAGTCCTCATTGATTTGGATGAGTCGAGGTCGAAACGCTTGAGGAGGTCCTTTGTATATTTCGCTTGATTGATGAAGGTTCCTTTGGGTCCTTGCTTGATTTGTAAGCCCAAAAAGAATGAAAGTTCACCCATCATGCTCATTTCAAATTCTTTCTGCATAACTTTAGCAAATTCTACATAAAGTGTATTGTTAGTAGAACCAAAAATAATGTCATCAACATAAATTTGAACCAATAAAAGAGTGCCATCATGGGTTTTGATAAAGAGTGTTGTGTCGACTTTTCCCTTTGAAAAATTGTGAGAAATAAGAAAGGAGCTAAGGCGCTCATACCAAGCACGGGGAGCTTGTTTGAGGCCATAAAGGGCTTTGTGAAGTTTGAATACGTGATTAGGAAATTGAAAATCTTCAAAACCGGGAGGTTGTTTAACATAAACTTCCTTTTTAATAATACCATTCAGAAAAGCACTCTTAACATCCATTTGAAAGAGCTTAAAGTCATTAAAACAAGCAAAAGCACAAAGCATGCGAATGGATTCAAGCCGTACAATCGGAGCATAGATTTTGTCGTAGTCAATGCCTTCCTCTTGGTTATAGCCTTGAGCAACCAATCGGGCTTTGTTACGAGTCACTAACCCATCTTCATTAAGTTTGTTACGAAACACCCATTTTGTTCGAATAATGGGATGATTGCTAGGTTTTGGGACAAGTTCCCAAACCTTACTTCTCTCGAATTGATTTAGCTCCTCTTGCATGGCTATCATCCAAAACTCATCAAAAAAAGCATCATTAACATTTTTAGGCTCTATTTGAGAGATAAAAGCCACATTTGCACAAAGATCACGAGTGGCGGATCTAGTGCTAACACTGGAGGAAGGATCCCCAATGATAAGCTCCTTAGGATGATTGGTGACAAATCTCTATTCTTTTGGGAGATCCTTTTGAGGAGGCTCGAGAGGAGGAGACTCTTTTGATGGAGTCACAACTTCATTGTTAGATGAAGAAGGACGATCTTCAATAGAGGAGTTCTCCAATCCAAACGAGATGTCATCAATATCCTCGGAAGAGGAGAATGTAGAAGAGTTGAGTTCATTAAAAGAGACATTGATTGACTCTTCAACAACAAGACTTCTTTTATTAAAAACACAAAAACCTTTACTATGAGTAGAGTATCCAAGGAATATTCCTTCATAGGCTTTTTCTTCAAACTTGCCTAGATTATCCTTGGTATTCAAAATAAAACAATTGCAACCAAAAACTTTGAAATATTCAATAGAGGGAATTTTGTCAAACCAAAGCTCATAAGGAGTCTTCTTAGAAATAGGTCTAATCAAGACCCTATTAATAACATGACATGCCGTATTAACGGCTTCCGTCCAAAAATATTGGGAGAGCTTATATTGGTTTAACATAACCCGGGCCATATCGCCAAGGGTTCTATTCTTTCTCTCCACAACACCATTTTATTGAGGAGTTCGTGGACAAGCAAAATTATGTGCCAAAGCCAACTCTCATCATTTTTAGCAACTAAGCACCTGTCATTGTTAGTGTCTTCAACAAGATATAAAACATAGATATTGTTTTCTCTAATTCCTTCATAAATAATAGATCCATTAGAACTATCGGTAATGAAGCATTTGAGCTTAACAAACTTGATATCATAACCATTATCGGTAAGATGACTAATACTAAGAAGATTGTGTTTAAGATTAGTAACAAGACACACATTCTTAATACAAGGATAAGGAGGGGAACCTATATTACCATTCCCTATAATGTGACCTTTGAGATTATTACCAAAAGAGACGTGTCCTTCCTTCTTCATCGATAGCATTGTAAATAATGAAGCATCCCCGGTCATGTGCCGTGAACAACCGCTATCGAGAATCCACTTGCTTCTAGCATGAGAAGGACTCTTCACCTACAACATAAGTTGAAGATGAACATTTTGGTACCCATGATCTTATGGGTCCTTGAGGGTTAGTCTTAGGAACCCACATAAAAACTTTTTTGTCAACAAGTTTCCTTGTATGACAATAATTGGTTGTATGTCCATGCAAGCCACAGTAATTGCAAATCATAGAAGGTTTAGAAGAAGATATGTGAGAATCATGCATGTGTGAATCTCTAGTGCGAGGAGCTCTAGCATTAGTATTGTGATGATGATAATAAAAAGCATGATGCGAAGTGTTTTTCTTAATAAAAGGTCCTTTCCTTGTGTTAGGAAAGGATTTGTGTGTAGTGTTCATGTATGAAGTGTGCCTAGCATTATGGTGAGTGTGGAGATGTTTAGGAGCATGCATGTGAGTAGTGTCCTTATTACCAAATCTCTTACATTGCATAAGAAGATCATTATACTTAATAGAAGTGTCATATTCTCTCCTATTAGCATCTTGAACTTTGTGCATAGCAAATTCATAAGAGCTTCTCATGGATTGAATCTCATCATCCTTTTTCTTGATGGTGTCAAGAGATTCTTGAAACTTGAGTCGCAAGGACTCTATTTCATCCGTGTCAGAAGCAGGAGATTTTCCCTTCACATCAAGTTGAAGAGCTTCAACCTCTTTAAGAGATTTCTTGTATTTATTTCGAACACCTTTGTGCTCTTCATGCAATTCAAGAATAGCTTTCTCCAAATCATCATAGGTAAGAGTGTTTAAGGAGAAATCATCAAGCACCTCATCGGTTGCCATGAGACAGACGTTGGCATTGTGTTTGCACTCCTTGTCGTTGTCGGAGTCGCTCGCGTCGCTTTCACACCAAATGCTTGTGTTGGCGAACTTTCTGGAGGACGAACTTCCCTTGCTAGGCTTCTCGTACTTGCTTGAGTCTTTTCTTATCATCGGACAATCCCTCTTAATGTGTCCGGGTCTTCTGCATTGATAGCACGCCGGATCTTCTTCGTTGTCCTGTCTGAAGCGGTTGGCTTTGTTGAAGTTTAGGAACTTCCGAAAGTGCTTAGCTGTGAGAGCTATTTCTTCATCGTCGTCCGACTCATTGTCGTCGGAGCTATCCTTGGAGTAGGACTTTGTCGCTTTGAGAGCAAGAGATTTCTCCTTCTCTTTGGTCTTCTCCTTCTCCTTCACTTGTATGGAGGATTCCTCTTGATCCTTCATATCGAGCTCGTGAGTCATCAGCTTACCCATGAGGGTCTCAAGGTTCATGACTGTTAGATCGTTCCCCTCAATGATTGTGGTAGCTTTAGGACTCCAAATTTTCGTCAATCCTCTAAGAATTTTTCTGATCTTTTTATGAGCAGCATATTCTTTACCAAGAGAAGAGAGAGGGTTAATAATGTCACCAAAACGAGTAAACATGCAAGTAATAGATTTATCATGCTTCATTTTAAAGGACTCATATTCTTGCGTGAGTCTACTAATCTTGGATTCCTTTACTTGTGAAGTTCCCTCGTGTGTGACTTCAAGTAACTTCCAAATCTCATTGGAAGTCTTGCAAGTAGAGATTCGGTTGAATTCACTACTGTCGAGAGCACAATAAAGAGCATTCATTGCCTTGGCATCTCGACTCGCAAGCTTCTTGGTATTTTCAGTAAGAGTGTCCGGAAGGGTGTCAGAAGCAATATCCTCAATAAATCTGGAAGGAGTAGGAAGACCATTTATCACGCAATCCCATAAATCGAAATCTATGGACTTTAGATAAATGCTCATCCTAATCTTCCAGTAGTTATAGTTGGTTCCATCAAATAGGGGAGGCCTATTTGTGGAGTGTCCTTCATTGTGGAAGGTGTTGATACTAGGGTTAGAGGCCATGGATCACTCAAAGGGTGTAAATCCAAATCAAGAGAACAAAGCTTTGATACCAATTGTAGAACCCTAGAGGGGGGGTGAATAGGGAGATAAAAAAAATCTAGAGCAATAGAAGCAATATATGACAAATAAAAATAAAGAGTAGGAAGATCAAACACAAGATGTATCCTGGTATCCTCGCTTGAGGCAATCCAGTCCCGGAACTCTCTCCGGCTTAAATTCACTATTTAATCAAATAGTACACACGAGTTTGGATCCGAAGAACTCGCCAACTTCAACACGAGTTTGGATCCGAAGACTCGCCAACTTCAACACATGAGTTTTCTTACGAAGGCTCGCCAACTTCAAACAAATGAGAAGAGAACTTGTTGACCTTCTAACACGTGAAGATCGAAGATTACAACTCGTAAATACTCTAGCACTTGGGAAAGGATGACAATTTGAAAGCTTGGTGGAGTATTAATGGTGAAGCTCTTTTATGGTTGAGAAAATTTAAAGCTTGTAAGAGATAGTCTTTAAGAGGAGAGAGTGAAACTCCTTTTATACAAATCCAAAGTCATAAAGGCAAATCAGCCGTCAACCGGATTATTCGCCGGATTTTAGTGGAAATCTGTCGGATTATCCGGTCAACAGTAACGGTCATAAAAAGAGTCGTTGGATGCATTAAATGCACTTGTCAGATGCCGTTGGATTTGAATTCAAAAGTTGCAAACAAGTCAAGCGGATTATCCGTCGGATTTCAGCGGACATCCGGCGGATGATCCGAACACTAGCTTACAGACTTGCTGTGAGAGAATCGGATTATCCGTCGGACTTCCGCGGATGTCCGTCGGATGATCCGAACATTTGGCTCACTAACTTGCTGTGAGTTATCGGATTATCCAGCGGATTTATACGGAAGTCCGTCGGATTATCCGAACATTGGCTCACTGACTTGCTGTGAGCTATCGGATAATCCGGCAGATTTTCACGGAGGTCCGTCGGATGATCCGATCAATGTCTCACTAACTTGCTGTGAGTGATCGAATTATCCGGCGGATTAGTCCGGAAATCTGACGGATTTTCTGCCTCTTTTAAATGACTATTTCACCATTTTCTTCCTTTAGCATTGTCATCCTAACAAAGTACGTACAAAGATTTTCTAGACATTTACAGACTCAGGAAAAGAACAAGGAGAAGAACTGTCTTCTTTGTAGTCTCCAAGCTGCTTCATAGTCTTAGGCAAATCTGATAAAGGAGAGATGCAGAGCTCCATGGTCTTTGATTAGCATCATAGAATGGAGAATCCTTTCTTCTATTCTTGCCTGTGAGAAGTACAAACTTACGACGTACAAGGGTTATTGTGAACAATAATCAAAATCGATGTACCAACAGACTAAAGAACCGAAAGTATCCTTACTCCTAAGCTAATTGAGGCTGGAACAGAATCTATAATAATAGAGTTGAAATGATAGAGATGACATGTTAGGACCCTTCTCAAGATACAATCTGATAATCATACACGTCTGTCCTAAATCATGATACTCCGAATCCTCGCCACGCCAGTAAGCAAGGCTGTGATAAACAGTAGATTCCATAACTAGGTATGCACCTCTATAATCATATCGTCTGGAATCTTCGCCATGCCGACTAGTATAGCTGCGAGAAATCTCAAATCACATGACCAAGATATGTACATCCGAAGTCAGGTCTCTACGTTTCTGCCACGCCGGGTAATATAGCTGCGATAAACTCCAGGTTTCATAACTAAGTAGACGTTTTACCTTCCCGATTATTCCCGTCAACATATGTTATCAGAAGATACCGTAACTCAGGCCATAAAATTCATCTCGATATGAAAAATCAAAATCAGCGATTATCCAATAAAATCAAATTCAATAACAATGAGCAAGGATGAAGAAAAACAAGAGGAAATGATTTTAAATTGACGTTCAAAACAAGATTTCCAAGGTTCGTCATAGGAATCTCTCAAAAGTCCTAAGCAAAGAGATCAATATGGCACATGATAAGATATCGTCAAGGAAGGACAATTTATTTCGAATTGCAAGAAGAGTTTGCCATGGTAATCAAAAGATTGGAATTTTCCTAATATGTGATTGAGTAACTCCTATCATAACCTAAAACCTATATCCTAATAGCAGGCTCGTAATTAGTACTCTAAGTCGAGTACTATTTCGAAATAGCACTAGTTGTGACTCTGACCTGAATGGGCCACCATAAAAAATGTGTCACGACCCGCACCCTGTTTAGGGGCACGAGCACGTGGGTACGTCCAGCCTACGTCGCAATATCGGCGGTAGAACGCTGTAAAGGTCATCTAGAATATATAGAATCTAAGACACAATAATATAACCTGTCATCTCCGCACAGAGGAATATAACCACAACTCAATCATATAATTCTAAGGAAGATAAACACGATGCTAAGAGATAAAGATAAAGATAAAGATGAGATAAATAGTCTAAAATAGTGCCGATCCACAATCACAAGTTCAGAGACCAAGACATAAAACAATATTCCAAAATAAATACTACAAGTCTCAAAGTATCAAACTGGAATGTAATCAAGACAAAATCTAGGTGAACTAGGCCACTACTGGTGGTGCGTCCTTTACGAGCACCGGGTCCACAGGCTGGTCCTGGTCGTAGGCTCCATCTATGCCAAACCCGTAGTAGGTCAGGCAATCTATATCTAAATCCTCTGAAAAATAATGAGGGTTATCCTGTCAGGATATGAGCAAGTACAAACGCCAACAACAGTTCCATGTGAATTGACAAATACTATAAGAGACAATCATAATGAAATACAAGATGGAATATCAAGGCTGAAAGTAAAATGGTACAAGAGAACTGGATATCATGTCATGTGTGAGATATAAGATAAAACTGGAATATAAATAAATGAAAGTAATCTGCGGTATGATGTAATCATAAAAATAAAGTGCTATGAGATATTAGAGCATTATGTGATCGGCATGGGTCAAGATCAGGCTGTTCCATTTGACCGGCTATGCACAGGTAGTATAATAATGTAGGGATCAGGCCGGCTAAAATGGAAAGCTATGCACAACTAGTATAAGGTCAGGCTACACCCTACGTGTGGTGAGGGTGGAGCTATGCACAAGTAATAAACAAGTAGGGGTAATGATCACATAACCTCTAATAACTCCCTATCCCCGAATAGTATAATGAATCCAGACATGATAGGTCATGACACGGGATTCGAAGAGCAGGGGACCAGCCCACTCCAAAATCGGTGTCTATACAAGTATACGAAACAATATCGAACAATGTACTCATATACCAGGTAAACTAGGAATGACATCTCATGACGAGATTCACGTATACTAGTCCGTGTATCCTCGTGTCGAGAATCAAGTATAACACTACAACTGAATCGGATATAGTAGATATCAAGACAATAAAAACTATCAGAGAATGTACTCGCCTGTCGTCCTGAGCTGAGAAAAATTGAAACTACAACCCACTCAATGAGCCACGAACGGTCAACTCGCACAACTGCCTCCTAATGCTGAAATAGCCATTACCAACGTTCTCATAATGGTCAAATTAGCTAGGAACGCCTACTCATAAGTCCAATTCTGGACACAGGGGCAAAACGGTAATTTCGAGTCAAAATGGTGTCCGCCGTTGGACCCACTTTGTACCGAAAAACGTGCCAGAATCTACTGTCTCTAAAGTCATCAAACTATATGTCTACAGGTCTGATTTGATGAGACAAACCCAACCGTATGTCCAATTTTGGATTTCGGTGGACTGTGCACAAAATCACCCGTTGAGTGGGATTGTGGGCCCGCCAAAATGGCGTCCCGATCAACGGTCTCAGAATCGGACCAAACTTGGCATACAGAACCAGAAAAATGATACGGTCCTGTTGGAACAAGTTTCGTCTCGATATGACGAGCGTGCACAAAGTAATTGACAAATATGCAAAAGGTCGATACGGTGATTTTTTGACGGATACGTATCAAATTCGTCGCGCACACGCAACCAATTTGAATTTCGTCAAAGCCCACACAACCACGAAGTCGATACGCACCTTTCGATACTTTCGGTTCGTGACAACGTCGCCCGGATTGACGGAACGGATGGCGTATTGGAACAATTTTACTAAAAATCCACTTTTAAAAATCAGTTTTTTTCTCCAACTTCACAAACCAATAACTTTCTGTAAAGTGCATGAAATTTATTTCTACAAAAAAGGTTTTAAAGCCCTATAGGTTGTCTACAAGTCTCTTCAGACCGATTTTGAAAAATAGCAACATGTTGGTCGCAAATCGGCCACAAAGTTGGAATTTTGGGACAGTTTCTAAACCAAGAAAATTGAGTTTTTTTTCTCAATTTGGAACTCATTTTTCGTCGCACATGATGCGAATCGGCACGAACTATTTGAAGGGAATTAAAGGGGTATATATTGGGATCATACCTGACTAAGTGGTTCGCAAAACGACGGAGCGAGGAAGGAAAAATCTATTTCCGAAGTTGGTCCTTCGCTGACCGTTTCCGTGCGTGGGTGGGATGCTCGTTGCGCGTTTTCCGGCGATGGACGACCACGGGCTGGTCGCCGACGACGTCGGGGTACACGTTGGGTTGGAGGTGACGGCTAGGGTTTGGATTTTGTGAAAATTTCTCTCTCTCTCTCTCTCTCTCTCTCTATATATATATATATATATATATATATATATATATATATATATATATATATATATATATATATATATAGACACACACACACACACACACAGTGGCCTCGGGTTATACATGGAAAGAGGAGGGGGCGCAGGTTTGTTAGTAGCTTATGCTACTGTTGGTTTTGCTAAAGTGGGGCGCATGAGTGCTTTTGGTTTGTTTTTATTCCTTTTTTTTCTTTTCTTTTCTTTCTTTCTTTACCTATTATATATATATATATATATATATATATATATATATATATATATATATATATATATATATATATACACACACACACATACATACATACATATATACATGCATACATCCATACACACATACATATATTTATACACATATACGTATATTTATTTATATAAAATAACCCCATTAATATATATATATATATATATATATATATATATATATATATATATATATATATATATATATATATATATATATATATATATATATATATATATATCCCATAAATGAAATATTACCTAAATATATATAAATAAAATCGAAATTTATTTATAAACAAAACTAAATATTTTATTATATATATATTAAATATATTAAACTTTTATAAATAAAAACTGTATCAGTAAATTACTTATTTAAATAATAATATAAAAACACTAACAATAATATTTAAATAATATTAAAAAAATAAAATAATGTAAATGATCATATTAGCCCTATTCAGAAAAGTGGGGGTGACAACAGGAGCTGCTTTTTGTTGCTGGGGTGCTGGTGCCCTAAGAGGTGGTCGATATACCTGCTGCTAAAATACTGGTGGGTGATGTACCTGCTGCTGATGTACAGGTGGTTTCGACTGATATGCAGGGTGCTTAACATGACCCTCATAGTGACTGGTACCAACATATGGCCTCTTGTTGCTGGCCATCATACGAGCCTCTAAACTCTGTGCTAACTCCAGGCTCTGATAGTAGCTCATAGCTCTACTGGTCGTCAGTAGGGCGCTAAACTCTGGAGCAAGTCCGTAGCGAAACCTACTCGCCATCTCCTTAGGGTCTGCCACCAAGCTGGGGGCAAAATGGCTCAGACGGCTAAACTCTGCAGTATACTCCTCAACTGAGCGGTTTCCTTGTTCTAGGTTCTGGAACTGATGTCCCAACGCCTCCCTGGCCGTAGCAGAGAAGAACTTCCTCTTGAATAGAGTCTTGAACTGCTCCTAGGTGATTTCACCCATGGTGAAAGTTGGTTCATTCTTGAACCAGGTAGCAGCTTGGTCTGTCAGTACAAACCCTACTGCCTCGACTTTGAGGTCGTCGGGCAGTCTAGCTCCGCTGAGCTTCCTCTCTATAGCACCTAACCACTCGTCGGCATAGATGATGCCTTCGGTTCCCATAAACTCCTTCGGGTCCAGCTTCATAAAGTCTTACACGGTCCCAATTCGGGCTTGAGGCTCTCTAGGTGGTGGTGGGGTAGCTGTACGTTCTAGGTTCTATCTGAGCAGGACAGTCTGCTCCTGGTAGGTCAGTAGGAACCCCTGAAATTAACCGAGGAGCTGGTTCCCGTCTAAGATGACGGTAGCCTGTGCCGGGATAAGGCATGGTGCAGGCGGAAGATTAGGTGCAGGTTGAGTCAGGGGAGTCTGGATGATAGGGTCAGTGCCTGGAAGGAAGAAGGAACACCATGGATGCCAGGTGGTGGGGTAAGTTGTACATCCCCTTGTGATCCAGGATGAGCAGAAGAAGCCTCTCCCTCAGAAGCTCGTGAAGTAGTCATTCTCTGGAATGTAAGGAAACAATTAAGTAATCTATTTAGGCAAATAACTAAAATAATAATCCTAAGTATATATACTATCGTGTCCTATGCTGTGATGATTCTCCTTAATCTAGAAAGTCCCCTAATTAACACTCTATGTCCTAACTGTTATTAGGCTGACCTGTATGGGCCACCACTAAAAATATGTCATGAGACCAAAACACTCATTTACTAACACAATTTTTTAATAATTAGTAACGGTTATTACTGTGACACTCTTGTAACCATAATAATTGTTACCTTAATTGAAAAACCGTTGTTAAAATTATAATTTTCTACCTTCTGTATTTCTATAAGGTTCATGACAGTAAAAAAATTGTTACAATGAAAATGTTATTAAGGAAATAAATTAAATTCCCCCCTAATTTTCACGCTTCCCCCGCTATTTTTCACGACAAAGAGAGGAAAGTGTACAGATGGGTCAATTTTCACCATTCCATCTCTCTATCCTTCCCATTCTCCTCCTTTAAACCCTCTCTCCACCTCCCTCATTCCTTCTCTTCTCTACTCTGAAGAACAAGAAGACCCATCCCCAAAACTCACTCTTTCTTCTTCTTCTTCCTCTTCCATCATCATGACTCCTACTTTCTCTGTCATGGTGTCGTATTTCTCCATGCCAATGTCACAATTTGTGATTCATCATTTCTGGCGTTCTTTGGTTTCAAGAGAAGCTAGGGTGGCTGAAGTGCACCAAGTAGAGGGATCTGTGGATCTTTAACAACTAGTTCGTCTACGACCACTACCGTCTTGTGATCGTCGTCAACGCCTTCGAGCCTCGTATTCTTGGGCTTTCCAACGAACAGGTGCGGTTCCATTTATTTTTGTAAGAAATTATGTGTTTCCAGATGGACTTATATGCATCTTTGTGAAGATAGACTTGCACACATCATTCAGAAGTTGTTAGTAAGAAGAAAGAAGGAAATATATATGATTTCACTATTGGACTTCCCTTTCATCCTGTTTTACGTTGTAAAATTTCTATTATTTACATGAATGATGGTCATATTGTTAAATAAATTGTATCATCTGAATGTTAATATTTGTTTGCATGAATTTTGCTCATGTTGTTAAATAAATTTTCTGTTATTTACAAGTTTCTTTGTCAATACTTTGGATTTCTAGGAGCACAGAAAAGTGGAGGTAAGCCTTAATATTGTATGCTACTGCTCTTTCTTTAGTATCCTTGATATATCAGTAACCACGGAAGTACTCTTGCGAATGAGAAACAAGCATGTATATGGACGTGTAATTGAATGTCAATTGCATATATGTATTGGCTTCAACAAAAAAATTCATGGTATTTTCTATTACAGGACATGGCTTTTGACATAGCGATTATTGCCGTCGGCTGGTGGCTGCATTTTTTAGCTCACTAACACGAGTAAGGGGAGTAAGTTATTCTCACTTAGCTGAGTTGTTTTTCTCTTCTTAGAAAGCATGGCAATTTAAGGAACCCATTATTAATAGTGAATAAAGTTATAAAGTGGTCAGAGGCATGCAAATAGAATCTTTAAAACTGTACCCAATAACTTGCAGCAAAGGTGAATTGGATTTTATGGCTTTTGAGTCTTTCAGACTAGTAGGCAATTGCAATCCAGATGGAATGTGCATAAGTTAAATCGATCTCCTAACATGACTGATAGAAACATCATTTAACAAACAACTGTCCTAATTAAGTACCTTATGTCCCACGTGGATCTTACAAATTTAATCATCTCTGTTTTCTCCAAACCATACTAAAATACAAATTTCAAAACCTAGTATGTCAAGCCACTATGTTCTTCCTCTCAAGTTCCAATTGTCTTTAAATAGGCAAGTTGACAGAGTATGTGAAGGGTCATATCAGTCTGGTCGACACACATGTCAATTTGATCTAGAGAACTGAGACCCGTCAAATGCAATTGGCCTTTGTGGATACTATCTTAATGTCATTTGTATTTGCTGAATTCACACTAAAAGTTACATTTATATAGATTATAAACTATCAATTTCATAAATTTTAATGCTTGTGACTGTACTCTATATCTCAAATACATGTCCTAAGTTGTGTCAAACATTATCTATTTGTTTGTCTATATAAAAGGGTTGTATAACCACAACTCACCCACTTGCCAACTTGGATAGATAAGTTCATTATTTCTCTCCTTGTCAAAAAATAACTAAATGTTAAGTTTTAATGTTCTGAATAATGAACACCCATGCCATCAATTTGATGTTCTTAAGTCCTTGCTTTGAATTTGAATGACTGGATTATATTGCTCTCTTCTTGAGTAGTTAAACTTTGAGTAGGATTTAATCTAAAGTAAATTCATATTTTGACATTTTATTTATTTATTTGTTTGTTTGTTTATTTATATTTTTATTAATTTTGTCATAACAATGACCGTCCTTTGTTGAGGCTCGAAATGGCGATATGTCATCTCAAGCAACCTTCTAAGTTCAAGTCTAAGTTGTTCATAGTTCTAGATCTATGGTACAAATTAACATTTATATAAATCTATACAATGTTATCCTAATAACACATGTACTCATTCAAGAGAAATTTCTTGTTTTATAAGTTTACATCTGGCCCCTTGAAAAAATTAAGAGTAAGACAGGCGATCAATTTCATAAACTATTATCTTGAAGTCAAGATTATAGAATTAGAGGTAAAATTACTTACCTAGTTATAAGACGCTTAGTTTTGTTATGAACAGAGTGCTATTATAGAAATTTGGATGTCTAGAAACTCTTGAGTCGACTAATTAAAGTATTCTTTAATTATTAATGAATAAAATTGAAGCATAGCACCATAATGATGTTGTGATCCAACCAAAAAGTTGATGGTGTGCTTTTGGTGAATATCACAAGAAACTATTGCACATTGCATGATTCCTCCGATCTCCCTTTAACATAACAAGTACCTCAAATTTTGTAACATGCATTGTCAAACATTATCTATTTGTTTGTCTATATAAAAGGGTTGTATAACCACAACTCACCCACTTGCCAACTTGGATAGATAAGTTCATTATTTCTCTCCTTGTCAAAAAATAACTAAATGTTAAGTTTTAATGTTCTGAATAATGAACACCCATGCCATCAATTTGATGTTCTTAAGTCCTTGCTTTGAATTTGAATGACTGGATTATATTGCTCTCTTCTTGAGTAGTTAAACTTTGAGTAGGATTTAATCTAAAGTAAATTCATATTTTGACATTTTATTTATTTATTTATTTGTTTGTTTGTTTATTTATATTTTTATTAATTTTGTCATAACAATGACCGTCCTTTGTTGAGGCTCGAAATGGCGATATGTCATCTCAAGCAACCTTCTAAGTTCAAGTCTAAGTTGTTCATAGTTCTAGATCTATGGTACAAATTAACATTTATATAAATCTATACAATGTTATCCTAATAACACATGTACTCATTCAAGAGAAATTTCTTGTTTTATAAGTTTACATCTGGCCCCTTGAAAAAATTAAGAGTAAGACAGGCGATCAATTTCATAAACTATTATCTTGAAGTCAAGATTATAGAATTAGAGGTAAAATTACTTACCTAGTTATAAGACGCTTAGTTTTGTTATGAACAGAGTGCTATTATAGAAATTTGGATGTCTAGAAACTCTTGAGTCGACTAATTAAAGTATTCTTTAATTATTAATGAATAAAATTGAAGCATAGCACCATAATGATGTTGTGATCCAACCAAAAAGTTGATGGTGTGCTTTTGGTGAATATCACAAGAAACTATTGCACATTGCATGATTCCTCCGATCTCCCTTTAACATAACAAGTACCTCAAATTTTGTAACATGCATCTCTTAAAGAAGCTAAAGAAATAGTAGAACTCTAGTACAAAGAGAGAAAAGAGGTTTAGAATTGGCAAACAAAGAGGAAGTACAAGGCCACACCATTTGGGTTTATATACATTACTTGGGCATGCACGCCGTTTTTATTCTCTCTCTCTCTCTCTCTACTGCTAGTAAGGCCTAGAAAGGACATAGAAAGAGCAACTATCAATACACCAGTACAGGTACTATAACATTTGTATGTTTTCTATTATGGAAACTGGTTCATTCCTTCATAATTATGGTAGAATAGTTTACTACAGAATAGAGTTTGATATAATTAGTAGCCAATGATCCAAACTAGTTCGGTATAGAATAGTTAGACGACAGCATCTGTGTGGATAATGTGTTAGATTATATTATTTTAATTATGTGAGTTTTGTAGTCTAATGTAAGAAAGAATCTTAATTTGACCCTTTAATTTTATTGATTTAAAGGGAAGCCATCAGTGCGAGCATAGTGGGGTTCGGATGGGATCTCAAGTATGCGGGCTGTCACGGACTTAGTGTTTTTGCTAGCACCTCGTCCCGTGCGGCGCACTGTCTTTCTCCTCAAAGACTCGTGCAAGCCTTTCCAACCCGCCTTAGCTAGATCGCTAAGAAAACTAGAATAGTGGAGCAAAGATGGACTCGTAAGGATCTCTTTATTAACTTGGAGAATGCTTACAATTTTTAGGTGGTGAGGAACAAATGAGAGCCTCCCCCTTTTATAAGTGCTCATAGAGCAATACAAGAAAAGTCCTGGAAGGAATATTCCAAGGATTATTACTTTCTACCATAACTGGAATGGCATATTCCAGGTTTATTCCCTAGCAACATAAAAGAAAACTTCAAGGGCCTTCCAGAAGCTTCTTGGGCCTCCTAGAATGATCTTGGGCCTTCCGGAGAGATCCACAATCTTCTAGAGCCTTCCGCCATCTTCTAGAATGTTCTGGAAGCTTCCCGCATAACCTTGGTCCGCGAAAAGGTTATGCAACTGGGCCTCGGGCGGGGTGTAACATTTGGGACGTTACATTCTCCCCCACCTAAGGCGTTGACGCCCTCGTCAACCATGCTCTCTGAGAAACGTCTGGATCTCGGCTTCGAACTGATGCAGCGTATCAGCACGTTCCCAGCTAGACTCGCCGTAAGACAAGCCCTTCCACTGGATGAGGTACTCCACATACGGGGACACGCCTCGTCGCCGAATGGTCCTCCTGTCCAGCACGGCTTCCACCTCCTTGTCAAAGGAAGTCGTCATGGTCGCCGTCGGTCGCTTCGGAACTTCGTGCTGGGGATCCTCCAAGTCTTCATGGTACGGCTTCAAGCAACTGGCATGGAAGACTGGATGAATCTTCAGCTTGGCAGGGAGTTCAAGCTTGTAGGCCACCTTGCCTACTTTCTTGAGCACGGGGAAGGGGCCTTCATACTTCCGGATTAGTCCTTTGTGCACCTTGCGGAACACGTTGAACTGTTGTGGTTGCAGCTTCACCAGCACCATGTCCCCCTCCTTGTACTCAACCGGCCTTCGCTTCGCGTCGGCCCACTTCTTCATCTTCCTCGCGGCCTTCTCCAGAAATGCCTTGGCAATGTCCGCCTTTGCCTTGAAATCTGAAGTGAACTGGTTGGCCGCGGGGCTTCTACTCGAGGACCCCGCACTCAGCGTGTGCGGGACAAGTGGTTGGCGACCCATCACCAACTCGAATGGACTGCTGTGTGACGACTCGCTCCGTTGAAGATTGTAGCAGAACTGAGCGACGTCGAGGTGATGCACCCAATCCCTCTGGTTGGCACTCACAAAGTGCCGCAAGTACTCCTCGAGTAGCGAGTTGACCCGCTCGGTCTGCCCGTCCGTCTGCGGGTGGAAGCTGGTCGAGAAGTGTAAGTCCGTCCCGAGGATTTTGAACACTTCCGTCCAGAACTTTCCCGTGAAGCTGGGGTCACGGTCGCTGACAATGTTGACCGGGATGTCCCAAAACTTCACCACGTGGCTGATGAACAGTCGCACGACCTCCTCTATTGTGCAGCCCGTCGAAGCAGCAATAAAGGTCGCATACTTGAGAACCGGTCCACCACCACGAGAATGGACCCAAGCGCCCCCACTTTCGGCGGGGCGGAGATGAAGTCCATCGAAATGCTCTCCCACGGCCGACTCGGCACGGGAAGAGGCTCCAGCAGGCCCCCGGGCTTCTTATGATCCACCTTGTCCTGTTGGCACACAAGACAAGTGCGAACATAGTCCTCCACATCTTCGCGCATGCGAGGCCAGTAGTATGCAGCCTCCAGCAGCGCCAAGGTTCGCTTCTGCCCCAGATGTCCAGCCCACTTCGTGTCATGACACTCCTTGAGCAGCTGTTTCCGCAAGCCACTCCACCTAGGCACGACCACCCTGTCGTCCTTGGTGTAGAGAAGTCCGTCTTTCAGCCAGAACCTTCTCGTTTTGCCCTCCTTGGCAAGCTTCACTATGGCCAGTGTTAGTTGGTCCTCCATGATTCCCACTCGAACACGGTCCAAGATGTCCCCCTTGAGCAAGCACACAGATGCGAGCTCGGCCTTCCTGCTAAGCGCATCGGCCACCTGATTTTCCTTGCCGGGTTTGTACTGCAACACCATGACGAACTCGGCTAGAAAATCTTGCCATCTCGCCTGTTTCGGAGATAGCTTCTTCTGGGACTGGAAGTAGCTCGTGGCAACATTGTCCGTCATGACCACGAACTTGGTGCCGAGGAGGTAGTGCCGCCATGTCCTCAAGCTATGCACGACCGCGGTCATCTCCTTCTCCTGCACCGTGTAGCGCCGCTCAGTGTCATTCAGCTTGCGGCTCTCGAACGCGATGGTCCTTCCTGCACCAACACCCCACCGATGGCGAAGTCGGACGCGTCCGTGTGCACTTCGAACGCCTTGGAGTAGTCCGGTAGAGACAAGACCGGCTCCTCCGTCACAGCCCGCTTCAGTGCCTCGAATGCCTCCTCGCATCGGGGCGTCCAGCTCCACGCCCGATCCTTCCGCAGCAGATCGGTCATAGGCGCTGCGATGGCGGAATATCCTCGGATGAACCGCCGGTAGTAGTTCGCCAAGCCAAGGAACGATCGCAGCTCCGTCGGCTTGGTGGGAGCCTCCCACTCCCGTATGGACTGGACCTTTGTGCCGTCCATCCATATCTTGCCATGCCCGATCCAGTGCCCCAAGAACGACACCTCTTCTTGTGCGAATGAGCACTTCTCCCGCTTGACGAAGAGTTCGTTCTCCCTTAGCACCTGGAAGACAGTCTTCAAATGCTCGATGTGCTCCTCCATCGTGTTTGAGTACACGACGATGTCGTCGAGGTAGACCACGACGAACCGATCCAGGTAGGGATGAAAGAGCTTGTTCATCAAAGTACAAAAGTCGCAGGAGCATTTGTTAGACCAAAAGGCATAACCATAAACTCATATGCGCCATACCTCGTCACGCATGCCGTCTTAGCCTCGTCGCCCTCCGCAATCCGGACTTAATAATATCCCGAGCGCAGATCAAGTTTGGAGAAGTATCTCGCACCTCCCAATTGGTCGAACAAGTCCGCTCCCAACGGGATGGGATATTTGTTCTTGACGGTTATCTTGTTTAGTGCACGATAGTCGATGCACAAACGAAGGCTTCCGTCCTTCTTCTGGAACAGCACCGGTGCACCATACGGGGCCTTTGACGGTCTGATGAATCCCGCGTCCAGCAGCTCCTTGAGTTGCTTCTTCAACTCGTCCAGCTCGGACGGGGCCATGCGATATGGAGCCATGGCGGGCGGCTTCGTGCCCGGCTCCAACTCGATGGCATGGTCTACCTCCCTCCGCGGAGGTAGCCTCTTTGGCAACTCCTTCGGCATGACGTCCCCGAACTCCACAAGGACGTCATCGATCTCAGGCGGAAGATCCCCCTGCACGGGCGTCTCCTCCGACTTGAGCACAGCAAGGTAAGTCATCTCTCCGTGTCGCATCCCCTTCTTGAGTTGTAATGCGGAGAGAGCCTTCCCTTTCGTAAGCTCGCCTCGTGCAGTTGTCACCATGCACGGAGTGCTCTCCTCCATGATCCCGACGACTCCTAGATGCGGCATTGGGACAGCCTTTGCCGAAGTGAGGAAGTCCATTCCGAGGATCATGTTGAAGTCGTCCAGTGGTGCTGCCGTGAGACTGGTGACACCCGTCCAGTCTCCCACTTGGATCTTCACCGCTTTGGCCACCCCCTGTACGGGGCGCGCCTCAGAGTTGACTGCCTTTATCGTGCTTGAGTCTTTTTCCAGCGCCAAACCCAAGCGTCGGACCTCCGCGTCCGAGATAAAGTTGTGGGTAGCCCCCGTGTCGACCATCGCCCTGGTGTTGTGGCCGTTGATCTTCACGTCCACGTACATCAGCTCTCGATTCGGGGTCTTGGACACTACCGCCTTGCTCTTCAAAGCATTCAACAGGCGCAGGGCACCCATGTGAGCCCCCTTCTTAGGCTCCATGTCCTCGGCCTCCTCGCCTTGGACCGCGTTCACCCTCTTGCCCTTGTTCGGACAGTCCCGTGCGAGGTGATTTCCACCGCACACATAGCACTCGATCTTCCGCTCCGTCGAAGGCTTTGCTTGCGGCTTGTCCTTCGGCGGCGGGCCTCCCTTTCCGTTGTTCTTCTTCGCTCCCCCACCATTGAACTTGGTGGTGGTCTTTTCCTTGGGCTTTGGGGCATCGCTCCGTCGATACTCCATTAGCTTCTCGGCTGTCGCAACAGTATATACACACACACACACACACACACATATATACAAAAATACAAAGCCAGGGCTCGAGCTCGAGCTTCCTAGGCGAGGTCTTAACATAGCTTCTCTGACCAATAGGTCAAATTTATTTCTGGGTTAGAAATAGAACCGAACATTTTATATTTCATTCTAGACATTATATATATCTATATATATATATATATATAAACATGCAAGGGGAGGGCTCATACTAGGGTATGTCAAGACTGGATCCTTGAGACGGTCATGTGACCACTAGGCCGAGATTGGTTTGGTATTTGCATAAGGGATCAGCTTGAATTTAAACTATACCAAGGGCTAGAGTTTAGTTTCTTACTGAGGAAGAAGAAGGTGGTCGCAGTTACGTCGAGATTGTCATTGGCTCGTCGTCCTTTGTCGGCCCGAGCACGTCGACACAGTATCAGCTCCGTCAGAACCGTCCTCGTCGAAATTGGGAAGGTGGTTTGTCGATTGTCGACGAAGCTCGGCTTGTCGGCTACGGAAAGATGAGTGGAAGGGAGGAGGGTGGTTTGGCAGCTTTGCCAAGGTGGATTGTGAAAATGAAGTGAAGAGGGAGGGAATCTATAAATAGAGTTCATGAGTGGAAACATAAATGACATTAGGTTAGAGAGCTTGAATTGAGAGACTCTCTCTCCCTCTCCAGTTCATTCATTATCTTGAAATGAGTGACTCTTTCTCTCCATCTCCATTCAATGCAAAACTGTTCATTCGTTACCTTGAAATGAGAGACTCTTTCTCTCCCTCTCCATTCAATGCAAATTAACGGTTCATTCATTATCTTAAAATGAGAGACCCTCTCTCTCTCTCTCTTTCTCCATTCAAATGCAAAACGGTTTATTCCTTATTCATATCTCATTTAATCCAATAGCTCCCACTCTCCCAGCAATTGAGAATTGAAACACTTAACAAGTTATTTGCACAAAAGTCCTCCAATTATCCACCTATTACACATTCTAATATAACATATAGATATATGCATTTAAAGTACCACTATTTACACCTAAGCCTATGGCACATTCTTATGTAACATACAGATGTATGCATTTAAAGTACCAAAGCTAAGCTAAAGCTAAAGTTCACAATGTGCTCACAAAGTGTGCTGGAAGTGTCCGTGTGAATAGTACCATGCACCATGCATACTAGCTCCAAGCTAGCAAGTTGCTAGGCTTGTGTAGAACCACAAATATACACAAAATCAATCAATCAATCAATCAATTTGGTTGGCACTAAGTAATTAAAAAGTATATATATATATATATATATATATATATATATAAAATATATATATATATATATATATATATATATATATATATATATATATATATAAACAATTTAAATTTAATAATTCATCTTTAAATATTTATATAAAAAAATTAAAGAGTTACATAGAGATACTATAGTAATTTCTAGTGTATCATTTCTCATATTTGTGCTAAAAGAGCAATTAAAATAGAAGGGATAACCAACAGAACATCATCCCCACATAAGTCTATCCTGATCATATACATATCACCCTGGCAATCTATCAAGCCTTACTCGTTCCCAACACAATTTAGAAATTTCAATTCACCACTGACCCCTACAAGCAACCATCCTCACCTTTATCAACAGGAACAACCTAAGCATTACTTCTCCTCATTTGAATCATTCCAACACATGAGCTCTCTTAACTCCATTATTATCATCGTAGCTATTCTCAAGACTCTTTTTCTTCCTATGTTGCATGTGCTGGCTTCACCATTTCATCCATTTATTATTAAACAAAAATTATAACCAATACATAGCCATTTCACAAATATAATCATCAAGGCCAACAGTGTTTCTTATTCAATCGTTTATTTAACCATTTTCATTCTCCATGCTAAAGGCTCCCATATGACAGTATGCTAAGGCGTTTAGTTAGGTTAAAATGGAAAGGAAATAGGAACTCCCATAATCTACACACTGAAACAGATAAAAAAAAAATCACACTACTCTCAACATAGAATGACAAACCTATATACTATACCCATATATACTCGTAGCATAATAGGAAGCAGTCGCCACATATTACTACTGCACCCAGCTATTATATGGTAAGTAAATTCCATCCTCTACTAGACTCTTATTCCTTTATAACTTATACTCAAATATATTACATATTGATCCTATTATCCCTTCTCAAACTAACACACACAATTTTTATTTCTTTCCCCCTACTGCTCCTTCTAATGTGCTAGGCTGTTAGCTAACCTTACGTATTACTAAGGTGACTAGCTACCCATCATATTCTTACTATTAAAACATGGCAGCAAGTTATGTTGGGTTTTGGTCTTTTACAAAGTGAATTTTAATCCCACATCGGCTAGACCAAAGGAGTTGTATCTCTATATATTAGCTTTGCTAGTTTAGAGATGCACATGTGGTGTGGAGGTGCACATGAGTGTGCCATGTGGGGTTATTTTTCTAATGGAGAAAAGGTTAAATCAACAATAGAAAGCATTCATGCTTTTTGCTCTTGGGAAATTTATTTCCATGGGAGCTAAGCTCCGCGACTCGGACTCGGGCTCATGGGCTCATGAGGTGTAATGTGGCATTTTGTGGGCGCACTTAGCACGCCAGGTTGCGCACAGGTTGCGCCGGTTGCGCACGTTGCGTACGTTGCGCAAGTTGCGCACGTTGCGCGAGTGGCGCAAGGTGGCGCATGTTGCGCAGTGGCTCAGTGCGCGGAGTGCAAGGAGCGCAGGGTGCGCGCAGTTAGCGCAACTTGCAGCAGAACGTGCATTTGCATGATCTGGGCGGTTGCTACATGTTCGGGATGGTTTTTACCACGTCCCTAACTTTGTGGCAACTGAACAGTTGCTGCAGGGCCTATATAAGGCATCCTCTCTCTCTCAAGGCTATAGATAGAAGTAATAGAAGCCACCACAGAAAGTTTACAAAGTGTTTTTTAACACAAGTAAACAGAGAATTCAGAAGTGTTCTTTAACACAGTTCTGATCTTCCAGTAGCCTTTGAGAGAGAGGAAAGGCGCCGCACCAGCGTTACTTTTGCACGGGAGTTCGTGTCCATCCGAGGAGTCAGAAGAGCAGGAGTGTTCCAAGTTCTCCGACGAACTTGCTGGTTCCTGGAAGCTGTTCGTGTAGGACGAATAAAGCTTTGAACAACGGTAATAATTTATCCCAGCAGGAGTTCTTCCATCTTTCGCCAGTCACCTTCTTTATTGCTACCAGCAATTCTGATTGTATCTTCTTTTTAGAAGTACTACGATCGATTGCTGTTGATTACGAAATCTTTTTAGATTCTCGCAATACTAAAACGAGATCTTTTTAGATCTTTGTTATACTTGCGCAACCTTCCTAGAAGTGTTGCGTTGGAACATTGTTTTTACAATCGTTTCATCTTCTCAGTTTTCCATCGAAAAATTGTGCCCCGGCACTAACAAGTTATGAACATGTGAGGAAATGTGAACTACTCTCTATTACTAAACTTTAACTTAGTAATTAGTTATTTACATCTAACAGGTTCAGACTTGGGTTCTAGAGAGGAAAAGAGAGTGTACTAAGAGAGGTTGCTCAAGAGGAAGTCTGGGACTCGTCGGGCCACTGGAGGAAGATTCGTCAAGTCTGCATCTTGGAGGAAGTCGCCATCGCTGGAGTGACTTGTGTATGCGAAAACAAAAGTTTGATTACAAACGGAGAAGAGTACAAGAGTATAATTTAATTTCTGGGGAAGTACAATTGTAGGAATCTGATCAGAAGACGATCATTTTATCCCTTGGACGATACGATGTCGAAGAAGAAAGCCTTTGGAGAATGCTGCAGCAAATGCTCAGGAGATTATGATCATTAGTGATGTTTTTGAAGTGATTTAAAACTCTATTTATAAAGTTTAGAGATAACTGTTAAGTAGTTATTCTGATTGGCATCCATTGCAATTGGTGCGCCATTCACCCAGTCGTGCGAACGGTTGGTTTAACTACTTGGACGCGTGACATTCTGTGAGAGAGATGCTCCTGGTCGTGGGCAGTGTCACATACCCGTTCTTCGAGATTAGTGTAATGTACGCCACGTCGTCTAACTGCTTCTGGATAATTTGATCAGATTGTGCCAACTGTTGAATGGCGCCAGGCGCTATTTACTGTTTAATGCACTCTGCTTAGTATAATGATCTTTGATTATCTCGTGCCAACTGCAAATGGCACGAGGCAGTTGTCAATCATTATGACAAATCTGGTACAATCTTCTCAAGCGCCGTGCGTTCGGGATTTGAACAAATTTTTCTCGACTGATGTGCTGTCAATAATTATGGTAACTGTTTCAGCTTCTCGAGGAAGCTTGCCACGTGTCGGTCAGCGTCACCTACGTCCAGCGCCAACTGATCCGTGCGCCATCTGATGGCCAGCATCATTTGATGATTTTTGCTCTGTCGTCATTTATAAGTAGTGCATGATGATGATTATACTTTTTAGGCTTCTACAAGAACTCCATCAAAATTTTCAAATTTTAGAAAGCTTCAAAATTTGAAATACTTTTAATAAGAAGCTTTTATGTATGATTGGCCCATGACATCATTATAACTGACCCCGAGTTTTGGGCGCGGATCACGCGACTATTACGATAGCTTTAGGCTATAAATAGCCGATAGGAGAGAGAGAAAACACTTTTACTCAAATTCTCTTCTTCTCGAGCTCTCTATTTTCTTCAACTTTCGAAACTTCCGATCAATCGAAATGGCCCCGAAGAGAACCATAGCTGAAAAAGGGAAAAAAGTGGTCGGAGCCACTTCGCGCGTGCCCCCGTTGATGGTGTCGCATCATGTCATACCGTCGGCGAGAGCCGAGGAGACGAACCCCGCTCTTGAAGGTGAGAAAATCGATCGGAGAAGACGACAACAGAACGTTCGCGCCATTCGCGCGTAGCGCGATCAAGGGCCAACATCGACCGCCTCTTTCAAAGTATTGGTCGATGCTTTGCGCCATCTGCAACCTGTACGACCTCTTTCAGAGTGTTGGCTAAATCAATCATAAAAAATGACGCCCTGCACCATTTGTCATGTCTTAAGCATGATGTGCCATTCGATGTGATCCACAAATCATGTGCTGACTGACTGATGTGCCATTGGATTTGAGAACTGTCACTTTGCATACACCAATTGAGGACCGTTCTTCTCATCATGCACCATTCATGATTGGCGCAGAGTTTTTCTTTAAGAAAACAATCTTTTTTAAGATTTTAACTCTAAATTTTCTTTTGCAGTTGATATGAGAGAAGACCCTTTTGCCGAAGAATTAGCTTCTGCCTTCCGGGTGTCTGAGTATCAAGAAGATCTTTCTCATGTCCATTTTCCTTAATACAATCTTCCTGAAACTAGGAAAGCTGTGATAAAGTCTCAGGATGACAGGACTTTATTCTGTCTAATGAATGGTGAACCCCTTATAAGCTTGAATTAGGTTCCCCATAAGAAACCAGCCTTCTTATTTGGTGAAGCTATCAAGAAAGATTCTCAGCCTAAATCGAAACGGGAAAAACGAGTCTATCAGAGCGAAAATAGACTAATATGTCTCACTGATATGACGAGACATCTGTCCCTATCCTGTTATGCCCATACTAGCTATCCTTGAAACATGGCATGGGATCTGACTCCTTTTCAACAGGCCAGATTTGGAAGGATATGCCACAGACTAGGTCCTCAAAATAGAGACATATTCTTCAGTTCGTTGGAGAGGAATAACACCTACTTGAGAGGCCTATAAACCAAGCTGTGTGCCTCCTAAGGATTCATCTCTGATGATTCCAGTTAGGATACCTTTCTTTGTGAACTTGTTTGCTAAGGCTGAAGGAAAGTAGCCGGCTCAGAATATGAGATTAACGGGTTTGATGAATCCATATATAAAACGCTGGAACCAGCTTTCAATCTGGACTTTAAACAACTTTAGAGACGAGGTGCTTGATTTAGAGCTTTATGAACCTATTTGGACTACTTCCTGCAGAATTCGCACCAATTCCAATTTGTTTTTGGCCTTGGTAGAAAGATACAACAGTAAGACGGGCACTTTTGTAACCCCTCGGGGAGAGATAGGCTTCGCCCTTCACGAAATGCAATACATCTCTCATCTGTCAATGGGTGAAAACCCATATGAAGAGTATGTGCCAACCAATAAAGAATTTGACGCTTTAGCCGAGAAAAACCTGAAAATGGCGGCAGTCTTCGACGAGTTGTTATGCCACTTCATGATCTGCACCATTCTATACAAGAGTTATGCAAAGGGGACGTGTTATTTGTCCAAATGGTTGCTGTATCTATTTTTGGGCCACATCCAGGAAGACAAGGTGCAGGAACACGTAGATTGTGAGCCTCGCTTTTTTGAACCACTTGACCGCAGTACTATCCAAAAATTGATAAAAAGGTCAAGTTATGTTGACAATGAGCTGAAGGAGGATTGGCGTGAGTTTACGCTGGTACTCCCATCGAGACTTATATAAGACAAGGTGATAGACAGATGTCTCGAGAGGCTACTCTGGTAGGTTTCCTCTTATTGTGGCTACGACGGTTTATGGTCCCTGGAGCCAGTGTTGTTGATAGGATCCACCGAGGTGTACTATTTGCCACTGTGCGTTTAATATTCGGATATAAGATGGACATTCTTTCTGTGATAACTTGCCGGTTGCACAGGTCTTCGTTCACAGATGACATGATGATGGATCCCAGTACTCGAGACGGGCTTTCTCGTACTGAGATGACATATACTTATTTGTTCAGCTGGTTGTTGCTACACAATCCCATTCTGATGGATCCTGCTCTAGGTGTCGTAGGAGGAGACTTCATCACATGCTATGCCACATCTCGGTAGAAAGTAAACTCTCTTACTGATTGCCGAAAAGCATTAAATATGGGTTCTGAATGGATGTTCTATTATGTTCCTCCACCTCCTGGAACTGAGAATCTTCCTCCTTTGCTCATGGACTTAGAGCCTATGGGTGCTCGTCCACCACCAGTTGCTTTTATGAGGTTGAAGATGATCAGACCCTCTCATATAATATATCGGTTTGGGGGTGAGTGTTGTCTGGAATCTTATCTGCCTAGCCGATTTGCCCGCCAGTTCAATTATGATCAAATGTACGTCGGCAACGCAACCACCTGCTAAAAGCCTCCATATATCTGATCGATGGTGCTAGAGTGTGAAGATATTATAGTGCCAGGAGTACTAAGGCTACATTCTCAATGCCCTCTACTACTCTTAAAGTGGGTCCGCATATGTTATATACATACACAAACTTTTATACTTCGGCCAATACCTTCTTCGAAGGCTTCAATTTGTCTGATAGTTTTGTTAGTGTCAGACGATCAAGAGCAAGGGCCAAGGCCACCATGGAGTTCAGAGAGGCTGAGGAAAATGCTCATGCTGATGAACCTCTTAAAGCTACACTTGTCGGTCTTCCTGACGAAGTGAATAATCCGCTAGAAATCTTCTCAAGAAGCAGAAAGAGAAATCTCCTACAAAAGGGGCTAGTAAAAGACGAAAAGTTAGGGAATTAACTACCCAATCTGCCCCAGCTAAAACTCCTTCTCCCCCTAAGGCTCGGGGTAAGAAAAAGAAAGAAGCAATTGTTATTATTGGACAGCCCGTAGCGAGGACGAGATCCCAGACACGACAGGTTGAAAGAGGGATTTCTTTTGAGGGAACGGGGACAACTCCTCCAATCCCAAAAGAAAGCAGAATTCCTACCGAAGAGACCCGTAGAGGGCCTGATGTACGTGATGAACCTTCTGGATATGAGGGATCTCCTCCAATACCGCTCAAGCGCAAAACAAGGAGAAAACTATTGGTAACTGAAGTTGTGTAGCAAGAAACTGCAGCTTCGTTTACTTCCTCAGTGCTGGGGCAGTCTCCTGGTCAACCGGAATCGTCCTTACTGTCGTAAGACCCACTGTCTCCGAAAGGTGATACTCTTGACATTCCAGGTATTAATTCATTGGGCATTTTTGTTGATATATGTTTTCTATTTGCAAAGACTCTAACAACGAATATTCTGGCTCCAAATGTTGCAGAAGATACTCCTTCGATTCCTATTTTGAAACCAGTATTTATGAGGATCACTGTTCCTGTTACTGCACTTGCTGCAGCCGAAATAATGTTACCATCCCCTACTAATGATCTTCCGGAAGTCACAACTCCTGAAGAAACATTACCTTCGGAGGACGTTCCGAATGTTCCAGCTCTCTCTATAGGCCAAACTTCTGTACTCGCTCGAGAAGACAAGAAGATGATAGAAGCGCTAGATGGCTGCGACTTTGATGACGATCTGATTGAAGAAGAACCCATAAATGCTTCTTCTGATCTTGATAAAGCTGAAGTAAGCTAAGGTCCAAAACAGAGCCAGAAAGATCAGGACTCGACGGTCAAGAATGGCCTTATTGCTAGTGAGAATGAATATAAGAGCCACCAGAGCTTAAAAGATGACACTCAGAATCTCGATGAACCATAAGGTGATGAGAATTTCGATATAGATATTGAGGGCGATGAAAGCCCAGGTGATGACAGGGAGGGTGATGTTGATATCGAGGGTGATGAGAACCCTAAAGAAGTTAATATTGAGGAGATCCAGACACCAGCTGAACATATTTTTGAAACGAGAGGGGTAGAGGTAGTAGCCCCAGGTATCCAGGCTGAATTAGGGCTGACATCAGTCGTTTCATGTCAGGTGGTTCTGAAGCTGGAAGTAGTCAGGCGACCGTCTCTGAGAACACCATGGCGAGGCTCATTACAGAATGAGAAACTGCACCTCGTGAGACTCTATATGTGTTGCCGAACTCAGGTAAATTTATGACTTTATTTACCATTGCACTTTAATGCTGTTAGACGTGATGTATAATAATTATGCTTTTGATTGTAGAGGGTCACGTGGGGACTATTGTTGTAGCCCTATTGACATCTACGACCTTAAGCTTCAGTTCCACCATGGCTCCCCTAGACACGGGGACTCATACTTCAGAAGGAAGCTCCTCAAGAATGCCTACGCCAAAATCTCCTGGTGCACAAGCTACAATATCCATTTTCTATAGAAAGAGGAGTTGTTGGCGAAGTAGCGACACCTGGCGTATCGGCAATGACAAATAGCCTCGTCGAGACATATACAAGCGCCTGCTTTCTCTCCCTGAATACTCTTATTTAGATGGCCTTGGAGAAAAGCCACCTTTATGAATCAGTAAGGAGAACTGCCTCTTTTGCGATTGAAGCAATACGCAATATTGGCGATATTGAAAGAGTCAGCTTTTTGGAGCATATCTTGGATGCGCTTGAAGAGCCTATCAAATCTTATCAGGATTTGATAAGAGGCAACATTCAGAGACTCGTAGATGTTGAATGTGAGATAATGGCTCGTAAATATGAGGCATGATAGGCAGCTTTGAAAGATTCTATAGTTGCCTTCACAGTACGATCTGAAGAAATAGAAATAAGCATTGCCGAAACTACCTCTGCCGTTGAGCGTTACAAGACTGAAGCCACAGAGACAAAGAAAGAAGCAGCTGAATGCTAAACTCGTCTTCAAGAGCTGGAAGCTGAGATAGCCAAGCTTCACGAGGTGATCACAACAACCAAGAAGCGTAAAAAAGAAGTGCTTGAACTGCATCAAATTGCCGCAAGTCATCTGGATAATCTGATGAGGCAGCAAGATGAATTCGTCCAAGTTCAGGGTGCAGAAATTGAACGCCAAGTTAACTCACTGCAACCTTTTAACCCAGAGTCTAGAAAAAATTTGGCCAGGCAAAGGGTGATTAACTCCAGAATGGAGCAAGCTGAATCCTTGAAGAGGTTGATCACCGATCTTAGTACCCAGCCTTCGAAATGAAATTATCAGATTGTGATAACTTTTTTGTTTTGAACATTTTGATGAATGTAATAATTTTCACGTCGTTGAATGAAAACTGATGATCTTTTGTGGCTCTATTACTTATTACGTATCTGTTTGAGACACAAGCAATAGATAGGAATAATAAATATGTTCAGAGGTACTGGACATGACATATCTCTTGAAAATAATAATACTTATTATATCTGTTCAGAGGTAATATGGACATGACAGAATATAACTTGAAATATTATCATTTCTGAGACGACATCATCATAGGTAATGTGGACGTGACGAGTCGTTAATATAGATAGCATAATTCAGAGGTAATCTGGACATGAATTCATAGATATATTGATTATCCTTGTGCCAAATGGGACTCAAGGATAGGATTTCTCTTAAAGCATTTGGGTTTCAAAAGATGATATTTGTGATAATGTAGCAGATGTTGTGTATCAATGAGGACGTATCATAAGATCTGGATAGACTCTGCTGGGGATTTCAAAGATTTTGAAGTATGTACAATATTTGTCATAAAATATAATACACACTTTCAAACATGGTACTTCTTCAGAAATTTGTCGTTGATAGGCATCATAGCGATTCGGCCATCCATCCCTGATAGTTGATAAGCTCCGTTAGAGAAAACTTTGCTTATAATGTAGGGACCATCCTACTTTGGTTCGAACTTGCCCTTACTCATGTTTGTCATAGTCATAGGACGTCTAACGGTAAGGACTAGCTCATCTTTTTTGGAATGCTCGTACTTTGACTTTAAGGTTGAAGGCTTTTGAGATACAAGCTTGATATAGCTCGATGTATTGTTGAGCTAGTAGCCGCTTCTCGTCAAGTGCTTCAAGCTCTTGAAGTCGAAGACAATTATTATTTTTTGTTGTGAGCTCGTTGGCAATAGAAATACTTAGAGAAAGGATTTGAATCTCTAATGGCAGGACAGTTTTGCATCCATACACCAAAGAGAAAGGTGTACAACTAGTCGGAGTGCGTACGGTAGTACGGTAGGCCTATAGACATTTTCCAAGCTTTTCACTCCAGTTACGTTTATTGGTAGAAACAAACTTCTTGAGAAGCTTGATGATCGTCTTGTTGAATGTTTCTTCTAAACCATTAGCTGTGGGATTAAAGGCTGTAGAAGGAATATTATTGATCCGATTGTCATCACAGAATCGAGTGAACTTCTTGTTGACACAAAATCACAGTCAACCAAATATTGATACAATTGATAATATGATACTTGTAATATTTCAATACGACACATGAAGACTGAACTCAGTACAAGACGGACGACGACTCGTACCTGCAGTGCTCAAAGTTTTGAGTCTGTATTTTATACTTTTTTTGAGTCTAGACATATGTAAACTGAGTCGTACTGAGCAATTTGGGACTTAACCTATACCTATACCACAAACCACAAGCTCCACAAAAATTAAAGTAGCCTATTAGCCCTCTGGACCAGTTCTGTCTCATGGAGACAGAGTTCGGGCCGAACTCTGGCTCCACACAAAGTTCGGGTCGAATTCTTTCCCCTAAAATTCAGGACCCTAATTTTTAGTGTTGGCTGGATGCTAGTTGTCCAACGGCCAAAAGTTTGAATTTGATCCAGAATTTTGGCCGAATTCTGCCTACCTAGAAGCCTATAAATAGGCCTTGAATTCTCTCATTTTCATTCATCCAATCTTCTCTTCTCTTCTCTCTAAAGCCTTATACAAGCCATACCCTTCTCATCTACTAGCCACAAGCTTCCTAAGCCTCAAAGTGCTCAGTACTTTTCAGTTAGGAGTTTGTGCAAGAGTTCAAGAAGTCGCTTGAAAAATTCCAAGCATCGCCACTGCAATCTCTGTAAGAAGTTAACGTGCTCTTCTGAAGAAAAGGCACGGGGTGTAACTACTATTTCACAAATAGTGGATTTAATCCTGAGCTAGAGTTCTCAAGCCTGGACTAGTCCTCCACGAGGGAAACCAGGTTAAAATCGGCTGTGTTTGCGTATGCTTTCTCGCTCTTTATTATTTCCGCATTTACTCTGATTATTTACTGTCGATGAAAGAGTTTAATTTTTAATTGGACATTATTGTCATAAACTCTATTCATTCCCCTCTAGAGTTGCCTATTTGTTCTTCAATTGGTATCAGAGCTATGTTCTCTCAACAAGGACTAACATCCTAGAGCTGATCCATGGCAACCACACAATCAATGATTTCCAATCACGGTGAAGGGCAGTCTACTCATAGGCCTCCCCTATTTGATGGAACAAACTACACCTATTGGAAAACAAGGATAAGTTTTTATCTCAAGTCGCTAGACTTCGACCTGTGGACCATTGTTACCGATGGTTACAAAAGCCTGCCAGGATAGTTGTCAATGGTGATCTCGTTGAGAAACCATACGACAAATATTCTGACGAGAAGAAGAAACAGGCGAGTCTAGACGTAAGAGCTATTAATACTTTATTTTGTGCAATAGACAGAAATAAGTTTAACAGGGTCTCAACATGCACCACCTCTTACGAAGTATGGAGACTTCTAGAAGTGACGCATGAAGGAACCACCCAAGTCAAGGAGTCGAAAATAAGTCATCTCACTCAAGAATATGATGCATTCAAGATGAAGCCAAATGAGACGATCACACAAATGTTTACAAGATTCCTCGACATCATCAACCCCTTGTCTTCTCTCGGCAAACAATATACAAATCACGAGAAGATCCGCAAGCTACTTAGGGGGCTACCAAAGATTTGGAACCCTAAGGTGACAGCCATTATAAAAGGAAATGATCTCACTACAATGTCCATGGAGACTTTGATGGGAAAGATGATGACTCATGAGCTTGACTTCAAAGACTTCGAAGAGCCTGCTCCTAAGGCAAAGGAGATTGCCCTTAAAGCTCACCGTCGAAGGGCTGATCCTGAAGAGACGAATGATGACAACTCGGAAGGTGATGATCAAGCTCTCCTTGTCTGCAACTTCAAGAAATTCCTTCACTTCAATCGAAGAAAGAATGAACCACAAGAAGATGACGAAGAAGAGCCAACATGCTATGGCTGTAAGAAGACTGAACACGTCCGAAAAGATTGTCCATTCGCAAAGAAGGGCAATCGATATGAGAAACCATACAAGAAGGCTTCCTCAAGAAAATATGCGAACACAAGCATTTGGCATGAAAGCGAAGCTAGTGACTCCGAGGAAGAAAAGGACTTTCCTCAAGACACCGCCAATGTATGCCTAATGGCAACATCCGATAAGGTAACTAGCGAAACTCTTGATGATTTCACTTTTGATGAGCTTGGCGATGCATTCAATGATTTAATCAATGACCACAAGAAAGTCATTAGTAAATATAAACATGCCAAGGAGAAGATCAAAATTTATGAAGTCGAGATTCAAAGACTCTCTTCTTTGCTTGATAATATTAGAGACACTTCACCCACGAAAGTCACAAATGAGGTGTCTAAGCTTAAATTAAGCCTTCATAATGCCGAAACATGTATTGAAAAGCAAATACAAGAGATCACAGCGCTCAACACTGAGCTTGCTGAAGAAAAAAATAGACACAAGATCTCTATTACTAAGATTTATGGTTTGAATGGTAAGATTAGTGAACTGCAAGCTGCCTCTAAGAAATTAGAGACTAGATTGGTAAAACAGGTTGCTCAACCTCAAACCCAATCACATGAGACACACACAAAGCACAATACTACTCAAACTAGTCAAACACGTCATCCACCTGCAGCACACAAACATGCTTACATGTACACCCACTTCCATAAAGTACACAAACCACATGCACGTAGAAATTATTCTCATAACTATCATTCTAATATGACACATAATCACCATGCTACACATAGATATAATCATCACTATGTTGCACATAAACAAAATCATCACCATACTGCATATAGGTATAATCATCATCCTGCTGCCACATATAGTCATCATCATGCTACTCCACACCACTCTTACCATGCTACAAATAGACATCATCAACATGCTCATAACATAAATAGGAATGCCATTTATACCTATTGTGGATTACATGGACACATCTCACCATAATATAGAGTTAGGAGATTAGTAGATATGAATATATATGTATGGTTGCCAAAAACTAACTTTTCAGGACCCTTAAGAACTTGGGTACCAAAGGTCACATTTACTCTTGATGTAGGTGGACCTTCCCTCCTCAACTAAGAGTAAGTGGATTCTCGATAGTGGATGCTCGCGACATATGACAGGAGATGCAAATCTTTTCGCATCACTATCGATGAAGAGAGAAGGATATGTATCCTTCGGCAACAACCTAAAAGGGTATATCATAGGTAATGGTACTATTGGTCATCCTCCTTCTCCTGTAATAAAGGATGTCTGCCTAGTGACCGAGTTAAAGCATAACCTGCTCAGCATAAGTCATCTTGCTGATCATGGATATGATATTAACTTTGGACAAAATAAATGCTATATTTATGATAGGTCAACAGGAGACATCACTTTTGAAGGGATAAGAGAGGATAACATTTACATTTTCTATCTATCTAGAGATACTAACAGTGCAGGAAGATGCCTTTATGCTCAAAAGGATGAGAGATTACTGTGGCACCAGCGTCTTTGTCATGCCAATATGGATAATATATCCAGGCTATCGACTAAGAAGCTAGTTAGAGGCTTGTCCGACATCACATTCAAAAAGGACACGATATGTGTCGAATGTGAGTTAAATAAGACAACCAAGTCCTCATTTCATTCCATAAACTCTGTAAGTACTACTAGACCCTTGTAATTACTTCATATGGATTTATTTGGTCCTAGTAGAGTAGCCAGTCTTGGTGGAAAACTCTACGCTTTTGTTATAGTAGATGACTTTTCTAGATTTACTTGGGTTTTCTTTCTTACAAACAAAAGTGATGCCATTTCTGTTTTCAAAATTTTTTGCTAAAAAGGTTCAAAACGAAAAAGGCTACATGATTACTCGAATCCGAAGTGATCATGGAGGCGAATTCGAAAATACTAATTTTGAAAAGTTTTGTGATTCAAATGATTTTGATCATGAGTTTTCTTGTCCAAGAACTCCTCAACAAAATGGTGTTGTGGAGCGGAAGAATAGGACTCTTGGCGATATGGCTAGAGTCATGTTGAATAAATTTTTACTTTCGAAATATTTTTGGGCTGAAGCTGTCAGTACAGCGTGCCATATTTTAAATAGGGTGCTCATTCGTCCTATTACGAAGAAAACACCCTATGAGCTTTGGTTTGGAAGAACTCCAAACGTTTCATATTTTTGAGTTTTTGGTTGTCGATGTTTTATCCTTTACACCAAAGACAACTTAGGCAAATTTGATGCCAAAGCTGACGATGGTATTTTCCTTGGCGATGCTGCCAAGAGCAAGGGATATAGAGTGTTCAACAAACGCTCATTAATAATGGAAGAGTCTACCAATGTGACTTTTGATGAGGATAAAAGTGCAGCAGCTACTCTTGATAATGATGTTGAGCCATCAACTTCTACTCCGATGAATACCATCACCGAAACCAATTCTCTGGAAGGCTTGCCAAAGAAATTCTCTTTCAAGCCGTCACATCCAGAAAATTTGGTAATAGGTGAGGTTTCACGCGGAGTAACTACTCGATCATCATTAAGAGACTCATTGCTAGCACTGCCTTCGTTTCACAAATTGAGCCTAAAAATATTTTAGAAGCTTTCAATGATGAATTTTGGATTTCTTCCATGCAAGAAGAACTCAACCAATTCGAGAGGAGCCAAGTCTGGGAACTTGTTCCTAGGCCGACAAATCACTCGATTATTAGTACTAAATGGGTTTTTCGAAACAAAGTAAATGAAGATGGTTCAGTTACACGCAACAAAGCTCGTCTAGTAGCTCAAGGATACAACAAAGAGGAAGGTATCGACTACGATGAGACGTATGCTCTTGTTGCAAGACTGGAATCCATTCGGTTGCTTTGTGCATTTGCTAACTTTCAAAATTTTAAATTGTTTCAAATGGATGTTAAAAGTGCTTTTCTGAATGGATTTATTAAGGAGGAAGTTTTTATAAAAAAAACCCCTGGTTTTGAAAATCACAAGTTTTTCGACCATGTTTTCAAACTCAAGAAAGCGCTATATGGCCTCAAACAAGCCCCTCGAGCTTGGTATGAACACCTAAGCAATTTCTTTCTTGAAAAAGGTTTTTCAAAAGGGAAAATTGACACTACACTGTTTATCAAAAGTTTTCAAAACACTATTCTTTAGTGCAAATCTATGTAGATGATATCATATTCGGTTCTAGTAATAAAAATCTGTAAAACCCCTATTTTTTTAAAAATTTATTTTTATTATTTTAGTAGACTTAAAAAAAATGAATTTATAAATTTTATGGTTTTAGTTATTTTTTATGACCCGGTTTGGCCAATTCAGTCCGAACATGGCCCGAACCAATTTTAGCCCATGTAAGCAGGTAGTGTGACCAAATGTGGCCATGTATACGTATTTTATGTACTTAAAAATATTTTCTAAACTATTTTAGAATTTTATGTACAATTCTAATTATTTAAATATTTGTACAATTAATGGTATTTTATTATTAAATAATAATTTACAATATTGTACATGTTCCTGGACCCGGATGAGGGTGTGTGGTAAAGTACACCCATTGGGATAATTTTTATTATTTTATTATTACTAAAGTTATTTTGTGAAAATTTAATAGGCATTTTATTATTGTTGGTATTATTTGATATTAATGTGATATTATTGTTGTTGCCTTTGTGGCAATTTAAATTTGTGTATATATGTAAAAAAAAATAAATACTTTAGATCCATCATATATATAGTTAGATAATATTAAACTTTTATTTCAAATTGGTGGAGATTTAATAAACATGTTTTCATATTTAAATATTATTATTATTTGAGTTGATTCATTAAGGATTGAATTTATATATATATAAAGATATGCTCAAATATATTAAATAATTGGATAGTTATCTTTTAAATAGTATTTGAATTTTTTTAAATAGAATTTTGGGTATATATATATATATATATATATATATATATATATATATATATATATATATATATATATATATATATATATTTATTGGAGTTGAATAAGAAAAGAAAAAGGAATGAATAAGAATAAGAAAAAGGAAAGAAAAAGAAAAAGGAAAAAAAATAAAAAAATCCACCCACTCATAAAGGGGCGGGCCCCACCTTTCCATGTTGCTGTACAAGCAACAAACCGATCAAACTTTCCAACCCGTGGGGATTGGATTGGTATTAGTATAAATAGTAGTATTAGGATTTTTCGTTCCACTTGTAATAGATATAACTCCCTCCATAGACCTCAAAACCCTAAACTTCCAAAACAAAAGTTGAGGCTGATCATACCCTCTTCGCCTATGAATTCGTTTCACCAGCGACGGAGCTTTGTGCGCGACGAACGGAGCATCGAAAGTCAGCCCTTCGTCATCCACAGAGCAGTTTTTCCACTCAAGGTATCCTACTTCCCGATGACGTAACTTTCTGCTCGTAACTCCGATTTTCTATCCGTAAAATGTTCTGGAAAGTAAACTTGACCCTCTTCGAGATCCCCTAGGTGGATTTTGACATGGCCATCCATCTTGCTCGAACAATCGAGACGAAGTTGGAGAAAAATCCACTTTTCTGAATATTAAAAACTGTTCTGAAACACCAACTTGTCGGCCACTTTTCTCGCTGTCCATTAAAATTTATTAAAAACTAATTGAAGTTTGTCAAATACAACCTAACCGAGATTGTAACGAACCTTTTGGGTTCATTTTTCATTTAGTATGTAGAAAGTTACACGTTGTTAAAGTTTTCCGAAAAACTGTAAGTTCTGTTTTCAAAAATCAGAGAAACACCCCGATACGGCGTCCATCCCGACAACCCGGGCGACGTGGTCGCGCACTATACGCATCGAAAGATGCGTATGGATGTTGTTGACGTGTGAAAACTGACGGAACCCGATTTCGTTGCATATGCGCGACGAAATCAATGCGTATCCGTCGAGATACCCCGTATCGACTCTTTGCAAATTAAGTCACAACTTTGTGCACACTCATCATATCGCGATGAAACTTGCGCCATTGGACTCAAAATATTTTTCTGGTCCTGTGAGCCAAGTTTGGTCTGATTCTGAGACCGTTGATCGGGACGCTATTTTGGCGGGCCCACAATCCCACTCAACGGACGATTTTGTGCACAGCCCACCGGAATCCAAAATTGGACATACCATTGGGTTCGTCTAATCAAAACAAATTCGTAGACATGTAGTTTGACGACTTTAGAGACCGTAGGTTCTGGCGCATATTTCGGTGCAAAGCGGGTCCAACGACGGACATCGTTTTGACCCGAAATTACGATTTTGCCCCTGTTCCAGAATTTAACTTTTGGACAGGCGTTTCCTAGGCATAACTTATATTCCAAACTCGTTCGTGATGTTTGTTGCAGCATCCGGAGTCATCTGCGGGATTTGGCTTTTCTTGCTTTGTTTATTTTGCCGGTTCGAGCTACTGGATTATTCCTTTTGCACATAACCTCAGGCAAGATACCTTGCCATTATACTGTTTATATTCAGTTGCATTTTATTACATATCACTGTTCATTATTTCCAGTTCTTGTAGTTCTTGATTTATTGTCTGCACAGTGATATTAGATATACTTTGTTATTATCCTTTGATTGCATATGGACTTAGAGTTAAGAGACTACCATTGTAGTGTATTGCATATATCTTGACACAGTCGTACCACGAGGATGTGTGAGATGAGTAGCATGTAGAGGTTCTTGCGCGTGGGCTGATCCCCCATGTGCATGCGTTAGGGCTAACTACTAATAGAGGCGTGTTAGAAGACTTAGCAGTTAGTAGAGGTACATGGTCATGGATGTGACTTGACAGGTACATTGGGTGGGGAGAACATTACCTGACGTATGGGCTTCTATGCACTTCCCTTATTACCTGTGCGCTCCGCCGGAGACGCAGGCTCCAGGTGCCCTCTGACGTTATCCAGAGCGTTATGGACGTAGCCCCTTGCACATGATGCCCTCTGACGATCTTCGGACGTTACGGACGTAGGCCCCTGGTGCCCTATATAGGGACTATGCCGATCCCATTTACAGCCAGGGCTCATGCGTCGAAGGATTATTTCTCAAATTGCATGTTCACTTTAGTATGAATAGATTACCTTATTGTGTCTTGTCACTTTCTTTGATTGTGGCATATTTTATATTCAGTATTTATATGGCATGTTTATTGTATCTTGTTACGTCCCTCTAAGGATCTGGTTATCTCTCCAGGTGTGTACTTCTGTAATTTTGCAGGTGTTCTAGCCAAGGCCGTGATCTTCTCCATTCTTTCGAAGACGGTTGCGCTTGGTTCGTCTCGTTATTTTATTGATCACTTCTTGTACATAATTTTTGAGATAGTTGGTAGTGGACTTTGTCTCCGCCCAACGATTGTATACATGACAAATTCAAAGTTACTTTTATATCATTTATTTATCTAGTGGATGAGATTTAGTTATTCTGGTTCTACTGCATTTTACAGCTTATGTATTCATACGAGATTTCCATATATTGGAGTATACTTCGTATGTATGCAGCTGGCATGGACATGTACCTAGTCCTAAGTATTTTGGGACTGGAGCGTTACATGTTTTCGTGGTGGCCCATGCAGGTCAAGTTTGTCACGTCGGTTACCTAACTGTACCGATGTGAGCCTGCAACATAGGATTAGAATTTAGGAATCTCATCCATACAGCTTGACCCCTTCCCTTGGCTTCAAATTCCGAACTCTCGTTCGACTTCCTTGAATTGCATCTTGCATGATTCCTTTCTACGGTTGATTCTTATTTTTGTGCTTAGTGTCAACTAGGAAGATGACTACACTAGTATATGCTCATAGGTCAAACACACGGCTAAAATGGTCATATTGGCAATTGGAATACATTCAAGACTCTAATTGAGCTAAAAGGTTTTTCTTTTTAGTGTGATTTAATGATTAGTAATTGGTAAAGTAGGATATTGCCACGAAAACTTTTAAACTTGAGATTTCTAAATAGTAAACACCAGAGGATTTATAGAATTTTATACTTGGTTTAAGAAATTGATTGATTTTCAAGATTTGATATTTATGATTTATTGGGTTATAGTTGTACCATCCTTGCACAAGTATAAAATTGATTTGCTTTTCGAGTTGTGATATTTATGAGTTTTGAGTGATAGATATACATCTTTGAACAAATATAAAATTATTTGATTTTTGAGTTTTGATGTTTATAATTTATTGGATTATCGTTATATGCATTTGAACAGTTATAAATTTGGATTGAAAATGATTTTAGATTTTAAATGTGGCAGTATATATTATTTAAATTTAAATCATACAACTTGAAATTTTGTGTCTAGTAAATTTTAAATTTTAAGTGAAAGTAATTATGGCAAATTTTTGGTTTAAATATTTGAAAGTTATGAAAACAATTTTTGAATTTCTTTTTTTATTTTGTGTCCTATGATTGAGGATTTACAAATCTATTTAGATTATTGGTAAAAAAAAAAGATTTTGACTGAAAAGATTATTTGAAAATTTAGTTTAATGTGGGATTGCTAATAATAAAACCTTTTGGAGAATTTCGAATGATGTGATGGAAAGTTATTTTGAAGTTACCATTTAAAAGTTGTGATTTTGTTGGAATAACTTAGCATGAATATAAGTTAAAATTTATGAGAGCATTGAGCTTAATTTTTGAGATTGCTTTTAATATGCTAAGAGTTTTATTATGAGTTATTTGAAAATTTTAGAGTGTTAAATTTTTGATTGATTGTGAAATTTTTATGGACTCGTAAATTATGAACTCTTGAGTTAAATAGTTGAGTTTAAATGTTAATTTTGGAAAAGATTAGTTGTAACGTAATAAAATTTTGCTTTGAGATTTATGAGAGTGATCTAAATTTTTATGATGAATTTGAACTGCTTGGAGTGAATACAAATTTTGGTGATTTATTTTTGAAAGTTTATTTTTGAAACTTTTGGAGGAAACTGGAGTTAAATTTTAAATGGTAGGCCATCAAGATAGCTCTAATTAGATAGATGTACTCTACACTAATTGCCATGTCACTCATGACCATGATAGTAGTATATACACAAGTGTTGTTAGTCATCTACTCAGCTATGTGGCTGTATTTCCACTTTAACTTACTCGATCTTCCTTCAATTCTGGATCTTTTAATTGCGACCTTCTAACCCACTTGCAATTTGGATAATAATTTAATGGTCCCTTAACTGTATTCATCTAGAAGACTATATTCCCCCTGGAACTGTGTTCCTAAATTATTTACTGGATTTTTATTTTATTGCATGCTTTAACTTGAATCTTCTTAATTTTCGTGCATTAATTATCACCTAGTGAACTCCCACTTTCTATTTTAGATCTTTTGGCGTCCCTTACCGTGACTTGGATATTTGGAGCACAACATTAGACTTTTCTACCCAACAAATTTCATATGTAAGACCTAGACAAGTCCACCTTCATATAGATATATCCTGTCCCACAAAAACCCATCTCCTTGTACTCTATTTCTTGATATGACCTTATGGTCAAAATGGCCAAACTATAATCTTTACCATGATAATTTTCGACCACGGATAAGGATTTGACCTCGACTCAATTCTTTCGACCGGTACATGATTTTGTTCTACTTAATTCCTTAAATGCTTAAATTTGTGCTTTATCTCGATTGCTTGACTCATTGTCCCATGGTACTATTAGTTTAACTCTTGTAAGTTGGGTAGAATACCTCACCACCTAACAAATCTTTTTCTTGTGAACCACATTAGTAAGTTCACTTAGACTAATTTCATAGGACCCTAACTTAGCTAGTCAACCAAGCCAACTGCACAGGCCCAAACTTTGGGCGGAACTTAGATTTTAAAAGATCTTGGACTAATTAAATTTCCTTCATCAGTACCTCCCTAGCTCATATTTGGACTATCTCATGCTGCTAATGCAGCTTCAGTTTTGCGAGCTTATTTCTTTACCAAGCTTGATCATGACATATTTTATTGGGTGCACCCACTAACATATTGTCTAATCAGAACCGGTGCATGATGGTCTGATCAACCTATTGCACTTTGGTTCGCTTATCACATATTATACTACGTGGATGGAGACATAGTAAACTTGCCTTAGAGTCTCATCCGCGACAGCCTTGGCAATTCTCTTTTGAAAATTTCTTTCGCCGCCTATGAACCCCGCAATTTGTACTCAATATATAACACCGCCTTTAAAACCTTTGTTGTTCTTGTCTTTTACTTATTTTGGAAAGACGAAGCACTGTACTTGCTATGAAAGACTCAAGGTATCATCTCTGGTTGCCCTATCAGTTATCTATACACAAATGTAGATAGCCACCGACCGACTCATGTGGCTGTATCCTCACCTTTAACTACCCCTCATTCTTCAACTCTAGAATTATTATCGTGCCCTTCCAAATGTTCTTGAGCACTCGTGAATGATTCTAAGCATTCACTTAAATCAAACTCTCAATCGAGGCAAATAGTCTCCAGTTTCTCTCTAGGAACCACATCTTCCAAATGTCTAATTTATTTTCTTTAGTCTACTCATTTCCTTACCGTTCTTCTAAATTGGATATTTAAAAGTTTGTTACCTTCACTAGCGATCCTTATTCAATTCCATAACCATGATATATTTTGTATATATCGACTCCACAATTTTCTATTGCATGGTGGTGTTGAACGCCGTTTTATCGCCTCCTCCAAAATTTAGTTGCATTTTTGGTATTGACGAACTCTTCCTATCCCTCAACCCTATCTACCCTATTAATCCTAAATTTCGAGGACGAAATTCTTGTAAGTTGGGTAGGATGTAAAACCCCTATTTTTTTAAAAATTTATTTTTATTATTTTAGTAGACTTAAAAAAATGAATTTATAAATTTTATGGTTTTAGTTATTTTTTATGACCCGGTTTGGCCAATTCAGTCCGAACATGGCCCGAACCAATTTTAGCCCATGTAAGCAGGTAGTGTGACCAAATGTGGCCATGTATACATATTTTATGTACTTAAAAATATTTTCTAAACTATTTTAGAATTTTATGTACAATTCTAATTATTTAAATATTTGTACAATTAATGGTATTTTATTATTAAATAATAATTTACAATATTGTACATGTTCCTGGACCCGGATGAGGGTGTGTGGTAAAGTACACCTATTGGGATAATTTTTATTATTTTATTATTACTAAAGTTATTTTGTGAAAATTTAATAGGCATTTTATTATTGTTGGTATTATTTGATATTAATGTGATATTATTATTGTTGCCTTTGTGGCAATTTAAATTTGTGTATATATGTAAAAAAAAATAAATACTTTAGATCCATCATATATATAGTTAGATAATATTAAACTTTTATTTCAAATTGGTGGAGATTTAATAAACATGTTTTCATATTTAAATATTATTATTATTTGAGTTGATTCATTAAGGATTGAATTTATATATATATAAAGATATGCTCAAATATATTAAATAATTGGATAGTTATCTTTTAAATAGTATTTGAATTTTTTTAAATAGATTTTTGGGTATTTATATATATATATATATATATATATATATATATATATATATATATATATATATATTTATTGGAGTTGAATAAGAAAAGAAAAAGGAATGAATAAGAATAAGAAAAAGGAAAGAAAAAGAAAAAGGAAAAAAAAAAAAATCCACCCACTCATAAAGGGGCGGGCCCCACCTTTCCATGTTGCTGTACAAGCAACAAACCGATCAAACTTTCCAACCCGTGGGGATTGGATTGGTATTAGTATAAATAGTAGTATTAGGATTTTTCGTTCCACTTGTAATAGATATAACTCCCTCCATAGACCTCAAAACCCTAAACTTCCAAAACGAAAGTTGAGGCTGATCATACCCTCTTCGCCTATGAATTCGTTTCACCAGCGACGGAGCTTTGTGCGCGACGAACGGAGCATCGAAAGTCAGCCCTTCGTCATCCACAGAGCAGTTTTTCCACTCAAGGTACCCTACTTTCCGATGACGTAACTTTCTGCTCGTAACTCCGATTTTCTATCCGTAAAATGTTCTGGAAAGTAAACTTGACCCTCTTCGAGATCCCCTAGGTAGATTTTGACATGGCCATCCATCTTGCTCGAAAAATCGAGACGAAGTTGGAGAAAAACCCACTTTTCTGAATATTAAAAACTGTTCTGAAACACCAACTTGTCGGCCACTTTTCTCGCTGTCCATTAAAATTTATTAAAAACTAATTGAAGTTTGTCAAATACAACCTAACCGAGATTGTAACGAACCTTTTGGGTTCATTTTTCATCTAGTATGTAGAAAGTTACACGTTGTTAAAGTTTTTCGAAAAACTGTAAATTCTGTTTTCAAAAATCAGAGAAACACCCCGATACGGCGTCCATCCCGACAACCCGGGCGACGTGGTCGCGCACTATACGCATCGAAAGACGTGTATGGATGTTGTTGATGTGTGTAAACTGACGGAACCCGATTTCGTTGCATATGCGCGACGAAATCAATGCGTATCCGTCGAGATACCCCGTATCGACTCTTTGCAAATTAAGTCACAACTTTGTGCACACTCATCATATCGCGATGAAACTTGCGCCATTGGACTCAAAATATTTTTCTGGTCCTGTGAGCCAAGTTTGGTCCGATTCTGAGACCGTTGATCGGGACGCTATTTTGGCGGGCCCACAATCCCACTCAACGGACGATTTTGTGCACAGCCCACCGGAATCCAAAATTGGACATACCGTTGGGTTCGTCTCATCAAAACAAATTCGTAGACATGTAGTTTGACGACTTTAGAGACCGTAGGTTCTGGCGCATATTTCGGTGCAAAGCGGGTCCAACGACGGACATCGTTTTGACCCAAAATTATGATTTTGCCCCTGTTCCAGAATTTAACTTTTGGACAGGCGTTTCCTAGGCATAACTTATATTCCAAACTCGTTCGTGATGTTTGTTGCAGCATCCGGAGTCATCTGCGGGATTTGGCTTTTCTTGCTTTGTTTATTTTGCCGGTTCGAACTACTGGATTATTCCTTTTGCACATAACCTCAGGCAAGATACCTTGCCATTATACTATTTATATTCAGTTGCATTTTATTACATATCACTGTTCATTATTTCCAGTTCTTGTAGTTCTTGATTTATTGTCTGCACAGTGATATTAGATATACTTTGTTATTATCCTTTGATTGCATATGGACTTAGAGTTAAGAGACTACCATTGTAGTGTATTGCATATACCTTGACACAGTCGTACCACGAGGATGTGTGATATGAGTAGCATGTAGAGGTTCTTGCGCGTGGGCTGATCCCCCATGTGCATGCGTTAGGGCTAACTACTAATAGAGGCGTGTTAGAAGACTTAGCAGTTAGTAGAGGTACATGGTCATGGATGTGACTTGACAGGTACATTGGGTGGGGAGAACATTACCTGACGTATGGGCTTCTATGCACTTCCCTTATTACCTGTGCGCTCCGCCGGAGACGCAGGCTCCAGGTGCCCTCTGACGTTATCCAGAGCGTTATGGACGTAGCCCCTTGCACATGATGCCCTCTGACGATCTTCGGACGTTACGGACGTAGGCCCCTGGTGCCCTATATGGGGACTATGCCGATCCCATTTACAGCCAGGGCTCATGCGTCGAAGGATTGTTTCTCAAATTGCATGTTCACTTTAGTATGGATAGATTACCTTATTGTGTCTTGTCACTTTCTTTGATTGTGGCATATTTTATATTCAGTATTTATATGGCATGTTTATTGTATCTTGTTACGTCCCTCTAAGGACCTGGTTATCTCTCCAGGTGTGTACTTCTGTAATTTTGTAGGTGTTCTAGCCAAGGCCGTGATCTTCTCCATTCTTTCGAAGACGGTTGCGCTTGGTTCGTCTCGTTATTTTATTGATCACTTCTTGTACATAATTTTTGAGATAGTTGGTAGTGGACTTTGTCTCCGCCCAACGATTGTATACATGACAAATTCAAAGTTACTTTTATATCATTTATTTATCTAGTGGATGAGATTTAGTTATTCTGGTTCTACTACATTTTACAGCTTATGTATTCATACGAGATTTCTATATATTGGAGTATACTTCGTATGTATGCAGCTGGCATGGACACGTACCTAGTCCTAAGTATTTTGGGACTGGGGCGTTACAAAATCTTTGCCAAGATTTTGTTAAGTGTATACAGAACGAATTTGAGATGAGCATGATGGGAGAGCTCACATACTTCCTTGGATTGCAAGTCAAACAAACTTCACAAGGAACTTTCATCAGCCAGTCTAAATATACAAAGGATATGCTGAAGAAATTTGATCTTGACAACGTCAAACCAATCAGCACCCCTATGGCTACTTCGACCAAGCTGGAACCTGATGAAAGCGGCAAACCTGTTGACCAACGTAAGAATCGAGGTATGATTGATAGTTTACTTTACTTAACTGCTAGTCGTCCCGATATCATGTTTAGTGTTCGCCTGTGTGCTCGTTATCAAGCCAGTCCTAAGGAATCACACATGTCCGCCGTTAAGCATATCTTTCGATACCTTAAGGGTACTGTTACAGTGGGCTTATGGTATCCCAAATCCATATCCTTTGACCTTATTGGTTATTCAGATACTGAATTCGCAGGACGCAAAGTCGACCGTAAAAGTACAAACGGCACGTGTCATTTATTAGGCAAGGCTCTAGTCTCTTGGTTTAGCAAAAAGTAGAATTTTGTCGTATTATCCACAACAGAAGCTGAATATATTGCAGCTGGTCATTGTTGTGCACAAATTCTGTGGATGAAGCAAACCCTTGAAGACTACAACCTTTCATATATGCACATTCCTATATTCTGTGATAACACTAGTGCCATCAATCTTACTAAGAACCCTATATGTCACTCACGCACGAAACACATTAAAATACATCACCACTTTTTGCGTGATCACCAGCAAAATGGCACTATTAACTTAGAATTTATTGACACTGGTCATCAGCTAGCAGATTTCTTTACAAAACCACTATCCGAAGAGCGTTTCAACTTTCTTTGTCGTGAACTAGGAATTTTGGATGAAGCTGTTATTCATTAAAGTGACCTACGTAAATATCGATTATGTCTTGAATCTTTATGATGAACTTGCTATGGGTACAAGCCGAAAGGGTCCTTCTGACAATAAGGCGTAAAAGCCTAAGCGACACGGTGCACTAGTCCTCAGGACTACCACTAGCTGGGATCCGGCCCCTGTAGCTACCCCATGGCATCTTCAAAATATTCAATTGTGGCATAATTCCTTGTTTATTACATGGTATAATTTTATTTATCACATGCTACATTTAAAATTTCAAGCTTCATTTTTCAGCTTTCACTTATTGCTATTCTCTTTGAACTTCTAATTTTTGTATATGCATCCATCCATTATTTTACTCCTTTTAGTCTCACTCATTTTTCAAACTTCATTGTTTAGCCTGATTTCTGTTCTGGCCACAGAACCCAGAATTCGGGCCGAACTCTGCCTAACCCAGAGTTCGGGCCGAATTCGGTCTGGTCCTTCCAGAACTGTAAGCGGGCTCAGCCGCTGATCAAATTTTGATCCAATGGTCCAAAATTGCTCCGACCATTTGAACCCTTACAACTATAACCGAGTTCTCCCTCTCTCTCTCCTCCATTGCCACCTTCTAAACTTCTCAAAACACCTCCTTTTCAAACCCTAACCCTAGTTCTTCCATCCTAGTGCATCTTTCTTCTCAAAACTCAAGGAGAAGGATTCTTGCACTATTCTCTTCCATCTTTCATAAACCAATTGAGGTATATTTTCACACTTCTCTCCATCTCAATTTCCTCAATTTTCTTCATTATTTATGGCTCCTAAGTTGTTTAATAGAGGAAAGAAACTTCGAACCGAGGATGCGTCCTCTTCGAATGCTCCTCCTCGTGTTGAACAACCCATTGAACAACCTAACCAACAACCCATTCACCCGTTGTTCAATCCACCTCGTCCACTCGACCCCAACACGTACGATGATCGAATATTTCTATCACTAGATGCTTCTAATGAGTGGTTTAGTAATTTTTGATCACATCTCATATACGCGGGTCATCCTATAAATTTCACCATCTTTTTACAATATGATCCTTTATTTCATGATCTATGTCTTGATGAACTTGTTACTACTAATTCCGTTATTTATCTCAATGCCATCCAAATGTTTTATTGCAATCTTACTCATGATGATACACATCTATATTCACGTGTTGCTGGCATTGATATTTCTTTTGATGATTTTGACTTGGCCGAATACCTTGAAATTTCGGAGCCAAACTCATAGGAGAAACTTGTCGAAGCTCGCAAGTTTCAATTCCCCGATGGGTCACCCTAGAAAGCTTTAAGGACGACTTTGTAGAAGCATGGAATTTCACAACCAGAAAGCCCATGCGCCAGACACTACATGCGCTAGAACTCAGACGAAGAACTTCACAGCAAGATCAATAAAGATAGACATTCGAAAGAAGACTTTTTTGATATACAGAAGTCTATTACATGTCTAAGAAAAGGTTGTACAAAGGAGAATTTCTACAAAGGAAAGATCCTAAGTCTACAGCCAGCGGCTACCACGCGCCTCCAGATAAGCGCAGCAGCCACCATGCGCCATCAGTCAGGCGCAGCAGACATCATGCGCCTCCAACCAGGCGCATCCCACCATATCTTCAGCAGCTCAGTCATGTGCATCCAGCTCAGTTATGTGCATCCCTTCAGCAGCCCAGTTATGTGCCGCTCTTCCAGCCAGGCTCACCTGATAAGTGCTTCGTCAAGCAAAGCATTTAACCCTCTGGCTGGAACCAAGGAAGAGAAGAGCACCGCAAATGCTGTGGCCAGGGGAGGCTTCGAAAGAGCCTCCAAAGGCGAAGGAAGACCGTGATCGAAACCGCGGCTAAAGGAGCAGCTTTCAACACAACCAAAGTGGGCAAACCCCACTTTGAAGGAAGATAGAGCCTAGCACCGCCATTCCGATCTACGGCTCTTCCGGAATAACGGAGACAAGGCCCGAGCATCCCTATCTTTGGATGCAACAGGCACCTTTCGCCTGCCTCGGAAGCCCTCGACTCCGTCTTTTGGATGTAACAGTCACCTTCAAGTGCATCGAAGACAACACAGCGTCTCATCTTCACCCTCGGGAGCACTTCGTCAACAGAATGCACCCGCATGTTCAAGTTCATGTTAGAAGTACGTGAGGGAATGAGAAGCAAATCTTCTCTCCATGCCACTATTTATAGGCCGGGCAGATCAAACCTACGCGCCAAGTGGATGGCCCTCCGAATTCCGTGCAATGAATTTACATTAAATGAATGAACCGGACGCCTCGAATTCAGCCAAACGGCTATTTATAGCACTCGAAGAGCGAGACAGCCGCATCATTAAAAGACATGTCCGATACGCCAGCCAGACAGTACATCACACGGACGCGCCCTTCGGCATCAGGCGCATCACACAGACGCGCCCTACAGTACTCGGCGCATTACAGAGGGTGCGCCCCCACACATCTCCATACCGAGTGGAACGCCAACCGACGCGCCCACTCAGCTGTCCATCGAACGTCACCAACATTAAATGCTGAACTGACAGAGTTGGCAGCATGCCTCCCAAAGTCTGAACAGTTGACAGCTTTTTCAGAAAACGAAGCGTCGACAACGTCAGCATCATCATGACTTTATTTCGACGGCTACTGCCACGTGGCCACTCAACCAACCGCATGCGCCTCTACGGCCATGCGTCCAAATCAGCATGCGCCTCAAAAGCCATGCGCCCTAGGCTGCTCTCTGAAAGACAGAAGGAAAGTCGCCTGCATGCGCCTCAAAAGCCATGCGCCCCAAATAGTTTGTAACTCCTAGAGGTTATGAGCCGCAGCCTCCTCCTGCGCCCAATCCAAGGCGTAGCTCACCAGACCACTCCTCTCCACCAAATCCGAGATCTTCGAACCATGAGTCGACGACACGTGTCTTTTGACTCAACTCGTCCAAGATTTCAGCAACGGAAAGATCTTCTCTCTGCTACGTGCCGGCTCACAACAGCAGTATGAAGAGTTCTCCCCCTCGATCAGGGCGCAGCATCCGTGCGCCTCCATCAGCAACCTCCACGTGGCGTCCCCACACCGGCGCATCCTGTATGCGCGCATGAGCAGCCAGCCTGCAAAACTATAAATAGAAGGATCATCTCCTTCACAGAGAGGGGGACTCACAACACAGAGAGAATCCACAACAGAGAATCACCGGAGAGGCAGTTCTAGACACTCAACGTCTTCCTCCTCTCAGCAAGCTCCAGCACCCAGAGCAATCAACACCTTCAGAGAACCGATAACCGTCGTCAGCCGGTCAACGGAGTCAACGCATTACCACTCGCTCCATTGGCACTAAGGACCCAGCTTAAACAAAAGTGTACTCCTAGGACTACATCTAAGTCCTATATTGTATCACTGTTCTGTTTATATTAAAATTTCAATCAAAACAATTTTAATGGCAAACAAGCTGGCGACTCTGCTGGGGACTTCTTTCTCCTCTACCGAGAAGGTTGTGTCACAGGCCGACGACGTGAAGGTGGGCTCCTCCCACAAGACGCTGGTAGTGCGCCTCAATCAACAGGCGTACGAGGAGTTCATTTCTGAAGGAAGTGCGAGTCCTTCGAAGCGGCTGTCGAAGCCGAAGAAGACCCGCGCAGTCTGGGTGCGCAAAGTCGACGCCTCGGGCACCACCGTTGAAGGGGATGCGCCCGTCCAGCCTTCCCTTCCTGCTGACGTCCTCAGCAGTCAAGGTGCGCCCGCTGATGCAGCGCATCTCTCGGGGAAGCGTGCGGCTGACCACGTTCCCCAGCCATCTTCCTCTCAGGCGAGGAAGATACGTCGACGGAGCAGGGGCGCAGCCAATGCCCCGCGCATCACTTCTGATGCGCCACAAAGAGCCTCTGTCTTTGACAGACTCACTCGCTGTAATGGCGAGGAGAATTTGGATGCTGAGTACTATGCGCCCCAGCGGGCTGGTACGAAGAAATCCAAGACGGCACGGACCATGCGCCATAAACGTGCTATGCCAGCAGCCGGCCAGAGGCACGCGCTTACAATCACGCGCGCTGCCGATGGCAAGCTGTACAAGGTTGACTCAAGTGCTTCTGCACCGACAACGAGTCGACCTTCAAAGTCCTCATCTCGCTTGGGCGCATTCACTGCGTGCACAACCAAGCCGAGAGAGGCAAACTCAGTGGTCTTGAACTCCCGCGCCTCCTCTGGTTGTGCGTTTGAGGTCCGTTCAAGTCACTTCAAATGCTGTGGTTCCCCCACTACTGATCGTGATGCCTGCTTGGTATTAGATCAGGGGGCGCAGCACTCACCCGACCACCCCGGCGCTTGGCCCTGCCATGCGCCTGAGAGGGGTGTGAGGGTAGCACTCTCCTCCAACGACCTGCGCAACGTGATCACTCACAAGCGCCGGTCAGGAGAGTTGACCAACAAGCACGATGCGCCTCTCACGGGGCACACTTGTGCAGTGGTCACCATCAACTGCTGTTGCAAGACGGCAGTACCGCCAAAGCAGTCGGTCTTCCAATGGCTACAATCATCGACACCCCTCCGACATCGCCTTGGGACGAAGGTGTCAGCAGAAGAGGAGCTAAAGGTTGCTTCATGCAACGTGATCTCCAACTCCTCATCTGTCCGGAAGACGACTGCCAATTCCTCGTCTTTATCCAAAAGCCAGCCGAGGAAAACCAAGGCAGCTGTCTCGACCTCTGGAGTGTTCGAAGGCACTCGGTCGAGGAAGAAGTTCTTGGAGGAAGCTGGGGGTAGCCAGACCCTTGTCGAGCCTCCTTCCGAAGACGAAGATGTCCAAAGCACAGCTGCGGCGGATCTTCATCAAGGCGAAGATGGCCTCCCTGAAGCCCCTCAAAATGACGATGTCCTCCAGGACACCGCCGGGGGTAGTGCTGGAAACGAAGAGGCCCATCAAGACAGAGCTGAGGGCAGTCAGGCCCTTGCAGATGCGCCTGTCGAAGACGAACTCCAGAATGTGGCTGGGGGTGGCCAAACACTAGGAGAAGTGACTCCCCCACATGAGAGCGAGGCTGAGAGCGAAGCCTCAACTAATCCATCCACTTCCGGCCGTGTCATGACAGTATACATGACCGGGGGTGATCTTGAGACTGATGCGCCGCCACAGGACATTGTCCAGCGCATAGACTCGCTAGAGGGAGGACTCAAAACCCTCTCTGCCTCAATGTAAGCACTGACTCAAGCAGTGTTTGAGATGCGGTCGGCCTTGATCAGGACACCTTCAAATGGTCCCGACCCAGGAGCCAATGGAGAGTCGAGTGTGCCCTCCAACGGACACCCTCAGACACAGAAGCACCCCGGACGTCGGAGCCCTCAAACGCTCCACTCCAGGTGGTACCTCCTTCCCCGACTCCTAGCTCCACGGAGGACGTGGTCGAAATGATCAAAGATCTGCGGGAGCGCTTCGAGTCCAAGAACAGGCAGGAGGAGCGCCAGAAGATGGGCATTCCCCAGCCTTATCCCCTTGAGTGGAACAAGGTGGTTTATCCCCCAAAGTATAAACCACAAACACTCACGCCATATGACGGGAAGGACTCTCCACGATGGTACCTGACGTACTTCCAGTCGCAGACAGGGCATCTTCCGAAGGAGGACGCGCTCCTCACCAGCATCTTTGTTGGGGCCCTGAAAGGGGTGGCGTATGACTGGTACTGCAGCCTCCCCGATAATTCCATATCGTCCTTCGACGACCTGACACGCCTCTTCCTCGACCGCTTCTACGACGGTGGAAAGGACATGACGATGGCGTCTCTCATTGAGATACGCCAGAAGGACAAGGAAACGGTTCGGGCATTCATCGAACGCTTCCGTCAGGCCTGCTTCAGGCTACCTCCAGGCATGCCAGAGCATGCGCTTCTCTCCGCTTGCAGTATGAACATGCTGCCTGCAGTAAAGCTCTGGCTTAACTCTACTCTCCCTCCCGACTGGAGCTCCCTAATCATCGAAGCTGAAGCTGCAGAGAAGAAGGCGGCCAATGCACGTCTTCTGGGTGTTAGCTTCCCCGCCTTTGACGATAAGGGGAAAAAGTCCGCAATCAACAACTCCGGACGAGAAACAAAGGGGAAACAGGCATTGACTGTTAATGCCTCGAAGGGCGCATCTGCGCCTACTCAAAAGCCTCCACTGGCACCGAGACCCAAGGAGGTTTATTCATTCAATGATGACGACACCCTGCAACTCTTTGAGATACTGAAGCAGGGTGACAAGATCAAGCTTCCGGACCCGAAGCGGCCCGATGAAGTCGGGAAAGTGGACAACCCGAGGTACTGTCACTACCATCGGTTTGTCGGACACCCGACCAAGGACTGCTACGTCCTCAAAAATTACATCCAGCGCATGATCAATGCGAATGTAATCTCCGTCGACTACGAAGAGAAGACGGTGTCAGCTAATGTGGTGTCACTTCAGTTCGGCACCTTGCCGCCGACTACCACACAAGATGGCGTCGTCCCCATCCCTAAGGCGACAATGGAGGTGGTGAACTTGCCACCCACCCGTGACAATGTGAGTGGACTTGTCCCACTCACCACATCTCGAGGAGAGGTCCTCTGGGTTCACCCCGACCTCGTCTCCGAGGTAACTCAACCGGAGGTACGCCCTACCTCCAAAGCAAAAGGCAGGAAGATCAAGTCTTGCCGTACGGTCTCTTCTTCAACGGAAGAGGCGCTTCCTGTGCAGACGCGTGCACAACAGAACTCCCAGCCCGGTGAAGCTGCCGCCGAAGTGGTGCCTCCTGGCACCATCCCTGAGGAGGGTCCATCCAAGCCCTCAGCAGCCAATAAACAAAAGCAAGTGGAGGCCCGTTTCGACAGACCTCTGCGGAAAGAAAATGCTTCGGGGCTAGCCAAGCCCCACAATTTTGACATTCTGGCACAACTGGCCAGTACTCCTGCACGCTTGTCTTTGTTCGAGCTCCTGCGTCTCTCCAAGGACTCCCGAGAAGCTCTCTGCGAAGCTCTGAAGGATGCTGAATCCTTTCTCAGTCAAATCAAGCAGCCTGAAGACCTCCCAACTACTTGTGCATACTGTCATTGTGCGGATGAAGTTATCCCAAACATAACTTTCACCCAGTAAGATATACTGCTCAAGCATCACCGACATAACCGACCGTTGTATTACACAGGGTACATCGGTTCGGTAAAGGTGAGCAGGATTCAGATCGATCCGGGGTCTTCCCTAAGCATCATTCCAAAGGCGCTGCTATCAAAGCTGGGGATCCCAATGTACCGGCTGGCGCCCTCCAATACGACCATCAGTGGCTTCAACGCTAGCAAGAGCGATCCACTGGGTAAGATCCGACTGAAGTGTCACATCGGCAGCCTCAAAACTGAGGTGACTTGTTATGTGGTGGATGCCGAGGTCAACTACAACATCTTACTCGGACGACCATGGTTACATGAGTACATGGTGGTGCCCTCCACGCTCCACCAATGCATGAAATATGTATCCACCAACGGCGTCATCCGGACGGAGTTTGCAGATATCGATCCCTTCAAAGGGATTGAGGCCTACTTCACCGATTCCGACTTGTACAAGCCACTTGACGAGGAGGAAGCCAACGACGTCGATGATGAAGCAGAGACGGCAACAGAGCCGGACTTGGAGCCCGAAATGACTCCCGATGCCCCCTTGAAAATCCGATTGAAGGGCAAGCCTCCCCAGAAGGCGCCTCCAATGAGCATCAAGCTATCAGGGAAAGCACCGACTCACGAAGCTCCCCTGAAGATACGCCTCAAGGGAAAGCCACCTCAAACAGCGGCTCCCCTGGTGGTAAAATTACAAGGGAAGGCGCCACTCATCGGAGGCGCAACCGAGGCACCTCTCAAGGTGCGTCTTAAAGGCAAGCCGCCGTAGTCATCCAAGATGCCGGAGAGGGCTCACATAACCCTCTCAGACCCCAAAGTCAGAGCGGTGGAGGACTCTCCTGATCCGGCCCCAGTGCTTACAGATGAGGAGCTTGGCGAATATATCTCTGCTGATGTAGACGCACCCTCCTTAGACAATGTAATCCCACGGGATAAAATCTCGTACTTTATCAATAATAGAGTGTCTTTCAATTATTCTTGTCTTCCACACTGGAATGCCATGTATACATTAGATAACGCTCTACGGTCGTTGCAAACACAAATAACGACCGTCCACCATAATCGAGTGGCCCCGTCTCAAGGAGTCTTCATAATCCCCCCACGAAGCCGAGACGAAGGCACCATCATCTCGGACAAAGTCGAGCGTCATCAGGACCTCCCGTCAATCGAGCCCGAACCTGATACCGGCAGAGTACAAGTCTATCGGTACACGGATACGGCAAAGCGCATCATCCAAAAGATGGGCTACGACCTGAAAAGCAATAAAGGCCTAAACTACGGCAAGGGTCAGCATCTCCCTGTCCGGCTTTCGATGCCCAATGGAAAGCCACAGGATTACTATAATCGGACTCGACGGGGGTTAGGCTATGTCACGCCGCCATCAACTCCAGAGAGTTCAAACGCAGAAGACATAGAACAATCCCACTCGCTAGAAGCATCGACGTGGGATTCCGATACCAGTATCGGATCAGTCTTCAGGAAAGTGCTGTCAGCTAACATGACATCGGCACAACCTCAGAAAGATGAAGGCGAAGACCAACCGCCGGAACCCTTCGAAGAGGAACCCTGGGCTCAACGCCTAGGAGAACAATGGGAGTCTCGTTTTGAGTTACGAGAACCTCCCACCGAAGACGAAGTCGAGCAGATCGACCTCGGGGATGGGTCTTCTTCTAAACCCATCTTTATCAGCAAAAGCTTGGAAGGAGAAGACCGAGAATCTTTAGTCCAACTGGCTAAAGAGTATATTGACGTCTTCGCCTGGAGCTACGAAGACATGCCGGGTCTCGATCCACAGATCGCGATGCATAGGTTGAACATCTTACCAGATGCCAAACCTATCAAACAACAACAGCGACGCTTCCGCCCGGACATCATGAATGCCATCGATCAGGAGGTAGACAAGCTCTTGACCAGTGGCTTCATCCGCGAGGAACAACACCCGGACTGGGTAGCCAACGTCGTCCCTGTCACCAAGAAGAACGGGAAGATACGAGTCTGTATCGACTTCAGGGATCTCAACTCTGCTTGCCCGAAGGATGAATTCCCGTTCCCAATCACCGATGTAATGATCGACAACACATGTGGCTTTGAACGCATGTCCTTCATGGACGGGTATTCAGGCTACAATCAAATCAAGATGTTCCCCGATGACGCAAAACACACGTCATTCAGGACTCCGAAAGGCATTTTCTGCTACACAGTAATGCCCTTCGGCTTGAAGAATGCCGGTGCAACATACCAACGAGCGATGAGTACCATCTTCCGTCAACATCTTCGCAAGACAGTTGAGTGTTATGTTGACGACATCGCAGTCAAGAGCCGCCTCAAATGAGATCACCTACAGGACCTGAGGACAGTCTTTGATCTCATGCGGGCACATCAACTCAAAATGAACCCCGCTAAATCCTTCCTGGGGGTTTCTAGCGGCAAATTCTTGGGCTTTGTCATCACGGCAAAAGGCATTCATGTCGATCCCGAGAAGACTAAAGCCATCCTCAACATGGACCCTCCGAAGAACCTTCGAGAACTTCGGGGCTTACAGGGACGTCTGGCATACATCCGGAGGTTCATAGCAAACCTCTCCGGTAAATGTAAACCCTTTACTCAGCTCATGAAGAAGGGAGCCTCTTACGTCTGGACAGAGGAGTGCCAAAAGGCTTTCGACGACATCAAGGCTTACTTGACAAGCCCGCCAGTCCTAGTGGCACATGTCGCCGGCAAACCATTCCTCCTCTACGTCCGTGCCATGGATCATTCCTTCGGCGCTTTACTGGCTCAAAACAGCGATGCAAGCTACGAGCAGACAATCTATTACCTCAGTCGAACACTCACCGGGGCCGAACACCGGTACAACCCCGTTGAAAAGGAGTGCTTGGCTTTGGTGTTTGCCATTCAGAAGACTCGTCATTACGTCTCGGGCCAGACAATTCACGTCATCTCCCGAGTCAATCCACTCAGAGTTCTCATGACGAAGCCAGGGTCATTAAACTCCCGGCTGGCTACATGGGCGATCCTACTAACGCCATACAACAGGGTGTTTGTCCCGCAGAAGGCGGTCAAGGGTCAGGCTCTGGCTGACTTTTTAGCTGCACACCCCATCCCAGAATCTTCAAAACTCTATGAAGACATCCCGGATGAAGTCCAAGAATCAAACGTCACTGAAGGAAGCCCCGTTTGGCGGATGTTCTTCGATGGCGCTTCAAGAACGGGCCCCAACGGCCAAATCATCGCAGGAGTGGGGGTAGTCTTGGTCTCCCCCGATCAGCTGGTCATCCAACGCGCATACTCTCTTTCGAAGCCGTGCTCCAACAATGTTGCTGAGTACAACGCACTCGTCATGGGACTCCAGCTAGCACAACAGCTAGGCGTGGATCATCTGGAAGCCTACGGCGACTCGAAACTCGTCGTAAACCAGATTCGGGGGCAATACGAGGTTTGCCATGAAGATTTGATCCCTTACCATGAAGTTGCATTGAACATCATTTCAACCTTCACTGGGTTCTTCATCGAACATGTACCCCGTCTACAAAACTTGGAGGCTGACGCTCTGGCTGGCCTCGCAGCCTCATTGGCCGCGCCCCTTGGGACTCAACACTATGTCACGGTAACTGGCCGAGACTTGATTTGTCCCAGAAACAACCTATGTTTGCAAATGGCTCACGCCGTGCCGACAAACACCGATGTTAATATCCGAGACTGGAGATTCCCGTTCATCGACTTCGCCGTCTACGGAATCCTTCCGGAAGACCCGAAGGAAGCCGTCTCAGTCAGGAGACGCTCTCTTCGATTCTACTACGATACAGCCACTAAAACGCTGTACCGACGCTCCTTCGACGGGCTTCTCCTTCGATGCCTGTCTAACGAAGAAGAGGCCGAAGCTCTTCGAGAAGCTCATGACGGAACTTGCGGAGCTCACCAACCAGGTCCTAAGTTGCAAGATCGACTGCGACGTATGGGCTACTACTGGCCAACCATGGCCGCCGACGCAGTGGAATATGCTAAGAAGTACCATGCATGCCAACTCCATGCAGACTTCATACATACACCGTCTGAACCTCTACATCCTACAGTCGCCTCCTGGCCATTCGAAGCCTGGGACATGGACATTGTAGGACCAATCACCCCTCCTTCATCAAGAGGACATCGTTTCATCCTGGCCATCACCGATTACTTCTCCAAATGGGCGGAAGCAGTCCCACTAGCGGAAGTAAAAAGCTCCAGGGTGGTCAGCTTTATCAAACACCATGTCATTTACCGTTTTGGAGTACCCAGGCGAATCATTCATGACAATGGTCCCCAGTTCATCAGCCACATTTTCAGCAGGTTCTGTGACAAGAATCGCATTCAAAACGTGGCCTCAACCGCCTACAATCCGGCAGCAAACGGATTGGCCAAGGCGTTCAACAAAACTATCGTCAGGCTGCTCAAAAAGGTCGTGTCATCCAACAAACGCGACTGGGACGAAAAGCTCGGCGAATGTCTTTGGGCCTACCGCACAACGGTACGGACCCCAACAGGCAACACACCATTCTCCGTGGTCTACGGGAGCGAAGCGGTACTGCCTCTCGAGATCCAGATCCCCTCACTCCGAGTAGCGATCACAAACAAACTCACAGAAGAAGACAATCAACGTCGTCGTCTGCGGGAACTGGAGGCACTTGACGAAAAGCGTCTCCTAGCTCAACAACGCATCGAACTTTACCAAGCCCGTATATCACAGGCTTTCAACAAGAAGGTCAAGCAAAGAACTTTCCAAGTTGGCGACCTGGTTTTAGCAGTCAGAAGGCCAATGGTGTTAACTCACAAGACACCAGGGAAGTTCGAGCCCAAATGGGAAGGACCCTTCATCATTGAGACGGTATACTCAAACGGTGCTTACCGCCTCGCCAAACCCAATGGGGACTTGTTCATGATGCCCATCAACGGCAAGTTCCTAAAGAAGTACTATTCTTGACATCCTCCAAGACATGTATTTCCCCAAACAACCTCTTTTCACAAAATCAAATGCTTCCGGAATCCAGCTGTTCCGTGGCATCCTTCCGTAGAAAGATAACCACGTCCACATTACCTCTGAGTTGTCTCTCTACATCCTACAAAGCGGAACCTTACATTTCGTGAGCTTACGCTATCCTTCATGTTTACCACGTCCACATTACCTCTGAGTAAACATCCCGTACAAACAACTCCTGTGTTGTCGTACATTGATCGCAGAACTTCCACGTCCACATTACCTCTGAGTTGTTCAGCGTATCCCCCAGGATCATTCCTACCACGTCCATAAATACCTCTGAGTAGGAAGATTCTATCATTTGAACCTAATGATTGCCATGTCCACATTACCTCTGAGCAAACATGTTGGTTCCTTCAAACTTATTATCTGTACCTAAAAACCAAGGTGCGCAAAAGATAATAGGTCCACATAAATCATCAAGTTCATGAGATCAAAAATGAATACATCACAAAAAAAAAGAGATAGTGTATTTCTTTATTTTTCAAAAAAGGGAGTACAGAAATACGCTATTTCTCCAGCAAGAGTTGCAAAAACACATAAAAAGAAGAGAAACTACAGTCCCCGATCCTCTCCAGGGTGGGATGAGAGCTCTTTGACTCGACGTCTCAGGTCGGCAGTACGAGTTTCCACAGTCGCCTGGACTCGGAGCTCGGCTTCTTGACGCATTAATCCGACAGCCTCAGCGGAAGTTTTACTCTCATACTTCTCATCAAGCTGTCGTCGCTGCTGAGCCAAAGCAAGGGTCCGCTGAGTAAGAGTCGCTTCCTCCTGCTTGAATGCCACGTGTTCAGCCAGGACACGATCAGCTTCTAGTTGAAGTTGGGCCCGCTGGTCTTCAAGACGGCGCATCTGAGCATCAACCTCTGCGATGTTAGCATCCACCGCAGCCCGCTTCTCCGTCGTCTTCTTCATAGATTGAGACAACTGCTCCGTCGCAGTCTCAGTCCCAGCCACTTCACGCTCCCAACTGCTCACATCGGCTCGATGGGAAGCCTCGATTTCAGCAATCAACTTCCCTATCTCTGCATCTATCAAGACAGAGAGGTCATTTCGTTGGATGCGCTGCAGTTCCGCGAGCCGCTCGTCCAGCTCAATCACCGAAACCTCCAGAATTTCGGCCATATGGTCATGGCCTTGGTGAACGCGGATCAGCTCGATACAGGGCATTGCCAAAGCTTTTGCTGTCGCAAAGCTTCCCTTGGCATCCATCACTGCAGATACACCTTTCTCCAGCATTTTGTACACTCCCTCGACGAGGAACTTCACATACTCGTCGGCATCCGCCAGCACCTGCGGCGTCATAGCAGGAGTTGGGGGAGCTACTACAGTTTGCGGACCGGAGGAAGATCCGCCAACCTCGATCTGAGAGGTTTGAACCTCGGCAGCAATAGGCTCTTCATCAACAGGGGCCAGACTGCTAGCCCGAGGAGCCGAAGGAACAGAAGGAGCCGGCACATGCGTCGTGATAGTACCCCAAGTGGAAGGAGCAACAGAGGGTTCCACACCCTTACCCTTCTCAAGCCCGGAGAAATCACCGACGTCAACGGCCACCTCTTCTACCCCCGACGTTCTATCAGCATCAGCTACCTCCCCCGGCAAAACGGGGAGATCAACATTTATCTCCTGGCCAGCCCCAGGAGACAAGACCGGCAGAAGGGTCTCATTCTTCTCAAGTCCCTCTACAGGGACAAAATCTGTCGCTACCGCCTGATCGGTAGCCATCTCTATGTCCATGATTGAAGCCAAGGAAGGATTTGGCAATGATTCAGCCGACCTCCCTTCATCATGACCAGGAAGGGAATCAACCCTCTCCTCTATCCTCACTGCTTCTGCTGCCCCCGCAACAGACTCCTGCAGCTCCGGAGCGATGTCATCGGAAGATGATGAACTCCATTCCTCTTCATCACCAGGAAGCTGCGCACTTGCTAAACCTTCGATATGTGAAGCCTCCGCTGTGGCCTTCGTCACCTCGGAAGCTGCTGCACCCTCAGGTTCCCTCCTGACATAACCCGGGGATACCGGAACCTCCACGATGACAGTATCCTCCGGATCTTCCTCCATAAGAGACATCATTGTCGGCGGGATACGCACTCCAGACGAGCTCGCCATCTCTTCTCGCCTACTCCCACCCGACTTTGGGGTACGAGGTTTTCTTTTTAGCGGCTCCTACAAAAGAAGATGGGGCCTCGTAAGTGGCGGAACCAAAATCAGATTTAGTAGGATGTCCTTACCTCTTCGGACGCCGAATCCGATGACACCGTCGGTAACGATGCCTTATTCTGCTTCTTCGACACAAGAGATTCAGCCCCTGTATCTGCACATCGTTTCGATCGATCGCCCGAGGATTCTGCTTGTGATGCGGAGGGGGCACTCCGTTGACCCACCCCTGACGGACGATGCGGCCGGGCCTTCACTGGCGTATCCCCAGTCGCTGCTAACTGGGTGCCTGCGATAAGGCTGGTCTCCCTGTCATATCCGGAGGGCGGGGCAGCCATAACACAGTAAAATTTGGCAGTCGAGTAAAGAATGGGCGGCCGCGGATCGGGGACGGGCAACGTAAAACGAGCTCCGGTACATCCGGCATTATAGTAATGCCAAGCTCGTGCACCATCCAACAAACTTCCAACATACCCCAGGGTAATACTGGGGTTATCCAACATCATCTGAGCATAACCAAATTGCCGCGCAAAGCGGCTCGGCAAGTACGGTTCCAGGTAGCACTGATTCCTGTTCCGGTACACCAGATGGGACGGCCGGATACTTTACAACGAGCGGAATCCCCATTGAGGCAGAGTGGTGGTACCTTCGCCCAGGTCCCTTAAATCCTCGTTGGCCTCAAAACCCAAATAGATGGGACCAACTTTGGTGATCTCCCAACCCTGAAGACGGGATAAAACCTTTCTACAAACCGGGACACCAGTATGCGACCAGCTCCTCCGATGGAAACGACGAAGGAATGCATCTCCAGCCTTATAATCTCCTTCCGAGCCTGGGCTCATCACACTGGGATGATGCAGAATCAGCCATCCCATCAAATAGTGAAACGGCAGTTCGGCGCGCGGGAAGTTATTTTTTCTGCCTCTATCATGAATCACATTTCCAGCAAACTCTCGCAAACCTCGCTGCAGGTTACATACCATTGCAGGGAGGAGAGCCAAGCGCCGGCCGAAGACCAATTTTACGGCTGGCAGGATTAAGTTTCGAGTCACCCTCTCGACGGCACCGGATCCACCTGCGAACACGCAATCCCGGAGCCATATCATCAGATAGGCGACCAAAACCGCCTTGGATGACATTGGATAAGCAAGGTGCCAGAAGCAGCTGTAGGAGCGTGCATCTGACTGCTGGTCTTCATTTCCTCGGGGATTCTTCTCCCCTAACGTGCTCATTTCGGACAGCACCTCGCTACGAGAGAGCGCCGGCGGAGTAGAAAACTTCGAAGAATCCTCTTTGTCTTGTCTAAAGACATAATCTCTCCAAGCGGTCACATGGGACTGCGACCCGCTTTTATCCCTTCTCTGCACATAGTAATGATGACTCGCCACTTCCTTGAAGACGGCCGTCATCTCATCAGCTCTGTCCCCCAGGACCTGAAGTTCCTCATTGGTTGGAAAGTACTCTTCATAGGGCTCCGACCCCCAAGGGAGTTTAGACATCTCATACATCTCATGAAGTGCGAGCCCTAACTCCCCTACCGGAGTAAAGAAGGTCCCGGTATGAATATCAAACATCTCCAGGAGTGCGAGGAACATGTGCCTATTAAGGTCAACACCCGCCTGGGTAGCACGGATCGCGGCAGTCAACCCGATCTCTCGGAGCTCAGTCCGAAATCGCGACAAGATCCAGAGCGTCAGTTTATCCCATTTGGAGACGTAATGGCACCAACCCTCCACCCGAAACTCTCCTGTCGGGTAGGAGCGTTCCATCAAAAACATACGATGTGTAAAAGTCGAAGCACTATAAGCAAGCGTATCAATGGGTACATCACTGTAGAGGCTCCCAGGACGTAAAGTCCGCCAAGTGTAAGAAGACCCAGACCGTACAACGGTCAAAGCATCCCTTTGGTCGGAAGTAGAATCAATTTGGATGACACCAGTCACCGCTCCCCCCTGAGAAGGGGTAAGCTCCCAAGACATCCTCCTCTGGGAAACAAGGCGACAGAAGGACGTCAAAGGCCACTGACGTTCAAGTTGCTTAACAGTCATATGCACTCCATTCGCAGTAAAGAACCAGTCCTCCTTGACCTTCAGCACTGACGAGTCAGTAGAAGTGAGACGGTCTCCAAACAGGAACTCAGGCTTCAGGAAGGTCACTTTATCAGATGTGGAAGATTTAATGACTCCACGCTTCATCATCCGTTTGAGGAACCAATACTGCTGTTCACGGATTAGGGTCATTCTCTCAGGAGGCTGATCCAGCATAAGAGCATCTTGAGCAGGGTTTATCACTTCCTCGTTATGCTCTACTCCCATTTGGTTGAAGGCAGCCTCCAAGAAAACTTCACTCAAAAGCGGAATTGCCATCGACACTAGCAAAAGATCAGAAAAAGTCAGAAAAGAACACACAATGTGTCTAAAGGAGAAAACTGCGGCGCATCATCAGGGATTGAACCCATGCGCATGGCCTCGGCGCATCATCAGGGTTTGAACCCATGCGCGTCAGCAGTATAGCCTCGGCGCATCACCAGGGTTTAAACCCATGCGCGTCGGTGGCAAAGACCGCGGCACATCATTAAAGACTCAAGGCCTATGTGCGTTGGCGTACGGACAATGAGACTTACCAACCACCTCCGGCCGAACTTCGACAGGCCGACGGGGAACGACAGCCGCCGCAACTTCCGCGGACTCCTTCGCTTTCTCCTTCCCCTTGCCGGCAGCACCGCGAGGAGTCTTGGGAGCCATTCTCTCGAGGAAGGAGAAGTTAGGGTTTTGAAGAAGAAACTCTAAAGAAGCAGAGGCACAGAGAAAAAGAACCCTTTCTCTCTCCAACTCTTACCTATTTATAGGGCTTGGTCGCACGCGTGAACAGATGACGTGTGATCTCAGCCGTCGCCTCGGGTTCTGTACAAGGATAGCAGCAAATAAAACCAAAAGATCATCATTAATCTTTTCGGTTACCGAGGCACCATCATCATTAACTGAGAAGAGCATGCGCCCGAACAGGCATGCGCCCAGAAATCATGCGCCCTGACCTCCATGCTTCTTATTCAAAGTATTCCAAAACTTATTCAAAAGTTTTGAAAACTTTGAAGGGGGTCTTGTAGAAGCATGGAATTTCACAACCAGAAAGCCCATGCGCCAGACACTACATGCGCTAGAACTCAGACGAAGAACTTCACAACAAGATCAATAAAGATAGACATTCGAAAGAAGACTTTTTTTTGATATACAGAAGTCTATTACATGTCTAAGAAAAGGTTGTACAAAGGAGAATTTCTACAAAGGAAAGATCCTAAGTCTACAGCCAGCGGCTACCATGCGCCTCCAGATAAGCGCAGCAGCCACCATGCGCCATCAGTCAGGCGCAGCAGACATCATGCGCCTCCAACCAGGCGCATCCCACCATATCTTCAGCAGCTCAGTCATGTGCATCCAGCTCAGTTATGTGCATCCCTTCAGCAGCCTAGTTATGTGCCGCTCTTCCAGCCAGGCTCACCTGATAAGTGCTTCGTCAAGCAAAGCATTTAACCCTCTGGCTGGAACCAAGGAAGAGAAGAGCACCGCAAATGTTGTGGCCAGGGAAGGCTTCGAAAGAGCCTCCAAAGGCGAAGGAAGACCGTGATCGAAACCGCGGCTAAAGGAGCAGCTTTCAACACAACCAAAGTGGGCAAACCCCACTTTGAAGGAAGATAGAGCCTAGCACCGCCATTCCGATCTACGGCTCTTCCAGAATAACGGAGACAAGGCCCGAGCTTCCCTATCTTTGGATGCAACATGCACCTTCCGCCTGCCTCGGAAGCCCTCGACTCCGTCTTTTGGATGTAACAGTCACCTTCAAGTGCATCGAAGACAACACAGCGTCTCATCTTCACCCTCGGGAGCACTTCGTCAACAGAATGCACCCGCATGTTCAAGTTCATGTTGGAAGTACGTGAGGGAATGAGAAGCAAATCTTCTCTCCATGCCACTATTTATAGGCCGGGCAGATCAAACCCACGTGCCAAGTGGATGGCCCTCCGAATTCCGTGCAATGAATTTACATTAAATGAATGAACCGGACGCCTCGAATTCAGCCAAACGGCTATTTATAGCACTCGAAGAGCGAGACAGCTGCATCATTAAAAGACATGTCCGATGCGCCAGCCAGACAACGCATCACACGGACGCGCCCTTCGGCATCAGGCGCATCACACAGACGCGCCCTACAGTACTCGGCGCATTACAGAGGGTGCGCCCCCACACATCTCCATACCGAGTGGAACGCCAACCGACGCGCCCACTCAGCTGTCCATCGAACGTCACCAACATTAAATGCTGAACTGACAGAGTTGGCAGCACGCCTCCCAAAGTCTGAACAGTTGACAGCTTTTTCAGAAAATGAAGCATCGACAACGTCAGCATCATCATGACTTTATTTCGACGGCTACTGCCACGTGGCCACTCAACCAACCGCATGCGCCTCTACGGCCATGCGTCCAAATCAGCATGCGCCTCAAAAGCCATGCGCCCCAGGCTGCTCTCTGAAAGACAGAAGGAAAGTCGCCTGCATGCGCCTCAAAAGCCATGCGCCCCAAATGGTTTGTAACTCCTAAAGGTTATGAGCCGCAGCCTCCTCCTGCGCCCAATCCAAGGCGCAGCTCACCAGACCACTCCTCTCCACCAAATCCGAGATCTTCGAACCATGAGTCGACGACACGTGTCTTTTGACTCAATTCGTCCAAGATTTCAGCAACGGAAAGATCTTCTCTCTGCTACGTGCCGGCTCACAACAGCAGTATGAAGAGTTCTCCCCCTCGATCAGGGCGCAGCATCCGTGCGCCTCCATCAGCAACCTCCACGTGGCATCCCCACACCGGCGCATCCTGCATGCGCGCATGAGCAGCCAGCCTGCAAAACTATAAATAGAAGGATCATCTCCTTCACAGAGAGGGGGACTCACAACACAGAGAGAATCCACAACAGAGAATCACCGGAGAGGCAGTTCTAGACACTCAACGTCTTCCTCCTCTCAGCAAGCTCCAACATCCAGAGCAATCAACACCTTCAGAGAACCGATAACCGTCGTCAGCCGGTCAACGGAGTCAACGCATTACCACTCGCTCCATTGGCACTAAGGACCCAGCTTAAACAAAAGTGTACTCCTAGGACTACATCTAAGTCCTATATTGTATCACTGTTCTGTTTGTATTAAAATTTCAATCAAAACAATTTTAATGGCAAACAGACTTGTGTACCCCTAACACATGTCCACGCAAGCTTCTCGCCAAGCTTCTTAATCCTTACTTCTATGAACTTCATCGCATTGTCTTTAACACGATTCTGCCCAAAGCGGGATCGACTGATGAGGTTACATACTTTGAAATCTATGCTTTGTATCACCTATATTTTCATGTTCGTTTTAATCTTCCATGTACCATAATGGACTGGATGATTAATGCTAGGAAGATGCCAAGGTCCTTTGTTTATGCTCTTTATCTTCCTATGGTCTTTCGTGCCTTTCGTGTCCCACTTGATGAGTGTCAATTCCTACCTGCCCTTGCCTTCTTTTCTAAGGCACGACGGCTTCAGGCGGCGATGGCTCACCTGCTGCGTCTGAGCACTCTGACGATGAGCCTGACGCACCTGCTCTTGGATAGGATGCGCCTCCTCCTCCTGCTACTCTTGAGTCACTACAGACTATGCTTCGCGATCGATTCACTTTAGAGGATGATCGCTGGACTCAGCTTGACTACCGTACCACCCTGCAGATGAGTTCCATCAGCAACTCACTGTACGATATTCGGTACTCTATGTCCCGGCATCCTTCTATGCCTATTCCTATGGAGCGGGACCCGGCTCGTGATGGATACCGTATCGATGACCCTTGGGTTATCCGCTACCTGGATCCGGATGCGGCTTTCGTGGACCCTCGTCGTTCCTTCACTGATCCATCCGACGACGTTGGGCCTTCACGAGCTTCGTGATGGATGTGGATTTTTACTTGCTGCTGCTGCTGAGGATCTTAGTTTATGTTTTTCTGCATTTTGGATTTTTAGTTGATGTAGTTGTTTTTCTGCACTTTGGTTGTGTTAGAATTCTCTATTTTGTGTGACTCTTGAGACAGTTTATGCAGTTTATCTGTTTAAATGCAGTTTCTTTTATTATTATTTTTTGGTGTGCTTGCCAGTTATTATTTCTGGTTGTTTGATAAATGCCAAAAGGGGGAGAAATATTTTGCTATATTTATATTCATATCATCATTGTGTATCTGTGCTTTGGAAAAGAATGTATCTATCAGGACAACAGGAACCGAGCAATGCTTACGGGAGAGCTATTGCTAGCTCTGTACTGATTACGGGGGAGCTACGTTACTGCTCTTTAATGTGTCCAGGTATGAACATTGAATATACAAATATTATTTTATCAATTATCAATATGGGAGAGATTGTTGACACAAAATCACAGTCAACGAAATATTGATATAATTGAAAATATGATACTTGTAATATTTTAATACAACACATGAAGACTGAACTCAGTACAAGACGGACGACGGCTCGTACCTGTAGTGCTCAAAGTTTTGAGTATGTATTTTACACTTTTCTTGAGTCTTGACATATGTAAACTGAGTCGTACTGAGCAATTTGGGACTTAACCTATACCTATACCACAAACCACAAGCTCCACAAAAATTAAAGTAGCCCATTAGCCCTCTGGACCAGTTCTATCTCATGGAGACAGAGTTCGGGCCGAACTCTGCCTCCAGACAGAGTTCGGACCGAATTCTGTCCCCTAAAATCCAGGACCCTAATTTTTAGGGTTGGCTGGATGCTAGTTATCCAAAGGCCAAAATTTTGAATTTGACCCAGAATTTTGGCCGAATTTTGCATACCTAGAAACCTATAAATAGGCCTTGAATTCTCTCATTTTCATTCATCCAATCTTCTCTTCTCTTCTCTCTAAAGCCTTATACAAGCCATACCCTTCTCATTTACTAGCCACAAGCTTCCTAAGCCTCAAAGTGCTCAGTACTTTTCAGTTAGAAGTTTGTGCAAGAGTTCAAGAAGTCGCTTGGAAAATTCCAAGCATCGCCACTGCGATCTCTGTAAGAAGTTGACGTGCTCTTCTAAAGAAAAGGCACGGGGTATAACTACTATTTCATAAATAGTAGATTTAATCCTAAGCTAGAGTTTCAGGCCTGGACTAGTCCTCCACGAGGGAAACCAGGTTAAAGTCGGCTGTGTTTGCGTATGCTTTCTTGCTCTTTATTATTTCCGTATTTACTCTGATTATTTACTGTCGGTGAAAGAGTTTAATTTTTAACTGGACATTATTGTCATAAACTCTATTCACCTTCCTCTAGAGTTGCCTATTTGTTCTTCACTTCTGACTGACGAATTGAGATCCATTGTCATGAATGATTCGTCGAGGAATATCGAATCTGTAGATCACATGATGTTTAATGAAGTCGGTGACACTGCTTGTCATGACTTCAGCCAAGGGTTAGCTTCGGCCCACTTTGAGAAGTAATCGGTTATAGCTAGGATAAATCGATGTCCTCGGTATGAAGGCAGATTAATGGGACCAATGACATCTATGCCCCAAGCTTCGAAGGGCCATGATGCTGCAGTCGGATGCAGGAATTCTGATGGTTGATGAATGAAATCTGTATGGATTTGGCATTCTCGGCATTTTCTTGAATATTCAATAGCATCTGACACCATGGTTGGCCAATAATATCCCATACGTCGGATCCGATCCTGTAGCTTAGGACCAGGCTGATGTGCACCGTAGACACCGTCGTGGGCTTCATGTAGTATCTATTTTACTTTATCTCCCACAAGACAACGTAAGAGCATACTGTCAAATGATCGCCTTTATAGTGTTTTGGAGGTATGATTGTAGTAGAATTGGAGTGATCGACGACAGATTATTGTAGCTTCTTTGGGATCTTCAGGTAAGATGTCATATACCACAAAGTCAATGAAAGGAGCTCTCCAGTCTTCGCTAGTAGTGCAAATCTCGACTGAATTGCTATATTCAAGGTGCAAATTATTCTCGATACAGAATAATTTCATGTTAGTGATGACGATCAGTTGTTGTCTTTTTATAGGAATCACTAATACTACTGCTAGGTTAGCAAGTGCATCAGCTTCTGTATTACAAGCATGACGTATATGTTCAATGAAGAAGCCTTTGAATGATGTAGCCAGTTTGACTGCTGCTTCGTGGTATGTAACGAGACCTTGATGATGAACTTCGTACGTGCCTCTAACCTGATTGACAATCAATTTAGAGTCTCCGTATACTTCCAGATACTCGATATCCAACTATTTAGCTAGTTGGAGACCGATGAGTAGAGCACTATATTCAGCGATAATGTTAGAACATGGCTCGTCCAGGGAATAGGCTCTTTGAATGGCTAGTCCTTCTGGTGATACCAGAACGATTCCAACTCCAGCGACGATAGTGCCTTTGGGTCCGATTCTGGATGCACCTTCGATGAATAGACACCAAGCAGGGATTCCTTCTAAAATTATGTTAGATTCTAAAGTTTGATCAGGAATTTCATTATAGAGTTTAAACGTTTCAGGAATTGGATGAGCCACCAAGAAATCAGCCAGGGCTTGCCCCTTAACAGACTTTTGTGGGATATAGACCATATCATATTGTGCTAGTAATATAGCCCATGTAGCGAGTCTGGAATTGAGTGTACTGGGCTTCTTCATCAAGACCCGAAGGTGGTTGACTTGGGAGATGCTATGAATGGTTTGGCCCATGATATAATGTCTTATTTTTTGGACAACGAACATTAGCGCTAAATATTCTTTTTCCACTGGGTTGTATCGATGTTCAGTACCGATCATCGTACGAATGAGATAATAGATGGCTTGCCCATGACCTTTCTTGTTCTTTTGGGCTAGTGGGGCACCCAGAGAATGATCTATTGCTCGAACATACATCAGAAAGGGTATTCATGTGACTAGAGGCACTAGGACTGGAGGGTTCATCAAGTACCGCTTTATGTCTTCAAATTTTTGCTGGCATTCTTCGATCTAAATGAAAGACACATATTTCTTCATTAATTGAGTGAACGGTCTGCAGCGTCCAGAGAGATTTGAGATGAATCTCCTGATGTACGCAAGTCGTCCCTGGAATTCTCGTAGCTCTTTTAAGTTGCGTGGAGGACGCATCTCTTGAATGGCTTTGACTTTCTCGGGATCAACGTGTATACCCTTAGAGGTAATAACAAATCTGAGAGATTTGCTACTAAAGACTCCCAAGAATGACTTGGTGGGATTCATCTTAAGTTGATGCTGGCGCATTAGATCAAAGATAGTTCCTAAGTCTTGGATGTGATCATCCTTTAAACGACTTTTGACAGCAATATCATCAATATAGTATTCGACTGTCTTCCGTAAATATTTACGAAAGATGGTGCTCATGGCTCGCTGATAAGTTATACCAGCATTCTTGAGACCAAACGACATGACTGTGTAGCAGTAGACTCCCAGAGGAGTACATAAGGATATATGTTTTCATCTTCGGGATTCATCCTGATCTAATTATATCCGAAAAACCCATCCATAAAAGGCATTCGCTCGAACATGCAAGTGTTGTCGATCATGACATCAGTGATCAGAAGAGGAAACTCATCCTTGGGACAAGGTTTGTTAAGGTCTCTAAAGTCGATGCAGACTCAGACCTTTCCTATTTTCTTCATAACTGGGACAACGTTAGGCACCCAGTCCGGATGTTGCACTTCTCTGACAAAGCCGCAAGCGATGAGCTTCTTGACTTCAGCTTCTATAGTGTCCATCATATCAGGTCAGAATCGACATTGTTGTTGTTTGACTGGCCTAGCATTTGGTAGAATATTGAGCTTATAGATAGCAATATGAGGATCTAATCATGACATATCTTTATAACTCTAGGTGAATACATTAATGTATTCCCGAATGAGCTGGATCAGTTCTTGTTTATCTGCTTCAGGAAGACTTTTGCTGATAAAGATTGGCCGTAAAGAAGTTGTCTCCGACATCGACCTGGACTAATTAATCTTTAGTAGGTGGTTCGCGTTGCTCGAAGCGAAGTTCCCATTGAGTATCTTTCCTTTGTGCCCAAGGATCAGATTCAGGAGCTTCAGCGAAGTCATCGTCTTCTTTTGAGAACTCAACGATCACCATATTGGAAGATAGGGTTACTCAATGGATGTGCCCGATGATGGTGTCTGAATCCCATGAGGCAGAGTTAGAAGAGTTAGATCGCTCTTCTTTGTCAGACTCAGAGGCATATGGGGTCACGATCAGCGAAGTTAGCCTAACACATGCTTTGTTTTGTTATAATATTGTAGCGACTTCCCTTTTGGAGCAGGTATACGAATAAGAGTTCGCATTTCCCTACCACCGTTGAGGCCATATTTGAAATTGTAGTCCATTTTTTGGATGATGTTCTTCGATTGTTGACTGTAACAACGTAGTTGGAGTCGTCCATTATCGTCATACTCAGCATCACTATCAAATGTAGCCTTTTGATTCAATCCTTTGCTGAAGAGGATATGATGTTCATCCTTCTTGCGGAAGGGAACCAGAAAGAATGAATCTTGTACTGATTCAAGTGATACTTCATCTTGAAGGGATTGAACTGCTCCTAAGGTAAGGGGTTCGAAGTTATCCAGGATTTCTAGATTACATCGAGTGTAATAATTGACATCAATATAATACAAATGAGATGCTTCTTTATTGATATTTACATCATCATTTACAACAGTGCTCTTGACCTTAGCTGATGGCTTACTAAGATTGATAACATGATGAGAAGAAGAAGAAGGCTTGTTACGACGAAGGTCGATAACAAGGGGCTCAGAAGAGGTGAGCTCCCTATGCTCCATCTTTTCAGCAAGAGGATTCTTGATAGAAGGAGAGAGATTGATGGTCAACTTCTGAGACAATGAAGGATGAGAAATGTGTCCTTTGACCAGAATCACCAGGACGTCATCCGGACTTTCTTTTCGGTCTTTTTCAGTGTCCATGGCCAATACGAATTTCATGAACTCCTCTTTGTACATTTTGGAGTCAGTAAAATATGCTTCGATGCTTCGAAAGGGATTAAGATCAGCCACTTCCTTCCGGACTTCTCCGTTGTCATCGACATACTTGAAGCATTGATGGAGAGTGAATGACACGATGTTATGTTCATGCAACCATGGTCTTCCCAATAAGACGTTATAGGAGACATGATTGTCAATCACATAGAAGGTGACCTTCGTACGGAGATTGTCTATTTGGACTTTCAGGCGAATCTTCCCCAACGGTTCGCTTCTAACGAAATTGAACCCCAGAATAGTCGTAATTATTGTAGAAAGATTATGAACTGTAATCTTTAGTGGATCCAATAGAGTCTTTGGCATAATGCTGAGTGCATATCCTGGGTCGACTAGAATACGATTGAACTTTATGGTATCGACATACTCCGGCCGTATAGTAGAGAGGTCAGTCATGTCGATTGTCCTCTAGAAGTATATCATATTGAGTGAAGGTGATATTGGGGATTTGTCCAGAATCTCAGACCAGCACGGGACTGATTGTGTTGAAGACGTAGGGAAAGAGGTATAGGAGACCCTTTCCTGTCATTCAAGCCAGGTACTTTCTGTAGATCATATCCCATCTTTGTCATCAATTCATAGTGTTGGCCCATTGGTCATATGGTCAACCTGATTTTAATAATTGATCAAACTCTGTCTGGATATACAAAGCTAGTCGGGACATCTTGGATTCTTGGACATGATCAAGAATGGCTATCCACTGAATTTAAGACCGAAGATCTGTTTGCCTACTCGAGTCTGTAATTCCTTATGCAATATATTTTTTATTTTATTTGAGTCTAGGAATATATTGTACAGCGAGTCGTACTGGCAAATAGGCTACCCTTAAATGAGTTCAAAATGTTTTTAAAATGACCTCTCAAAAAGGTTTACAAAAAGGTTTTCAAAAAGGTTTTCAAAAATCACCAAAAAGCTTTTTAAAAATCCTAACTAAACCCTGACAGAACTCGGGCTGAGTTCGGCCAGAGTTCGGTTGGTGGCCGTTGTGATTTTGAATCCATGTTACTTGGTCCTCCTGCAGTTACGGATTTGACCGAGATTTGCTTATAGAGTTCTGTCCGAATTCTGCCCGAATTCTGTCAGATGTCTGCCTTTGGAACACCTATAAATAGAAAAGGATTTTGATCATTTCAACTCACTCATTCACTTTCAATCTTCTCTCTATCTAAAGCATTCAGTCTTCCAAAGAGTTTCTTGAGCTTTAAATTTCAGATCCCAAGCCAATTACAATCCTCTAGTCGATTTGCCAGTACGGTACGGTCTAGAAGTTTTTGAGAGATTGTAATCTGAAGGCTTGATTGAAGAATACCTCTTCATATTTGAAGTTGGACGAGTTCTTCGTATCAAAGGTCGCGTTGTAGAAGTTGCAAGGACTTCGTAAGAAAACTTGCGGTTTTTCCAATAGTGGATTCAACTGGTAGCAAGAGTTCTACCGACTGGATTAGTCCTCAACAGAGGGAAACCAGTATACATCGCTGTCTTTGTGTTTGCTCTCTTAACTCTGCCTTTACTTTATTTTAGTTGTGATTAATATTCCGTGATTGTGCTGCTAACATTTTTAATTAGCATTATTCTGCTGCCAACTCTATTCACCCCCTCTAGAGTATTACGCTTTACTATTTTGTTCCTACAATTGGTATCAGAGCGGGTGTTACAGATAAAGCAAAGGTAACAGTACAATTATTTATTCATTATTATTTAGATCACAGCACAACACATGGCAACTGTAAAATTCACAAGTGAAGGCCAGGCCACAAACAGACCTCCACTGTTTGATGGTACGAACTATACCTATTGGAAAACACGGATGAGTTTCTTCTTGAAATCTCTTGATTTTGATTTATGGTCTATTGTTATTGATGGCTTTCAAAAGCCACCTCGTATAAATGTTGATGGAGTTTTAGTTGAAAAACCCCATAGCAGATATACTGAGGAGGAAAAGAAAAAGGCAAGTCTTGACGCACGTGCTATTAATGCTCTATTTTGTGCTTTAGACAGAACATAATTTAACAGGGTGTCTATCTGCACAACGGCAAATGAAGTGTGGAAGCTACTTGAAGTCACACATGAAGGCACGACTCAAGTCAAAGAATCTAAAGTCAGCAGACTTACTCAAGAGTACGAGGCGTTCAAGATGAAGCCCAACGAAACAGTTACACAAATGTTCGGAAGATTCTTGGATATTGTAAATCCTTTGTCCTCCTTAGGCAAATATTAAAGTAATCATGAAAAGATTCGCAAACTCCTGCGAGCTCTCACCAAGAACTGGATTCCAAAGGCTACTGCTATTATTGAAGGAAACGACCTCACTACGATGACACTCGAAGTACTCATGGGTAAGCTACTCACTCATGAACTGGAGCTACAAGATTTTGAAGAGCCTGCACCAAAGGAGAAGACGATCGCTTTCAAGGCTCAGCACAGAAAAGCTGCTGAAGGTGACTCAGACAGCAGCGAATCTGATGTTGAAGATCAAGCACTCATAGCAAGAAAATTCAAAAGATTCATGAGACATGAGAAGAGAGCCAAAGTAAACAACAGCAGCAACAACTGGTATCAAGATGATGCTGTCTGCTACAGCTGCAAGAAGAAGGGACACATGAAGAAGGATTGTCTCACAAACTCATCATCAAGCAAGAAGAGCAACATGTATGAAAAAGGGAACCTGAAGAGATCAACATCTAGGAGATATGCCAATACCAGCATATGGCATGAAAGTGAAGCCAGCGACTCAGAAGACGAACAATCAGAAGACGCTGCAAACGTATGCTTTATGGCATCCGATCAGGTACCTACTGAACCTGTAGTTGAGACTTATGATGACTTCACCTTTGAGCAATTAGGAGATGCCTTCAGTGACCTGATGACTGATTACAGGAAACTGTGTAGCAATTATCAGACCTCTAAGAAGGTACTCAAAGAGTACAAAGGTGAAATAGGTAGACTTACCGACCTACTAGCTGAGGTTAGAAATAATGTTAGTGAGTCTGGTGAGCTTTCTTCAACAAAGCTCTTATTACACGAGACTACCAAGTCATCCGAAGAGAAAGACAAAATTATTGACCAACTCAAGAAAGAACTTTCTATAGAGAAGAAAAGTCTTCAAAGTGCACAAATCAGAATGGAAACACTCACTTCTGATTATACTAAGTTGTATGACACTTCCAAAATATTGGAAATTAGGTTAGGAAAATAGCCTGAGACTACTGCTTTCTTCCCTAACACGTATCACTTACCGAAAAATTGGAACATTCCCAAGCCAAACACTGTCAGACCTAACCATATAAAACCTTTACCCCAAAAGGTTAAGCCCAAACAAGATTATAGGTATGCTTTCTTCTATACTAGAAAACCTAAACCTACCAACCATGCACACCACTCAGCTTTCAATACTCGACATGCACAATGTCATTATTGTGGCCTCATTGGTCATATTTCATCTGCATGTAGAATGAGAAAGCTTGTTGATTTAAATATTTATGCTTGGATACCAAAAGCTAACAATTCAGGACCCTACAAGAAATGGGTACCAAAAGTTTTATCTGCAAACTGTTTTGTAGGTGGAACACCCTTCACATGCTAGAAGCAAATGGATCCTCGACAGCGGTTGCTCACGGCATATGACCGGTGACGCTACACTATTTGCAACACTGTCGAAGAAAAAGAAGGAACGCTATGTCTCCTTCGATAATAACTTGAAAGGGTATATTATTTGTATCGGTGATGTTGGTAAGTCTCCCTATCCTGTGATTAAGGATGTCTGTCTGGTTACCGAGTTAAAATATAATCTACTCAGCATAAGTCACCTAGCTGATCATGGTTATGGAATCAACTTTGGCAAAGACAAATGTACTATAGTTGATAGCTCAACTGGTAGTACTATTTTTGAAGGTATAAGGGAAGACAATATATATGTTTTCTATTTGTTAGAAGAAACTAACATTTCAGGTAGATGCTTAATGGCCAAGAGTGATGAGAGTCATCTGTGGCACATGAGTCTCGGTCACGCTAATATGGACACAATCTCAAGATTATCCACAAAGAAGCTAGTACGCTGTTTACCGGACATTACATTCAAGAAGGATTCGGTATGCAGCCAATGTGAAAAGAACAAAGCTACCAGATTCACATTCAAATCTGTAAATGCAGTATGTACTACTAGACCTCTATAATTGCTACACATGGACTTATTCGGTCCTAGCAGAGTTGCTAGCCTCGGAGGTAAATTGTATGCTTTTGTAATTGTAGATGATTTCTCTAGATACACGTGGGTATATTTCTTGACACGCAAGAATGATGCATTATCCGAATTTGTCGCCTTTTGCAAGAAAGTACAGAATAAAAAAGGTTACATGATCACTCGTATTAGAAGCGATCATGGTGGCGAATTCGAGAATGCTGATTTTGAGCAATTTTGTGACACACGGTTTCATACACGAGTTCTCCTGCCCTAGGACTCCACAACAAAATGGAGTTGTGGAACGTAAGAACAGAACTCTATCCGAAATGGCCAGAGTGATGTTAAACCAGTTTAGTCTACCCAAATATTTCTGGGCTGAAGCTGTCAATACAGCTTGCTTTGTTCTCAATAGAGTTCTAATTCGACCCAAATCGAAGAAGACTCCATTTGAGTTATAGTTTGATAGAACTCCTTCAGTTTAATACTTTAGAATATTTGGTTGTAAATGCTTTATTCTCAATACAAAAGACAACTTAGGAAAATTTGATGAAAAGGCCGATGAAGGTATATTTTTAGGTTATGCGGCCAAGAGCAAAGGATACAGAGTCTTCAACAAACGAACAATGATCATCGAAGAATCAATCAACGTCACCTTTGATGAAATGAATCAAATGACTATCGATGACAGTGATGAAGATCTGCCTGCATCAAGCTCAACATCAGCTGATCCTCAAACAAGCTCTGCACTAGCTGAACCTCCTAGAGAAGATCCAGGAACCAGCTACCTTCAGAATCTACCGAAAAGGTTGAAATTTACAGCTGATCATCCAAAAGATTTGGTAATTGGTGATATTACCAAAGGAGTAAGTACTCGTACATCCAGTAGAGATATTATTTCTAGTGTTGCATTTATTTCACAGCTAGAACCCAAAACTATTGATAAAGCATGTAGTGATAGTTTTTGGATAGATGCTATGCAAGAAGAATTAAACCAATTTGAACGGAATCAAGTTTGGGAACTTGTTCCCAGGCCTATTGATCATCCGGTCATTGGCACCCGTTGGGTATTCCGAAATAAACTGAATGAGAATGGTTTAGTGACTCGTAATAAGGCTCGACTCGTAACTCAAGGATACAATCAAGAAGAAGGTATCGACTACGATGGGACTTATGCCCCAGTTGCGAGATTAGAATCCATTCGCATATTATATGCATTTGCATGTTTTCATGATTTCAAACTATTTCAAATGGATGTCAAGAGTGCTTTTTTAAATGGTTTTATAAAAGAAGAAGTTTTTGTAGCACAACCTCCAGGCTTCACGGATTTTAAAAATCTTGATCATGTTTTCAAGTTGAAGAAAGCCTTATACGGTTTAAAACAAGCCCCTCGTGCTTGGTATGATCGTCTAAGCTCTTTTCTACTTGACAACGGTTTTTCAAAAGGCAAGGTTGACACTACACTGTTTATTAAGTCTTTTAATGGCAAACTTCTTTTAATTCAAATCTATGTTGATGATATTATATTTGGATCTACTGATGAATCTCTGTGTCAAGAATTTTCTAAGTCTATGCAGAATGAGTTTGAGATGAGCATGATGGGAGAGCTGAAATTCTTTCTCGGATTGTAAATCAAATAAACTGATAATGGGACATTTATAAATCAAGCCAAGTACACAAAAGACTTGCTAAAGAAGTTTGATCTGGACAATGTCAAACCTATTGGCACTCCAATGGCAACTTCAACAAAGCTTGATTCAGATGAACAAGGCAAGCCAGTCAACACACGTAAGTATCGAGGTATGATTGGTATTTTACTTTATTTAACTGCTAGTCATCCAGATATAATGTTTAGTATTTGTCTGTGTGCACATTTTCAAGCTAATCCAAAGGAATCACATCTGTCCGCAGTTAAGCGTATCTTTCGATACCTTAAGGGCACTTCTTCTGTTGGCTTGTGGTATCCCAAAACTAAGTCCTTTGACCTTATTGGTTATTCGGATGCAGATTTTTCTGGATGCAAAATTGATAAAAAAAGTACAAGTGGCACATGTCATTTCTTAGGCAAGGCTTTAGTCTCATGGTTTAGTAAAAAGCAAAATTCTGTAGCCCTATCAACAACAGAGGCTGAGTACATCGCTGTAGGACGTTGTTGTGCTCAGATTTTGTAGATAAAACAAACCCTAGAAGACTATGATTTATTTTACACACATATTCCCATTTTCTGTGATAACACGAGCACTATTAATTTGACTAAGAATCCAGTATGTCACTCTCGTACTAAACATATTGAGATTCGACATCACTTTCTTAGAGATCATCATCAAAATGGAGATATAAACCTTATGTACATAGATACTGAAAATCAACTAGCTGACATCTTCACTAAACCTCTAGCGGAAGATCGTTTCAATTATTTACGTCGAGAATTAGAAATTTTGGACATCAATAATATTAATTAATTTTGTTTTATGATTATATATCATTACGCAAAAACTATGTTAGAGACAAGCCAATAAAGAGTCTGTCTGCCACCACAACTACGGTTGAAGCGAAGCGGTACTTAAGAGTTCCCCGGTGAACCTCCGCCAGCTTGGACAGTACTCATACAGCTAATCTGAAACAGTTGCTGTGTATCGATATTTAATCTATAAAATAATATTAATTATATTAATTGAAGTTGAAATGACTAATCTTTGAATTAAATATTTGAAATGAGACAATAAAAAAGAATGGCAAAAATCAACTATAAAGAACCCTAGGCGAATTCGGCCAGAGCTCTGACCGAATTCGGCCCGAGTTCGGTTGAGGGTGTCAGGTTATATAACCAGAACCCAATAGCCCTTCTTCTTCATTGCTTCCAAACTACTTCATAACAGCAGCAGCAGCCGCGAAGGAGCCCCGAACCCTAGTTCTTCACCACCGTCTTCCTTCCAATCGAAGTGGTGAAATCAATCCAAAATTTGGATTCGTGCGGAGTTCGTCGTTCTCTTCGACATACTTTGATTTCGGGAGGTATAACCCTATCTTTCTCCACTTTCCAATTAGTGCATTTTTACTTCAATTTGCACAAATGGTACCCAAATTCAATCCTTCAAAGAGGAAGAAGACAACCCCCAGTGAGGAAGGGTCATCTTCGCATCCGCATACGGATTCCCTCTTCTCGCCGGTCCAAACGAGCGACGGTACGTTCGACGGGTTTTTCTTTCAAACCCTAGACCAAGCCCTACTGTGGTATGGAGACTTCTCCATGAGATCCATATGCACAGGCGCTTCAGTCAAGTGGACTGTATTTCCTGATCATCGTCATTTCTTTGAGGCATTAGGGTTACATCTTTTTGTTAAAATCTGCTTTCCTATAGCAACTTATGCCATTAGATTATTTTATTGTAATCTCATATTAAACATTTTTGATGTGAGCACTCGTGTTGGAGGTATTGATATCAATTTTGATGATGACCTCTTAGCGGAGATCCTTGGTATCCCTAATGAAGGTGAACCACTAGTTGACATCACTGAATTTGATGTCCCCGAAGGTACGACACTCGCCAGTTTCAAAGCGAAACTCTGTGCACCTGATAGAGTACGCTCTGGAAAGTTCAAGGCTAACAACCTGAACTTGTTTAACTATGAATTGTATCGCATCATCTATTCCACTATCCTTCCAAAATCTACTTCAAAGGATGATGTGACTTCTTTTGAGTTATCCGCCATGTACCACATTCTTAAGGGGATTCTATTTTCTGCCCCTAAGACCATGATTCAGATGATGGGTCGTTGTCGTGCAAGAGATAGAAATCTCTCTTACGCGATGATTCTTCCACGCATCTTTCAGCGCTTCGATATCGATCTGTGAACTTGTACTCAGGACCCTGAGCCAAAGTTTCTTCAGTTATCTCATCGTAGCATGACTGCTTCAGCTCCTCCTCCCGCTCCTCCTACTGCACCTCCTCCACCACCTCATCAATATGCCATGACATTTGAGGGCATACATCAGCATTTATCTGCTTTGCACGTCTCGATGACGGACATGGCTCGCGAACGTAAGTTCCGCGACGTCACCCGTTATCAGGCGCTTGCAAATTCCTTAGCTGATCTTCGTTTCGCCCAGACTGGTCATTCAGCCGGTTCCATCCCTAGAGATCCAGCTTTCTCTGGTTACCGCTGTGAGGATGAGGCTGTTCATGCCTACTTCCAGCCCGGTAACGCCTATGATTGGTACCGTCCTGATCGTGCTCCACCTCGTGACTTTGTTGGTGAGTTCTATGCTGGCGTCCCTCCTCATCCTTCTGGCGCTGGTACCTCTGGAGCTGGTCCTTCAGGACATGCTGGTCGAGCTGATGCTGATGATGAGGAGATGTGACTATATGATTTTGAGTGATATTTTATTGTGCACTTGGAAATGCTCCGACATTCCAAGTTATTATCAGTACTTTTTGATTATTATTAGCACTTTCTAGTTTGCTTCAGTACTCTGTTATTTTCATGGACATGTTTATTATGCCTCAATTTTTGGCATTCCAGTTTATTTTAGCACTATGTTTCAGTTTTAGTTTATGATAGCACTATCTCTTATATTGCTTCATTTTTATAACTGCCTGTGAAATTACATGCCTGTGATGATTTTTTTTAAGATAATACATGCCTGTAATATTTCTCTTTTATTTCTGCCTTATTTCTTTTATATGTGTTTTCTCACTATTTGTTACTTTGCATTGATTGCGGGGGAGCTTTATCTTTTGCAATTATTTTGCTAAGTGACAAAGGGGGAGAAAAATTAAAAGATCTAACATTTTTTTTGAGATAATACAGGATATGAACAATTCTACTTTTTGATATTTTGAACAAGCTTAATGTTATATCATTCATAGTTTGTCAATTATCAAAATAGGAGAGATTGTTGGCCCATTGGTCATATGGTCAACCTAATTTTAATAATTGATCAAACTCTGTCTGGATATACAAAGCTAGTCGGGACATCTCGGATTCTTGGACATGATCAAGAATAGCTATCCACTGAATTCAAGACCGAAGATCTGTTTGCCTACTCGAGTCTGTAATTCTTTATGCAATATATTTTTTATTTTATTTGAGTCTAGGAATATGTTGTACAGCGAGTCATACTGGCAAATAGGCTACCCTTAAATGAGTTCAAAATATTTTTAAAATGACCTCTCAAAAAGGTTTACAAAAAGGTTTTCAAAAATCACCAAAAAGCTTTTTAAAAACCCAAACTAAACCATGACAGAACTCGGGCCGAGTTCGACCAGAGTTCAGTTGGTGGCCGTTGTGATTTTGAATCCTTGTTACTTGGTCCTCCTGCAGTTGCGGATTTGACCGAGATTTGCTCATAGAGTTCTGTCCGAATTCTGTCAGAAGTCTGCCTTTGGAACACCTATAAATAGAGAAGGATTTCGATCATTTCAACTCACTCATTCACTTTCAATCTTCTCTCTATCTAAAGCATTCAGTCTTCCAAAGAGTTTCTTGAGCTTTAAATTTCAGATCCCAAGCCAATTACAATCCTCTAGTCGATTTGCCAGTACGGTACGGTCTAGAAGTTTCTGAGAGATTGTAATCTGAAGGCTTGATTGAAGAATACCTCTTCACAGTTGAAGTTGGACGAGTTCTTCGTATCAAAGCTCGCATTGTAGAAGTTGCAAGGACTTCGTAAGAAAACTTACAGTTTTTCCAATAGTGGATTCAACTGGTAGTAAGAGTTCTACCGACTGGATTAGTCCTCAACAGAGGGAAACCAGTATACATCGCTGTCTTTGCGTTTGCTCTCTTAACTCTGCCTTTACTTTATTTTTGTTGTGATTAATATTCCGTGATTGTGCTGCTAACATTTTTAATTAGCATTATTCCGCTACCAACTCTATTCACCCCCCTCTAGAGTATTACGCTTTACTATTTCGTTTCTACACATAGGACTGTTAAATGTATTGATAGAATACTGGCCGGTAATTGATTTCTAGCTTTGGTACCACCATCCCGGCAGAAGGAAGTGAAGTCGTCGCTGGGATGAAGGTAGCATCCAAAGGTAGAAGATGACCACCCAGTGATGTCATATGGCATAACTTGTACTTGGTTGCCTTTCTTGACTTTGTAGAGGAATAAGGTGTCTTTAATTCAAAGTCAGCCACTAAATCTGGGTGAATCAACATGATCTCTCCTTTGTCGGTTGATAGGGGTACAAGATCGTCACTTCATGCTCGCAGAAGTTTGACGATCTCTAGAATAGCTTTTGGAATGGGGATGACTCCATCCTCAACAAGTTGAGCAGAAAAGTCGCCAAATTATAGAGAGACGACATTGGCAGTCACGGTCTTCTCATCTTGATGAAGAGTTATTGCCTTGGCATTGATCAGTTCTTGGATCTTTCCTTTGAGCACGTAACACGCCCTGGTTGGATGTCCCAAGAACCTGTGATACACGCAGTTTTTGGGATTGTCAGTCTTACCTACTTCATCTGGCCGTTTTGCTTCAGACAGTTAAAGTTTGTTGCTTTTGATCAGATAATCAAATATGCTCATAATATCATCATCATCAAAGGAATATTCCTCTTTAGGACGCGGTGTTCTCTGTGGGGTACCGTCATGGTAGGTGTTGACTGACCTACATTGACGACTAAAGCTTCTTTGCCTTTCATGTTGATGGTTAAAGCTTCTTTACCTTTGCGGTTGTTCTGACGACCGCCACTGTTGGTTGCAGAATGTTCATCTTTGTCAAGATTATGAATCTGGATGCCTAATTGTTTGAATTTATTAGCACTGTCCTCAGCTGCCCTAGCACTTACTATAAAGGAGGCCCAGTCTTGGAATTACGTAGGTCCAGTCCATATACTGACTATAGGTAACAAGTTTGATTTGTATGTATCTATAGTCAATGCATCTGGAGTACCCAGAGTTATTTTGATGCCTCATGGCGGAAGCTCTCGATGAAATATTCAGCAGTTTTATTAGGTCGTTGCTTGATTTTAATGAGGGCTGACATAGTCATGTCATTTGTTCCCTCATAGAATTATTTTAAAAACATTTTCTTGAATCTTGCAAAAGATGTTATGCAATCATCTAGCAAGCTACGATACCAGTCATAGGCCGTACCCGCCAAGTACCCGACAAATACTCTACTGAGTAGAGCATCGTTCGGTTGGAGCTGATCAGTCATTACCTCGCAATGGTTGAGATATTGACTCGGGATGAGCTTCCGTCAAACAACATAATAGTTGGTGGCTTGTACTTAGGTGGAAATGGGACTTCCTTGCACTCTACAGGATAAGGTTATTTGATTTCCAACTTCTGCGAAAACCAACCTTTTGCTTGAAGGCTTCGAACTGGTTACGTAGAAGCTTCACTTGTTCAATGGGATCTCTTAAGACTTAGGGAGCAGTAGACTGATTCGATGTGTTAGGAGGCGGAACCGCATGATATGGACCACCGCCAGCACCAGACTGTCATGTAGTAGCCTGAGCTGGCATGGTAACATTGTGAGGAGATTGCACTCCCATACCAGTATTGACAGGGGTCAGATACTGCCATGTGTTCCTGGGTTGGAATTAGATTCGCAACCGATGGAACAGTGTGTTGTGCTATGATCACAGCATGCATACTTGCAACCATTTCAGCCATGGTTTTCAAGTTAGCCTCTAACGTAGCAATCCTCTGCTCCTGACTGCTGGAGCTGGATGCATCTTGTTCTTCATTAGTGACATAAGCAATCACTTCTCTGGCTACCGATGATGAACTGGTGGAAAAGATAGTCTGCTCAGATCTCTCGCTATCGGCATCGAAGTCACATAAGGACCTACCTCTAGAATGTGGAGTAAAAAGATTCCTTTGACCGATTGTTTCTTGGTTAGAATCAAGAGAATTTCTTTGACTGGGGATATCTCCAAGACTAGGAGAGGGAATATTCCTTTGACCGAGTAGGTCTCGGCCTCTTGATTTTGTATTCTGGTAGACCCCTTTACCGGAGTCATGGATATGATTAAGGTATTATTGACTGGGATTACGAGATGCATTACGTCTGAGACATTTTCCACCCCCAGTACTTCGGGACGTCATGTTGACCGAAGCATATAGTAATTCATCTTCATCCACCATAATGAGTTCAGGAGTCCGAGTGTAGTTCAAACGGTCGAAGACAGACCGTTTAGCTGATTGACATCAATATTTGATCAGTATTTCATGGTGATGATTACAGTAGTGTTCCTGACGTGGAGTTTCAAGTGGATGAGATGGTCCTACGATCTTCCATTTTTGTACAAAAAGTTCGCGGAGATCAGTTACAGTGACAGGATAATGAGAAATTGAAGGCAAATATTTCTTAATGATGTTAGGAACATGGTTTGGTTCTTGAGATGCCTTATTTCCTGTGTACACAAGAAGTACTGAGTTCATTGGCATAGGTAAGAGGATTCTTGATTTGAAAAACCTTCACTGTATACAATCTAGTAGGTTGCACAGATTGTACTTCATATGGACTTGATGAAGTTGATGCTATTCTGTGCTGGTTTAGGTAAGTGCATATGTCAGAGTTCTGCGCCACCTGGTTGTCTGTCTGAGACACTCAATTTTCCCTGCCTTGTTCGTGATATGCGTATGGTAGGAAGATCCTGGCTCTGGCTTGGTTGGTGCTGGCCAGTTTGATGAGGAGTGGACATGATGCCCTGTTGCCTTACGCAACCTGTTCCAGCATATTTTGCGTGGCACAAATAAGCAGTAAGGAATGGACTTTGAGTAGAGTCTAATTTTTTGGCATTGATTTGATTGTCTCTGCCAAGAGAAGTAGAGTTTCTACTCAGAAGCGTTCTTGCATTGATTGGCACAGAGGCACAATCAAATGTATTTTCCATCAAGTCCAGGACTGGGGAAGGATAAGGAGAGGCCATAGGGCGCTTTCCTTTGTTCTGCACAGGGCAGTAACATGTAACTTCTCCACCAAGTTTAGAACTGGAGAGGAATAAGGATTGGCTACGGGGCGTTTCCTTTTGTTCTGTGCAGAGGCAGTAGTTGGTGCACTCTCCACCAAGTTTATAACTGGAGAAGAAGGGGGAGTAGCCATATCGCGCTGTCCCTTAATTGGTGCCAGGGCAGTGATTGGCGCACCTTCTACCAATTTCAGAATTGGTGAGGAAGAAGGAATAACCACAAAGCCTTTCTCTTTGCTTTGCGCAAAAGTCATGATTAGTGCACTGGAGGACTTTGGAGTCTAGATGGCGTGCACCTTATTCTTTGCAGCAACAGTGGTGGCGCGCTTGGCACCCCCTGCACCAATCATGGCTTCATAGACAGTTTGGTCGACTTCTACGACCAAAGTCTTCTGCGTCGGGCTGACCGACGCAACATCGCATTGAGTTGTCATTTTTCCATTGGAGGTGAAAGTCGTCCCCTGCAGAGTTGCCATTTTATTTGCAAAAACAAAAGTTTGATTACAAACTGAGAAGAGTACAAGAGTATAATTTGATTTCTGGGAAAGTACAACTGTAGAAATCTGATCAGAAGACGATCACTTTATCCCTTAGACAATGCGATGTCGAAAAAGAAAGCCTTTAGAGAATGCTACAGCAAATGCTCAAGAGATTATGATCATTAATGATGCTTTTGAAGTGATTTGAAACTATATTTATAAAGTTTAGAGATAACTGTTAAGTAGTTATCCTGATTGGCGGCCACTATAATTGACGTACCATTCACCCAGTCACGCGAATGGTTAGTTTAACTACTTGGATGCATGGCATTCTGTAGGAGAGATGTGCTTGGTCGTGGGCAATGTCACGTACATGTTCTTCGAGATTAGTGGCATGCGTACCACGCCATCTAACTGCTTCTGGATGATTTTATCAGATATTGCCAACTGCTGAATGGCGCCAGGCGCTATTTGCTGTTTAATGCACTAATATTAGTATAATGATATTTAATTATCTCGTGCCAACTGCAAATGGCGTAAGGCAGCTGTCAATCATTATGACAAATTCTGACACAATCTTCTCGAGCGTCGCGTGTTCAGAATTTTAACGAATTTTTTTCGACTGGCGTGCTGTCAGTAATTATGACAACTGTTTCAGCTTCTCGAGGAAGCTTACCACATGTCGGCCAGTGCCACCTACGTCCAGTGCCAACTGATGTCGTGCGCCATCTGATGGCCAGCGCCATTTGATAATTTTTGCTCTGGCACCATTTATGAGTAGCGCATGATGATGATTATCCTTTTTAGGCTTCTACAACTTGCTCGAATGGAAAAATAAAAGAGACTAGGAGATGACGACTCAGACTGGTACGTCGTTGCATCACTGGAGTGGGACCCTGGCTGGGTAAGCAGGTGGCATGGCCGACTTCGTCAACGTCCGGTCACGAGATGTAAGGAAGGTCAGGAGGAGGAAAGGTGGAAAAAAAATCAGAGACAGCTAGGGTTTCCAATAGAAGAAGAATGGTAGGAAGTGAGTTTATATATAGAGAGAGGAGTTAGGGTTAACAATGAAAGGGTTGGGAGGCTCGGTCGGTTTGGCGTACGTGCGTGCTCTGCTCGGACTGAAAATATGCTGCTACAGTACGGTCGGGGGTCAGAGGAAGAAGAAAAATATTAGAATTCAAATTTGCGGGTACGGGTTTGATGGGTATACGGGTTGGGTTTTCATATCACCCGAAACTATCCAACAACTTTTGTTGCTGCTATAAGAAAGTGGGTTGTTGGGTATCGGGTTTTGAAGTTGTTTCCCGCCCGCTCAAGCATTAAAGCCTAACGAATCAAATGGGATGGGCTGGTCATTGGGTTTTGCTAAGGAAAACTTTTAGAATCCGAAAACTTTTAGAATCCGATTACTAGGCTAATGGGCCAAGTGTGTAAAAAGGTTTGGGAGTAAAAACATGGTTTTAGGTTTAGGGAAATTAGAGAAAGAAGCAATAGGTTTTACGGAAAACTAATTATATGAATATTTATATAAGCCAAATACTTGAATGGTAGTAATAATAAAAATTGTAATTTTATAGTTACTAATACTATTAATGCTAGATACATTACAACTAAATTTATATATTTATAAATTTTTTTGAACTAACCTAATAGAGTGCTAGAAAAATATATATTCTACATTCTTGAATTTCCATATCCAATACAAGAAATAAATAGATCATATGAATATAACATTAATGTTGTTATACATATATATCAAAAGAAAAATATATATCCATGTAAGGAAATTTCATAATTATAAACCAGCAATAATAGTATGTGAATGTCTTATAGCTCAATACTTAAAAAAATAATAAAATATAGGGGCACACAATAATAATTTAGAAACGAAATTTTTTTAGTATGTGAATGTCTTTAGTTCGTAAATAAATAATATAAATAATATAAATAATAAATAAAAATAGGGGGCTTACAAAAATGATGCACTATTTCCTACACTTATTTTAATATTTTACCATGCGATTATGTTCACGATCGAGTCGGATACGCATTTGCATGGTCATGGACAACTTTTACACAAGGTTTGAGATATGTTTACTCGAACGGTACCCGGGACGCTGGGGACCGATTTGGCCTAGGAGGAAACATTGGTGTTCTTTGGGAGCACGGGTCTTGCGAGGCATCCTTAGAGGCTAGCTACCTATTCTGGAGTCATCGCATTACCTTGAAGTCCTATATGGCCGAAGTCCGTATGGTATAACAATGCCAGTGACCATGTAGTCAGGATGCATGCTAATGAATATTTTGTGCAGGCAGAGTAAGTGTAACACATAACCTGTATTTGATGCAGGTACGAGAGAGTCGACTATCGATAAAAAATCACTTAAATGTGATATAATTATCATACTTGTTAGTTCAACTTAGCTGCTTAACATGCTAAATAAAATGATGCTGCTAATGTTGCATTTATATGAATATTGCCATAACAAGCTTAACATGATAACACCAAGTATGCTACAATGATGCCTTACTATGAATACTGCTTAATCATGAAATACAAGCTAAACTATTGTTATAGAAGTAAAATGTGAGAATACATGTTGTCCATGATTTACTGTTGCTTCAACATGAATAATACTATTACATGTTTATATGTCTTTTCAATGAATACTGCTCAGGAACTGTATACTGATGCTAGGCCCCAAATAGAAAGATCATTCTAAATAATGTTTGCTCACATGACTACTTAGTGTTGGTTTAGGCGAGTGGGCTGGTTCTGCTCTCCAGTACATAGATGATGTATTGACCCATATTGTGGGCACTCTTTTTAGGTGCTCGTGCTTGAGAAGTTCAGTACACGAAGATTGGCTTGATCAGTCCCGCGGCATCGAAGATTTATTAGGCATGTAGAAGCTTTCCTTGCAAAAGATGGTCTTCGATTTATAAAGGGCATAATGTATGAAACATTGTAAACCAGTTGTACTAATGAGTTGTAAGCCAAGTCGGCGTATCCTGTTATAAGTTCATGTATCAAAATGTAAGCCTAATGACAGGCGCTTCAGTTTGCTACCTATGTAATGTGAGTTGTATTATGTTGTAAGATCTGTACTCCGGTGCAAGCTTTGTACTTTCACTTCAATTATCAATAAAGAGAACTTATTCTACATATTTCTGTGTGACTTCAAGTCATCTGCTTATCTTTGCTGCTATGAATCAATAATGTATTCTATTCAATGAAAGAGATATGTATCATTATTATCTTTAATTTGTCTGCTTGTGACACTGCGATGTGATCATATTTGAAGATTATCAATTTTGTATTGTCTTTGCCTTTTACAAGTGCAACACCAGACTTGTATGGCATCATGCCCAAGCGAGGACGATCGATTCCCAGAAATAAATACGAGAACGAATGACTCTGCGGAATCGGGGCGTGACAAAACGATAACAGAGCATGGCTTTATGTCCTTGGACTCTTATTTGATTCACTTGAAATCAAGGTTGTGTCAGCGATTAACCAAAGTTTCTTCCGCGATAACTCAACGTTGCTTCCGTGATTAAATCAAAGATTACTTCTGTGATTAATCCAATATTATTACTTCGATCATTCCAAGTTTTTGTGTCAGAAAGTTCGTTGGACCTCTTGGTTGCTCACTGGATGTTCCATACAATAAGTCTAAATACATTATGATGCATATGAATGTTTAATTGTTGTTAGTTTTGACACTAATGACCCAATAATGACTCGATGCCATAGTATGCTATGTTGTGATTGATGTTCAAAATATAGGAATAGAAAAAAGTTGCCATATGTGCTGTAACGTGTTTGGTAATTGCATATTACGTTGGGAAAGAATTATGAATGGGACAATTGATGTATGAGTTCAACAGAATTGATGTGTTGACTCATATGTTGTGGCCTTGTGACTTTGAGAACCTGAGAATGTTTGATTGTGTTGTGATCAGTTTAAATCATGATTGAACGAAAATGACTTCAGTTCTGTATGGTTTAAGAATGGCTTCATTTCTGAGTGGTATATGCCTCTACCACTTTAGAATGAGATGTATCGTGACCCTATCCACAAGATAGAAATATGTTTATCTGGGATTATTGGGTAGTGCTGAGACTTAGCTGAGAGTCATGCTTTGTTGTTAGGTAACTCGAATGTCCCTTGATGGTGGTGTTATGCTGGATAGCACGAATTGTTGGAAATTGCAACAAGTGCCTTGGTTAGAAATTGCTCATTTGGGTGATGGCTCAGACTAGCCGGATGATTATTTAACTGTGGGTAATGGATTTGGCTAGAGAATGTCGTGGCTTAGAACATTGAACGATAGTTGCGATTAGTTGGATGAAAATCATGTGTGGCTATTACAAATTGATTGCAAAACTTGAGAGTTTTGGAAATATTGTCGGTGAGTCGGATGAATATGGAAAATTGGTGCTTGACCCTAAAGTGTGATATATGCTAACCCATATTGACTATCGAAGGATAGGTTCAGTGAAGTATAAGTTCGTGCTTGATAAGACGGATAGTCATTGCATGTGTGCATGTATGCTCGAGAATTTGAAGAGTATCACATAGGTAACAAGTATTGACTTTGAATACTTGTGTTGCATGGAGAATGGTTAATCGATACATGAATTATCGGATTGGATTGAATGGATTACTTGACCCTTGCGGTATGAGATTTTATGAATGTCCGTATGAGATTTTGATGGCTGGAAAAAGAATAGAATTTAGAGTCACAAAAGTATGTTGGATAATGTCGATATATGGTGTGACGGTATGGATGACTGTAAGTTGGAATGTAGATTGTTGGGCTATGACGTAGTGGTATGACTTTGTCATACATACTGAATAATGGGATTGTGGGTAATTAAAGATCAGAAACACGGTTATATGATCATATGGTACATGTGGACAAATATTTAATTTGAGATATTGAATGTGAAATGCTTTGTTAGACAATGATTGTGTAAGGCGAATAAATTGATGGTTAGTGTGATGCGATAAGTTTTGTTGAGACTCTATCAGAATCGATGACCCTTGAATACTTAGCCTTGGTATATGGATCCGTGTGGATACGAAGGAATTGGAATGAAAATAGAATTTTTGGGAATTATATTTCAGGTCGGGATTTAGACCGTGATGTTGCTAGATCGATCTTAGTCGATCGCTGGATAAGTCTAGAATGAGCCTCTGTGGGAATTAGTTCCTTAAGGATAACCATAGATAGACTTGACCCTAGATACCGTGGGCCTCATAACCAATTGTCGGCGTAGTTGATAGTGGAGATTAGTTATTCAGACTGAGTTCTACCCATAGTTTGGGTAGAGTTGCTTGGAACTGTCGGTTGCTTGTTGGCCCGAAAAATAAGAAACTAGTATAACCCTAGTAGCTGTCTACTCTAGGGGAGTCACCTAAATGATTAGGTTTAGCTGTCGGTATAGCAAACATTAGAGACTTGACGTAATAATAAGGTGACTATTGGCGACCCATATGATGACCCTTTTGGTATTGAACGAGAGATGGTGATGAGTATGACCTAAGGAAGTGTATGTTGCAACATGAGCCTCAGAGATGTTTGGCTAATGAAGTAATGTGTTAGCCTTAAGCGAGAACTGCAATCATGGGATAAGACTTGAGTTGGGTGTATCGAGCAGTGAATCGTTCCATGAGATGGAATTGACTATTCATAACGGGAATGACGGACAAATATCTAAAGTCGGTTGGCTGGATTAACAGGGAGTACTGTGTATCAAGTTGGACCATTGCTCAAAAGTTTGGTTAGTGGTTTCATAATCGGAAAGAAAATTCGAAATAAGAGATTGCGGAATGGATATTATGTTGGATGGAATGTTGCATGGAAGTGTGTTCTTGGCTTGAGTAGTTGATATTAAGTGACCCTTAGATTGGACCTTTTAGAAATGATGATTTGCCTCGGTGGAAAACGTTATTGGATTCGAGAAGGAATAGAAATTACATATTGAATATTGTGAACTCTTAGTATGGTTGGTTTCAAGTAAGACCCTTGGCTCGAATATTAGAAATATTGTGCTTGGATAAGGAATTTATCTGAGTTGTCCCTGATGTTAAGTGTTGGGGCTTGAAGATAGCAATTGTGGCGAAGCAAACGAAGTAATAAGTCCATTGAAAGGATGCTAAGTCGGATTTGGGGAAAAGAGTTACACTTGTGGCTTATCGAATCGCACTATCACAAAAGTTGGGTGAAATACATATATTTTGTGGATGCCTAAAGTATGTGTATGGATCCAAATAAAGTGATAGGCTGTGACCAAGATAACACGGTAAGGAGAGCTTATCGAATCGCACTAGCACAAACTTTGGCAAAAATGTATATATTTTAGGGATGCCTAAGTATGTGTATGAATCCAAACGAAGTGATAGGGTGCGACAAAGATAACACTGCTAGAAGAATGTTGGTGAACCTGTAAGGAGTGCAAATATTCTGGAAAAAAGAAAGACGGATTGAATTATTGATAGAAATAAGTGGTACAGTTAGATAACAATCTTGAGATGGCCGAGTGTGGTAAAAAGGATATTACATTGAAGCTGAATGAGAAACTCGTTGTGACTAAGTTATTAGTAGAATTAGTTGTTCTCTTAAGTGTATTGCACTAAATGTAATGCCCCACTCCACGCGAGATATTTTGTTGGCTTGTTGGATTCGATCAGAATGTTGGACCGTTACTTGTATTAGAAACTAAAAGATTTGAGACTGATGCAGTCTCCCTTAGCTGGCCGAATGGAATGGGTGTTGGAACGTGACTCGATGGTGGGGCTATGTCTAATGGAATATATATGTTATTGGAGCAGGAAGACCCTTTATGAAAGCGAGTGAAACTGTCGCTTCTCTCCTACTCCTTTGTGCTTAATAAAATGAAGTATTATGTTGCTATGCCTTGACCCTAAATGTCCCATGTTTAAGTTGTTGATTATTAATAGAAATGCTTATGTTGGATACTGCTGAATGAGTAACACTTGAATTGCTAATGTGACTTGATGCCTGAGAATAAATTGATAATGTCCCTTATGTTTAAATGCTGCTCATGTCAACTACTACTGAACTGAATAAAATACTGAATCATGTACACTTTGTGTAATTGTTGCAAAGATATAAAATGATACATATTTTCTAATAAACAATAAATTGAATAATATTGTCCCTATGAAATGAATAAGATGCTATCTATCCCTTGAGAACTGAATGATGTGATAATACTTCAATGTGATGAGTTGATGCAATAAGAAATGAATGAATTGATGAAATAAGAAATGCTAAGGCTTGAGATCGATGAGATCACCAAGCGGAATGATGGTAATGATGGAAATAATGAGTCGTTGAACACGACTTGGTGAGATAAAATGATGCACTGTTCCCTTTACTTATTTTAATATTTTACCATGCGATTATGTTCACGATCGAGTCGAAAACACATTCGCATGGTCATAGACAACTTGTGCACAAGTTTTGAGATATGTTTTCTCGAACGATACCCGAGGCACTGGGGACCGATTCGGGATATGAGGAAACATTGGCATACTTTGGAAGCACGGGTCTTACGAGGCATCCTTAGAGGCTAGCTATCTACTCTGGAGTCATCGCATTACGTTGAACTCCTATATGACAAAAGTTTGTATGGTATAACAACGCCAGTGACCATGTAGTCTGGATGCATGCTAATAAATGTTTTGTGCAGGCAGAGTAAGTGTAACACATAACATGTATTTGATGCAGGTACGAGAGAGTTAGCTATCGGTAGGAAATCACTTAAATGTGATATAGTTATCATACTTGTTAGTTCAACTTGCCTGCTTAACATGCTAAATGAAATGATACTGCTAATGTTGCCTTTCTATGAATATTGCCATAACATATTTAACATGATAACACCAAGTATGCTACAATGATGCCTTACTATGAACACTTAATCATGACGTACAAGCTAAATTGTTGCTATAGAAGTAAAATATGAGAATACATGTTGTCTATGTTTTACTGTTGCTTCAGCATGAACAATACTACTACATGTTTACATGTCTTTTAAATGAATACTGCTCAGGAACTGTATATTGATGATAGGCCCCAAATAGAAAGATCACTCTAAATAATGTTTGCTCATATGACTACTTAGTATTGGTTTAAGTGAGTGGGCTGGTTCTGCTCGCTACTACATAGATGATGTACCGACCCACATTGTGGGTACTCTTTTTAGGTGCTCGTGCTTGAGAAGTTTAGTACACGAAGATTGGCTTGATCAGTCCCGCGACATCAAAGATTTGTTGGACATACAGAAGGCCTCATTGCAAAAGATGATGTCTTCGGTTTATAAAGGACAATATATGGAATATTGTAAACTACTTTTACTAGTGAGTTGTAAGCCAAGTCGGCATATCCTATTGTAAGTTCATGCATCAAAATATAAGCCTAATGACAGACGCTTCAGTTGGCTACCAATGTAATGTGAGTTGTGCTGTGTTGTAAGATCTGTACTCCGATGCAAGCTTTGTACTTTCACTTCAATTATCAATAAAAAGAACTTATTCTACATATCTCTGTGTGACTTCAAGTCATCGGCTTATCACCACTGCTATGAATCAATAATGTATTCTGTTCAATGAAAGAGATATGTATCATTATTATCTTTAATTTGTCTGTTTGTACCACTACAATGTGATCCTATGTGAAGATTATCGATTTTGTACCGTCTTTGCCTTGTACAAGTGCAATGCCAGACTTATACGACATCACGTCCAAGCGAGGACGATCGATTTCCAGAGATAAATGCGAGTACAAATGACTTTGCAAAATCGGGCCGTGACAGATAAGGCCTAAACTAGACATCTTGAGACTGCTATTACATAGCACAACTCTCAGTCCATTCTTTCACAGCTCAATAAGAAAAATTTATTGACATAAGCAGAAGTTTGAACATCCCTTCAGTACTGAACACCTATCTGAAACATGTTCCAGGCTAAAAAAATTACTATCTGGTTAGTACAGATGTCCATATTCAAGTCTATATCGGACAACAAACATCCTGAGATCAGGCCCTAAAAAATCTCTGGAACATGCTTCTCGCATTCCAATGTCCTTGACATGCAGGTGGTCCCGAACCACTATCCTGATCCTCAGATCTTCTGCTAATAATATTTTTACCATCGAGACCTTCATCACAGCTAGGCTCATGGTGAACAACTCATTCTAGAGCACGTTGTAGAAGCATGGAATTTCAGGACCAAACATCCTATGCGCCTAACATCACATGCGCCAGGGAGCTCAGATGAAGTACTTGGCATAGCAAAGCATAGACATTAAAAGAAGATTTTTATTTGATATAAAAGCCTATTACATGTCTTAAAAAGAGCTGTACAAAGGAGAATTTCTACAAAGAAAAGACCCTAAGTCTACAGCTAGGCGCAGCAACCACCATGCGCTCTCAAACAGGCGCATCTCGCCATGCGCTCTCAAACAGGCGTATCTCGCCATGTGCTCTCAGCCAGGCGCATCCCTTCAGCAGCTCAGTTATGTGCATCCTCAGTTATGTACATCCCTTCAGCGGCTCAGTTATGTGCATCCCTTCAGCAGCTCAGTTATGTGCCGTCCTTCAGCACCCCAGTCAGGCACATCATGAAGTGTCAGTATATGCGCCATCAAATGCTTCGACTAATGAAGTATTTATTGAGCAGAATGAGGGTGGCAATCAACCCTCTAGCTGGAGGAAGAGCTGTCCAAACCAAGGAAGAGAAGAGCACAGCAAATCAACCTGCGGCTAAAGAAGCAGCTTTCAACCCAACCAGAATGGGCAACACCCACTCTAGCGGGAGGAGGAGCTCTCCTAAAGCCCAAGAAAGATGATAGGAGTACCGCAATTCCGATCTGCGGCTCTTCCAGCATAACGGAGACGAAGCTCGAGCATCCCGATCTTTGGATGCAACAAGCACCTTCTGTCTGCCTCAGAAGCCCTCGACTCCGACTTTTGGATGTAACAGTCACCTTCAAGTGCATCAAAAAAAACAACGCGTCGCATCTTCACCCTCGGAAGCATCTCGTCAACAGAATGTGCTCGAGTAAACAAGTTTATTTCGGGAGGACGTGAGAGAACGAGAAGCAAACCCTCTCTATGCTACTATTTATAGGCCGGGCAAATCAAACCCATTCGCCAAATGGCCGGCTCTCCGAATCCCGTGCAATGAATTTGCATTAATGGTGATGAACCTAACGCTTCGAATTCAGCTAAGTCAAAAAATGGCTATTTAAAGCACTCGAAGAACGTAACAGTCGGGCCCATAAAGACGTGTCATGCAAAGCGGATGCGCCGGCCAGACCGCGCATCATACTGATGCGCACATCAGCACCAAGAGCTATACGAGGATGCACCCCATGCGTCCCCATGCGTCCAGTAGAACGCTGATCGATGCGCCCACTCAACAGCCTATCACCTGTCAAGAACATTAAATGCTGAAGTCTGACAGAGTTGGCAGCACGTCCCCCGAGGACTGAATGATTGACAACTTTTTCAGAAGACGAAGCATCGCCGACATCAGCATCATCATTGCTCCCCTCCGGCGGTTACAAGCCACGTGGCCGTCCAACCATCTCGCATGCGCCTCCGCAGCCATGCGCCTAAATCTCTACATGTGCCTCAAAAGCCGTGCGCCTCAGACCTTTCTCTGATCCCTAAAGACAGAAGTAAAGTCACTGCTGAAGCCCCGCATGCGCCTCAAAAGCCATGTGCCCCGACTGGTTCGTGACTCCTAAAGGTTACGAGCCAAAGTCTTCTCATGCGCCCAATCCTAGGCACATCCTATCAGATCACTCCCCACCAAATCTGAGATCTTTGAGCCATGGACCTACGACACGCGTCCTTTGACTTGATTTTAACCTATGAAGGGGTGCTAATCACCCAAGATCTCAGCAACTGAAAGATCCTCTCCATTGCTATATGTCAGCTCGGCCGCAGCCCACAAAGGCAATAGGAAGGGTTCAACTCCTCAATGAGAGCGCATCGTCCATGCGCCTCCATCAGCAATCATCACGTGGCGTCCCCACGTACAGGCGCATCCTACATATGCGCATGAACCGCCAGCCTACAAAGCTATAAATAGAGGGATCACTTCCTTCTTACACATACACATCACACAACCACCGATATACATATACAGAGAGGCAGGTACAGACACTCAACATCTTCTTCCTCTCTGCAAGCTCCAGCACCCAGAGCAACTCAGACCTTTAGAGAACCGAGAACAGTCGTCAGATCGTCAACGGAGTCAACGCATTACCACTTGCTCCATCAGCACAAGGGACCCAGATAAACAAAAGTGTACTCTTAGGACTACGTCTAAGTCCTACATTGTAACACTGTTCTGTTTGTAATTAAAATTTGCAATGAAAAGATTTTAATGGCAAACAAGTTGGCGACTCTGCTGGGGTAATGCCTGTAGTTCGTATTACGTATCTTAGAATACATGTACGTATTTTATCTTGTATCGCATATCTCTTGGCTTGGCTCGGTTTATTTTGGGTTGGTTCGGCTAGGCTTGGGTTGCCTTGGTTCATCATGAACCAAGGAGAGAACCCCTACCTACCACCACCATCATCCTTTATTAACCCATTCCCTTATTCTCTCTCTTCACTACTCTTCTTCTTCTCCACATTTACTTCTACACCTACCAGAAAGAGAGAGAGAGAGCTTAGGTAAGTGCAAACTTGCTTCATGATGGATCTTAAGTTTTATTGTTCCATTCTTTTCCTTACTTGATTCTAAGATACTTTAGAACTTGGCATTTTCCATTTTGATGGATATTTTCTTGTAGATCTAAGTTTATATTATTTTTGATTTTTTTTGGGTTTTGATCTATTAAACTTTATTATTTTCATGTTTTGATTGTTCCATGTTGTAGATAATTCGATTTTACCCAAAATAGACCTTTGAAAAGTTGGATTTCGACTTATTTTGAGGAAGTTATGGCCAAAAGCATTTTGGCCATTTCTCCGTTCATCTGTGCTGATTTTGGCAGGGACGATGAATAGTGCCGCATGCATAGTACCGAGCCACATAAGGGTGCTGCATAGTACCGAGCCGCATAAGGGTGTTGTATAGTACCGCATAGTACCGAGCCGCATAAGAGTGCTGCATAGTACCGAGCCGCATAAGGGTGTTGCATAGTGCTGCATAGTATGGAGCCGCATAAAGGTGCTGCATAGTACCGAGCCGCATAAGGGTGCTGCATAGTGCCGTATAGTGTCGAGCCACATAAGAGTGTTGCATAGTACCGAGTCGCATAAGGGTGCTGCATAGTGCTGCATAGTGCCGAGCCGCATAAGAGTGCTGCATAGTACCGAGCCGCATAAGGGTGCTGTATAGTGCTGCATAGTACCGAGCCGCATAAGGGTGCTACATAGTACCGCATAGTACCGAGCCGCATAAGGGTGCTGCATAGTACCGAGCCGCATAAGGGTGCTGCATAGTGCCGCATAGTGCCAAGTCGCATAAGGGTGCTGCATAGTGCCGTATAGTTTTTAGCCGCATATGGAAGTGCCGTATAGTGCTGAATAGTGCCGCATAGTGCTGAATAGTGCCGTATAGTGCCTATTTTGGCTGTTTTTGGCAGTTTTAAGTCTTGTTTGGCTGAATTATGGCCATAATTTCTCCCAACTCCCAACATGAAAGTTGTAGATCTTTTCTTTTGCTTCAAGAATATGTTATTAGTTATTTTATGTAATTTTTCTCATTTATGATAATGTAAGAATATAATACGATAGTGGCTCGCTGTGGCGCACTCTTGACAAGTAAACTGACATGATATATCTCGACATGCTGTTACGACAGCTAGCCTGACATGACAAGTAGGAACGACCTGGACACCGTAGGCGATTGTGTTTGTACAAATAAACCAGTACTGTCTTGCATCATGTCTAGGATAGGGATCCCTGAGTACCATGGTCAGGGATACCTACAGCAATTGACTAATTCTAATAAACTAGAATAACTCAGTAGACATGAAGAGGTTTCCAGCTATAGGCAATCTCGTTATCTAGGCGCATTAGGTGGACTTGTAGCCTACCGACGAGTAGGGCACATTTCCAGCACACAGTCACGTGTTGCATTCTTTACAAACGGACATTCGACCTGGATAACCGGATGGTCTGCAGGACTTGTGGCTGTTGGGATAATCTCATTGCTTCTTGCTAGTAACTAGGCCTGTGATAACCCTAGTTAGTTAAAAGTATCAAGCCGTACTCTTGATTGGCCGTGATTGATTGGATGTAGTTTATTCCAGCTTAGTCTTATCCTGATCCTGTGCAAGATTATGACATGACATGATTATTGATGCTTGCCTTAACAATAACGATTGGGGGTCCAGTTCTGTTCAGGCGAAGGGTTACAACCCCGGTCCTTGTTTGGTTTAAGGGTTGTAACCTGGCTTCCGGAGCAGTTCTGTGTCCTCTCTTCTTTTATTGTCCTATTGCAATCCCATGCCATGTTCATCATGTTTTACCTTACCTTAATACCATGATTAATTATGCTGGCCTTAGCAATAAAGATCAGGGGTTCAGTTCTGTTCAGGCGAAGGGTTACAACCCCGGTCCTTGTTTGATTTAAGGGTTGTAACCTGGCTCCCGGAGCAGTTCTGTGTCCTCTCTTCCATTATTATCTTCACTGTACCAATAGTATTTGAGGTGAAGGGCTGCAACCCCGGTCCTTGTTTGGTTTAAGGGTTGTGACGTGGCTACTTGAGTAGTTTCCTCGTACTCAGTTTACTGTTGTTATCTCTATTATTATCAGTTCTTTATTTATTATCTTTAATATTCTATTGTGATATGCTGATTTTAGTTCCTAAGTGAAGCCTCCTTTGTGGCACTTGCACTTTCTGGGGTCTGACCCAGCTGGTTTTGTGTGGCCAGATATCGGAGCAGTACCAGAGGATCCACCTGTCTTCCAGCCCGATGTTGACCACCAGGCGTAACCAGGGCAACGAGTGGGTTTCTTTTGTCCTCCCACTCTATTTATAAAATTATTCTTTTGAGGCGTTTAGCCGGCGGGTACGTGTTAGCTCGTATTGCACCTTTATTTACTGTCTGCCTACGGGCTATAACATGATTGACAAATCCTATTGTTGATCATGTATTGACTAAAACTCTTGCTAGTCCTGATATTTTGTACGACTAGCTTCATAATCATCCAATATGTAATGTATGGGACGCCTTACTATTGTATATTGATGCTCTAATATCTTGTGACGGTTACTACTTGCTTGTGATTGAGACAATAGGCTTGTTCTTGACCATAGAAGACTGATGGATTGTAGTTAAACCCTCATATATCTAGACAGCCGTGACCGTATAGTGACGTGGATTCCATTTCATTATACGTAGCTGGCTATGTCTGCCCCCGCTCTCCAGTATTCTGGTTCTGGGGCGTGACATGGTTTTAGTGGTGGCCCATGCAGGTCTTGTAAATCAAGATATGTAAGGGTTTACCAAATAGATGTCTCAATTAGTATTCGCCCTTGATCTCTGCTCGTATCTTCAAATCCCTGAGAATCTTGACCTGATCACATGCTTGTATCGTTGATCTGTCATGGTCCTTCCTTATTGTTCCCTATGTCGTCTTCTTCAGCGGCATTGTTCCTGGACCTGCCGATCAGCAAGGTGGAGCACCTCCTACGGACCAGCAGCAACCTGGAGATCAAGTCCAACATTTAGGAGTAGCCTCCAGAGTCTGCCTACCGAAGGGGAACTACCAGTTCAGCCCGTCCAGCCTGCGGAGCCTGATGATGGCACTTTGGTGGGTCTCATCAGGTCCCTATTAGCTTCCGAGGATCGTCGAGGAGATGCCTTGCACCAGGCGGTGGCAGACGCTTTGACCAGAGGAGGTCATCAGGGTAATAGCGCGGCCAACAGCTTCAAGCGCTTGAACCCTCCCTTCTTTGAGGACAGTGAAGATGCGATCGCTGCAGATGCTTAGCTTCAGGACACAGAGGTAATTCTAGAAGCAGCCAGGACTCCAGAGAACGAGAAGGTGGCCGTAGTGCACCTGCAGTTACTAGATCTTGCCCGCAGCTGGTGGGCAGCGCAGGCCGATGGATTAGTGGCCCCTATTTCATGGACAGTATTCAGGAAGAGATTCCAGACCAAGCATTTTGATGTTGTAGCTCGATATGATCTACAGACGAGGTTCACCAATCTGAAGCAGATGGGCAGGACGGTCGATGGATATGCGGCCGAGTTCTCCAGGCTTAGTCGGTTTCCTCCCACCTAGGTAGCAACCGAGTTCGATAGAGCCCAGCGGTTCCTGCAAAGGCTCCACCTGGAGATTTTAGTAGCGGTGGAGCAGTTTGAGCATAAGACTTTTGATGCAGTATTGAGAGCAGCCCGGAGGCATGAGTATACCTCCCAGAGGATTGTGGATAAGACCGGAGGTCGGAAGCGATCTCACGGCCAGATGAATCAGTCATCAGTACCAGCCCCGGCAGCCAGGGCTTTGACCATTGGAGCTCCGAGGTGGGCGGCCTCAGTGACGTCAGTTCAGCATTCTACCACGACGTACCCTCAGCAGCAGAAGCAGAAGCAGTCTTCCGCAGTAGGATGTTCATACTGCGGGAAGCCAGGGCATGTGGTATCAGAGTGTCGCAGAGCACAGGATTTGTGCTTGGTTTGTAGTGCCCCGGACCACAGGGTTGGAAACTGTCCGAACAGGGGGAGTTCATCGGCCTTCTCTAGTCCTTCAGTTAGAGGACCAGCACCAGTCCAGCAGCAGCAGCAGCTACAGTACCCATTTTCGAGGCTATTGCCGACGCAGGCCCATGCATTCCAGCAGCAGAGACCGCAGCAGTATGCCCAAGCCCAAGCCCTGATCCAGAGCAGGCAGAGGAATTTTCAGCAGAGGGGACCCGTACCCAGAGGATATGGTCAAGTGCTAGCTTTGACCATGGAAGAAGAAGGAATAACACCAGGTGAGGTAGTGGCAGGTACTATTCTCGTCAACACCTTTCCAGCTTCAGTATTATTTGACTCTGTTGCATCGTATTCTTTTATGTCTGCACGATTCGTGACACGGGTAGGATTGGAGCCCGAGTCATTATCAGTAAGGCTCAATATACTTACTGGTAACGAACTTGTGGGAGTAGATAGAGTGTTTTCCTCGTGTCGGATCGTAGTTAGCGGTAGTGAATTCCCCGCTAGATTGATAGAGTTCCCGATGGCCGATTATGATGTGGTCTTAGGGATGGATTGGTTAAGGGACCAATATGCTAGGATAGACTGCCATATTGGCAGGGTTAGTTTTAGCATTCCAGGCGAGCCGGAGTTTTTTTTTCTCCCGAGGCGAAGTTGAACTTTCTCCTCCAGTGTTACGGATGGCAGTAGCAGCAGTGCAGTTGCCTCGGATAGTCGAGGAGTTTCCAGATGTTTTCCCAGAAGAGCTTCCAGGGATGCCGCCAGAACGAGAGATCGAGTTTACCATCGACTTGATTCCCGGAATAGCCCCAGTGTCAGAGAGAGTCTACAGGATGGCGCCATCAGAGCTAGAGATATTGTACAAGATGATTGAAGAACTCAGAACCAAGGGATTCATTCGTGCTAGTGGATCACCTTGGGGAGCCCCATGCTTCTTGTGAAAAAGAAGGATGGTACGTCCAGATTGTGTGTTGATTATCGTACCTTGAACTCAGTGACAATCATGAACAGATACCCTCTTCCGAGAATGGATGACTTGTTTGATCAACTCAAAGGGGCGTCAGTATTTTCGAAGATTGATTTGCGGTCAGGATACCACCAGATCAGAGTCAGAGAGCAGGACATCCCAAAGACAGTGTTCAGATCGAGGTATGGGCATTGGGAGTTCCTTGTTATGCCATTTGGAGCAACCAATGCGCCGACAGTATTCATGGACCTCATGAATCGTATCTTCATGCCTTATTTGGATCAGTTCATGATTGTGTTCCTAGACGACATCCTGGTCTACAGTAAGAGTGAAGCGGAGCATGAACAGCATTTCTGAGTTGTCCTCCAGATTCTCAGAGAGCACTAGCTGTATGCCAAGTTCAGTAAATACGAGTTCTGGCTCGATCGCATTTCGTACTTGGGTCATATCATCACCAGAGGAGGAGTAGAAGTGGATCCCCAGAAGATCGTAGGCATTGAAACGTGGTCGGTACCTAGCACAGCGTCAGAATTCCGTAGTTTTCTTGGATTGGCCGGTTACTACCGACGATTTGTTTCAGACTTTGCTCGAATTTTAGCGCCATTGACCCAGTTGACCCGCAAGGATGTGCAGTTTGCTTGGACATCAGAGTGCCAGGATTCTTTTGAGAGGTTGAAGCGAGGCTTGATGACGGCTCCTATTCTCACGCTTCCAGATGGAACCGGAGGGTTCTCGATGTATTATGTTGCTTTGGGCAGAGGTTTAGGATATGTTCTGATGCAGCATGGAAAGGTAATAGCTTATGCGTCACGACAACTTCGTGATCATGAGAGGAATTACCCAACCCATGACTTGGAGCGGGCAGCGGTAGTGTTTGCACTTAAGTTTTGGAGGCACTACTTATATGGAGATAGGGTGGAGATTTTTATCGATCATAAGAGTCTGAAGTATATGTTCACCCAGAAGGATCTCAATATGCGTCAGAGGAGATGGCTAGAGCTACTTGTGGATTATGACATTAACCTGCAGTATCATCCTGGGAAGGCCAACATTGTTGCAGATGCATTGAGCAGGGGAGCCGGAGTTTATTTCCTAACAGCGCAACCAGAGCTGTTAGCCGATCTTCAGAAGATGGGAATAGAAGTTGTCCTCCCTTCCAGTGTGACATTGATGGCCAACATGCAAGTTCAGTCCACTATAGTCGAAAGGATCTGGATGGCGCAGTCAGTAGATTCCAAGCTTCAGCGACTCAGAGCAGAGTGTGAGGCAGGACGGAGACCAGAGTTATGTATCCATGAAGACGGTACACTTCGATATGGTACGCGTCTTTGTGTACCCAGTAGAGATATCGGACAGGAGATCATGGCAGAGGCCTATAGTTCGCAGTATTCTATTCATCCCGGTGCAACGAAGATGTACCGTGATATCCGCCAGCACTTTTGGTAGAATGGCATGAAGAGGGAGATAGCCCGGTTTGTCTCTCGTTGTTTAGTTTGCCAACAAGATAAGGCTGAACATCAGAGACCAGCTGGACTACTTCAACCATTGCCGATTCCCGAGTAGAAATAGAAGCATATAACCATGGATTTTGTGAATGGATTGCCTAGATCCCCGGCTGGCAGAGACGCTATTTGGGTTGTCATAGACAGGCTCACGATGGTAGCTTACTTTCTCCCGTTCAGAGTTGGTCAGTCGACGGCTCAGCTAGCGGAGATGTATCTCCGACAGATCGTCAGATTGTATGGGGTACCAGTCAGTATCACTTTGGATAGAGATTCAAGATTTACGTCGCACTTTTGGCGTAGCTTACAAGAAAGTTTGGGAACTCACCTCCAGTTCAGTTCAGCTTATCACCCACAGACAGATGGCCAGTCGGAACGCACGATCCAGACTCTCGAAGATATGTTGAGATCTTGTACGCTCGACTTCGGTGGTTCGTGGGAAGATCACCTGCACCTGGTGGATTTCTCGTACAATAACAGTTTCCAGGCTAGCATCCATATGGCACCATTCGAGGCACTGTATGGTAGGAAGTGCAGATCCCCGCTAGCATGGGATAATATTGGAGAGAGGCAGATGCTCGGTCCGAAAATGATTGCTCAGACCGTTGAGGTGGTCAGGAGAGTCAGAGATCATCTTCGAGTTGCCCAAGATCGCCAGCATCATTGGGCCGATTCTCATCGGCGCCCCCTTGAGTTTTCTGCCGGCGACCATGTATTCTTGAGGATTTCGCCTAACCGTGGCATCATTCATTTCGGCGTATGGGGAAAGCTTAGTCCTTGGTATATAGGGCTATTTGACATTCTGGAGCGAGTAGGAGATGTATCATATCATCTCGCTCTTCCACCATCGCTACGTGAGGTGCATGACGTATTCCATGTATCCCAACTACGACGGTATATCCCGGACCCGAGCCACATCCTGGATCATTCGGAATTGGTTGTTGGTACCAACCTTTCCTATGAGGAGAGGCCCGTGTCTATATTGGAGCGAAGAGAGAAGACACTCAATAACAAGACTATCAAGTTAGTCCGAGTTGCTTGGGGTCATCACTCTTTGGGTGAGTCAACGAGGGAGCGTGAGGATGATATCTGATCGCGATATCCCGACCTGTTTGACTCGTGAGGTATAATATCTTTTTTATGCCTCATACCTTCGATTCCGTGCTTGCATGAATAATTTCTTGATTGCTTGATTAGTATAGCTCGCCTGTGATTAGTATAGCTTGTCCTTGTAATTCTAACCTCTTGATTAAATTCCGAGGACGAAATTTTTTAAGGTTGGTAGAGTTGTAATGCCTGTAGTTCGTATTACGTATCTTAGAATACATGTACGTATTTTATCTTGTATCGCATATCTCTTGGCTTGGCTCGGTTTATTTTGGGTTAGTTCGGCTAGGCTTGGGTTGCCTTGGTTCATCATGAACCAAGGGGAGAACCCCTACCTACCACCACCATCATCCTTTATTAACCCATTCCCTCATTCTCTCTCTTCATTACTCTTCTTCTTCTCCATATTTACTTCTACACCTACCAGGAAGAGAGAGAGAGAGAGAGCTTAGGCAAGTGCAAACTTGCTTCATGATGGATCTCAAGTTTTATTGTTCCATTCTCTTCCTTACTTGATTCTAAGATACTTTAGAACTTGGCATTTTCTATTTTGATGGATATTTTCTTGTAGATCTAAGTTTATATTATTTTTAATTTTCTTGGGTTTTGATCTATTAAACTTTATTATTTTCATGTTTTGATTGTTCCATGTTTTAGAGAATTCGATTTTACCCAAAATAGACCATTGAAAAGTTAGATTTCGATTTGTTTTGAGGATGTTATGGCCAAAAGTACTTTTGGCCATTTCTATGTTCATCTGTGCTGATTTTGGCAGGGACGATGAATAGTGCCGCATGCATAGTACCGAGCCGCATAAGGGTGCTGCATAGTACCGAGCCGCATAAGGGTGCTGTATAGTGTCGAGCCGCATAAGAGTGCTGCATAGTACCGAGCCGCATAAGGGTGCTGCATAGTACCGAGCCGTATAAGGGTGCTGCATAGTGCCGTATAGTACCGAGCCGAATAAGAGTGCTACATAGTACCGAGACGCATAACGGTGCTGCATAGTGCTACATAGTACCGAGCCGCATAAGAGTGCTGCATAGTACCGAGCCGCATAAAGGTGCTGCATAGTGCTGCATAGTACCGAGCCGTATAAGGGTGCTGCATAGTGCCGCATAGTGCCGAGCCGCATAAGGGTGCTGCATAGTATCGAGCCGCATAAGGGTGCTGCATAGTGCCGAGCCGCATAAGGGTGCTGCATAGTGCCGCATAGTGTCCAGCCGCATATGGAAGTGCCACATAGTGCTGAATAGTGCCGCATAGTGCTGAATAGTGCCGCATAGTGCCTATTTTGGCTGTTTTAAGTCCTGTTTGGCTGAATTGTGGCCAGAATTTTTCCCAACTTTCAACATAAAAGTTGTAGATCTTTTCCTTGACTTCAAGAATATGTTATTAGTTATTTTATACAATTTTTCTCATTCATGATAATGTAAGAATAGAACACGATAGTGGCCCGCTATGGGGCACTCTTGGCAAGTAAACTGACATGATATATCTCGACATGCTGTTACGACAGCTAGCCTGACATGACAAGTAGGAACGACCTGGACACCGTAGGCGATTGTATTTGTACAAATAAACCAGTACTGTCTTGCATCATGTCTAGGATAGGGATCCCTGAATACCATGGTCAGGGATACCTACAGCAATTGACTAATGCTAATAAACTAGAATAATTCAGTAGATATGAAGAGGTTCCCAGCTACAGGCAATCCCGTTATCTAGGCACATTAGGTGGACTTGTAGCCTACCGACGAGTAGGGCACATTTCCAGCACACAGTCACGTGTTGCATTCTTCACAAACGGACATTCGACCTGGATAACCGGATGGTCTGCAGGACTTATGGCTATTGGGATAATCTCATTGCATCTTGCTAGTAACTAGGCCTGTGATAACCCTAGTTAGTTAAAAGTATCAAGCCGTACTCTTGATTGGCCGTGATTGATTGGATGTAGATTATTCCAGCTTAGTCTTATCCTGATCCTGTGCAAGATTGTGACATGACATGATTATTGATGCTTGCCTTAACAATAACGATCGGGGGTCCAGTTCTGTTCAGGCGAAGGGTTACAACCCCGGTCCTTGTTTGGTTTAAGGGTTTTAACCTGGCTCCCGGAGCAGTTCCGTGTCCTCTCTTCGTTTATTGTCCTATTGCAATCCCATGCCATGTTCGTCATGTTTTACCTTACCTTAATACCATGATTAATTATGCTGGCCTTAGCAATAAAGATCAGGGGTCCAGTTTTGTTCAGGCGAAGGGTTACAACCCCGGTCCTTGTTTGGTTTAAGGGTTGTAACCTGGCTCCCGGAGCAGTTCTGTGTCCTCTCTTCGTTTATTGTCTTCACTGTACCAATAGTATTTGAGGTGAAGGGCTGCAACCCCGGTCCTTGTTTGGTTTAAGGGTTGTGACCTGGCTACTTGAATAGTTTTCTCGTACTCAGTTTACTGTTGTTATCTGTATTATTATCAATTCTTTATTTATTATCTTTAATATTCTATTGTAATATGCTAATTTTAGTTTCTAAGTGAAGCCTCCTTTGTGGCACTTGCTCTTTCTGGGGTCTGACCCAGCTGGTTTTGTGTGGCCAGATATCGGAGCAGTACCAGAGGATCCACCTGTCTTCCAGCCCGATGGTAACCACCAGGCGTAACCAGGACAACGAGTGGGTTTCTTTTGTCCATCCACTCTATTTGTAAAATTATTCTTTTGAGGCGTTTAGCCGACGAGCACGTGTTAGCTCGTATTGCACCTTTATTTACTGTCTGCCTACGGGCTGTAACATGATTGACAAATCCTAGGGTTGATCATGTATTGACTAAAACTCTTGCTAGTCCTGATATTTTGTACGACTAGCTTCATGATCATCCAATATGTAATGTATGGGACGCCTTACTATTGTATATTAATGCTCTAATATCTTGTGACGGTTACTACTTGCTTGTGATTGAGACAATAGGCTTGTTCTTGACCATAGGAGACTGATGGATTGTAGTTAAACCCTCATATATCTAGACAACCGTGACCGTAGAGTGACATGGATTCCATTTCATTATACGTAGCTGGCTATGTCTGCCCTCGCTCTCCAGTATTCTGGTTCTGGGGCGTGACAGCTGGGGACCACTTTTTCCTCCACCGAGAAAGCTATGTCGCAATCCGACGACGTGAAGGTAGGCTCCTCCCACAAGACGCTGGTCGTACGCCTCAATCAATCGGCATATGAGGAGTTCATCTCTGAAGGCAGTGCGAGTCCTTCGAAGCGGCTGCCGAAGCCGAAGAAGACTCGCCAAGTCTGGGTGCGCAAGGTCGACGCCTCTGGCACCACCACCGAAGGGGATGCGCCAATACAGCCTTCCCTTCCTGCTGACATCCTCAGCAACCAAGATGCGCCCACCGGTGCAGCGCATCTCTCGAGAAAATGTGCGGCTGACCACATTCCCCAGCCATCTCCCTCTCAGGCGAGGAAGGTGCGTCGACGGAGTAGGGACGCAGCTAATGCCCCGCGCATCACCTCTGATGCGCCACAGAAGGCCTCTGTCTTTGACAGACTCACTCGCTGTAGTGACGAGGAGAATTTGGACTCTGAATACTATGCGCCCCAGCGGGCTGGTACGAAGAAGTCTAAGGCAGCACGGGCCATGCGCCTCAAACGTGCTATGTCGGCAGCAAATCAGAAGCATGCGCTCACAATCATGCGCGTTGCTGATGGTAAGCTGTATAAGGTCGACTCGGGTGCTTCTGCGCCGGAAATGAGTCGACCTTCAAAGTATTTGTCTCACTTGGGCGCATCTGTTGCGTTCGCAACCAAGTCGAGCAAGGCAAACTCTGTGGTCTTGAACTCCCGCGCCTCCACTGGTTGTGCGTCTGAGGTTCGTTCAAGTCACTGTAAATATTGCTCCCCCACTACTGATCTGAGCGCCTGTTTGGTGTTGGATCAGGGGGGGCATCATTCACTTGACCACCCCGGTGCTTGGCCTTGCCATGCGCCTGATGGGGGTGCAAAGGTGGCACTCTCCTCTAACGATCTGCGTAACGTGATCACTCACAAACGCCGATCAGGAGAGTCAGTTGATAAGCACAATGTGTCCCTCACAGGACACACCTGTGCTGTAGTCACCATCAACTGCTGTTGCAAGGCAGCAGTTCTACCAAGACGGTCGGTGTTCCAGCGGCTGCAATCATCAACACCCCTCCGACGTTGCCTCAGGAAGAAGGTGTCAATAAAAGAGGAGCCAAAACTAAAGGTTGCTTCATGCAACGTAATCTCTAACTCTTCCTCAGTCCGAAGGACGACTGGCAATTCCTCGTCCTCGTCCAAGAGCCAGCCGAGGAAAACAACTGTCCCGTCCTCAGGAGTGTTTGAAGGCACTCGGGGGAGAAAGAAGATCTTGGAGGAAGCTGGGGGAAGTCAAGCCCTTGCTGATCCTTCTTCTGAAGACGAAGATGTCCTCCAGAGCACAGTTGGGGTGGATCTTCATCCTGGAGACGAACTCAGCCTCTCGGACGTAGCTGGGGGTAGTCTGGCCCCTGTGGACCTGCGTCTCGAAGACGAAGAAGTCCTCCAAAACAGAACTGGGGGTAATCAGGCCCTTGCGTATGCTCCTGAAGTCGAGGATGTCCTCCAGAATGTAGCTGGGGGTAGCCAAGACGAAGCTCCGGAGGAAGTTTCTTCCCTACAGGAGAGTGAGGCCGAAAGTGAAGCCTCAACTGATCCATCCACTTCCAGCCGTGTCATGACAGTATACATGACTGGGGGTGATGCCGAGCCAGATGCGCCGCCAGCAGACCTCGTCCAGCGCATGGATGCCTTGGAGGGAGGACTCAAAACCCTCTCTGCCTCTATGCGAACACTGACTCAAGCAGTGTTTGAGATACGGTCAGCTTTGGCTAGGGCACCGTCTACTGGTCCTGACCCCGGGGCCAATAGAGAATCAAGCGTACCCCTTCAACGGGTATCCTTGGATACAGATCGCCGCGAGGCACCTCGGACATCAGAGCCCTCAAATGCTCAATTTCAGGCGGTACCCCTGACTCCCAGCTCCACGGAAGACGTGGTCGAGATGATCATCAACTTGCGCGAGCACTTTGAGTCCAAGAATAGACAAGAGGAGCGCCAAAAGATGGGGATCCCCCAACCTTATCCCCTTGAATGGAACAAAGTGGTTTATCCTCCTAAGTATAAACCACAAACACTGACGCCATACGACGGAAAGGAATCTCCACGTCGTTATCTGACGTACTTCCAGTCTCAAACGGGACATCTCCCGAAGGAGGACGCACTACTCACCAGCATATTTGTCGGGACACTGAAAAGAGTGGCGTACGACTGGTACTGCAGTCTCCCAGATAACTCCATATCTTCCTTCGACGACTTGACACGTCTCTTCCTCGACCGTTTCTACGACGGCGGGAAGGACATGATAATGGCGTCCCTCATAGAGATACGCCAGAAGGAGAAGTAAATAGTTTGGGTATTTATCGAACGCTTTCGACAGGCCTGCTTCAGACTGCCCACGGGCATGCCAGAACATGCACTCCTCTCCTCCTGCAGCATGAACATGCTGCCCGCAGTCAAACTCTGGCTCAACTCTACTCCTCCTCCCGACTGGAGTTCCTTGATCATCGAAGCCGAAGCAGCATAAAAAAAGGCGTCCAATGCTCGCCTTCTGGGAGTTAGTTTCCCTGCCTTTGAGGACAAGGGGAAGCGGCCTGCAGCCAATAACCCCGGACGAGAGACGAAGGGGAAACATGCGTTGACTGTCAATGCCTCCATAGGTGCATCAGCACCTACTCAGTAGCCTCCACTTGTACCAAGGCCAAAGGAGGTTTATTCTTTCAACGATGAAGACACCCTGCAACTCTTTGAGATACTGAAGCAGGGTGACAAGATCAAATTGCCGGACCTGAAGCGTCCCGACGAGGTTGGAAAAGTGGACAATTCGAGGTACTGTCACTACCATCGATTTATCGGACATCCAACTAAGGACTGCTATATCCTCAAAAACTACATCCAGCGCATGATCAATGCGGATGTTATCTCCTTCGACTACGAGGAGAAAACAGTCTCGGCCAACCCGGTGTCACTTTAATTTGGCACCTTGCCGCCAACCACAACACAAGATGGCATCATCCCCATCCCTAAGGCGACAATGGAGGTGGTTAACTTACCACCTACTCGTGACAACGTGAGTGGACTCATTCCACTCACCACATCTCAGGACGATGTCTTGTGGGTTCACCCTGATCTCGTCTTTGAGGTTACGCAACCGGAGGTACACTCTGGCTCCAAAACTAAGGGCAGGAAGATCAAGTCTTGCCGCATGGTCTCTTCCTCTACGAAAGAGGCACTTCCTGTACAGACGCGTTCACATCAGAACGCCCAACCTGAAGAAGCTACCGTCGAGGTGGTGCCTCCTTGCACCGTCCCTGCTGCCCAGGAAGAGGGCCCATCTAAACCTCCAGTAGCCAATAAACAGAAGCATGTAGAGGTCCGCTTCGACAAGACTCTGCGAAAGGAGAATGCTTCGGGGCTAGCTAAGCCCCACAACTTTGATATACTGGCACAACTGGACAGTACTCCTGCCCGCCTATCTCTGTTTGAGCTTCTTCGCCTTTCCAAGGACACTCGTAAAGCTCTCTGTGAAGCCCTGAAGGATACTGAGTCCTTCATCAGTCAGGTCAAGCAGCCTGAGGATACCCCGACTACATATGCGCACTGTCATTGTGCGGATGAAGTTATCCCCAGCAAAACCTTCACCCAACAAGACATGCTGCTCAAGCACAACCGACACAACAGGCCTCTGTATTATACAGGGTATATCGGTTCCGTCAAGGTGAAGCTTATTCAGATCGATCCGGGATCTTTCAGCATCATTCCGAAGACGCTGCTCTCAACACCGGGGATCCCAATGTACCGACTGGCGCCTTCCAAAACAATAATCAGTGGCTTCAATGCTAGCAAAAGCGAGCCGCTTGGCAAAATACGGCTAAAGTGTCATATCGGTAACCTCAGAACCGAGGTGACTTGCTATGACGTGGATGACGATGTCAACTACAACCTCCTACTGGTTCGTCCGTGGCTGCATGAGTACATGGTGGTACCATCCACACTCCACCAATGTATGAAATACGTGTCCACCAATGACATCATCCGGACGGAGTTCGCGAACATTGACCCTTTCAAGGGGGTTGAAGCCTACTTCACTGATTCCACATTGTACAAGTCACCTGATGTGGAGGAAGCCAACGATGCTGAGGATGAAGCAGAAACGACAGCAGAGCCGGACATGGAGCCAGAGATGATTCTCGACGCTCCTTTAAAAATTCGACTCAAAGGGAAGCCGCCTCAGACGTTGCCTCCCATGAACATCAAGCTACCTGGAAAAGCACCAACTGCTCCAAGTAGAACACCTACTGAAGCTCCCTTGAAGATACGGCTCAAGGAAAAGACACCTCAAACATCGGCTCCACTTGTGGCAGAACTACTAGGGAAGGCACCAATCACCGAAGGTGCAGTTGAGGCACCTCTGAAGGTGCGTCTTAAAGGCAAGCCACCGCAATCATCTGTTTCGTCTCAGCTGCCGGAGAAGGCCCACATAGCCCTCTCGGACCCCAAGATCAAAAGTGTGGTGGACTCTCCTGATCCAACCCCAGTACTTACAGATGAAGAGCTAGGGGAATATATCTCTGCTGATGTAGATGCACCCTCTCTGGATAATATACTCCCGCGGGACAAAATCTCGTGTTTCATTAATAATAGAGTGCCTTTTAATTATTCTATTCTTCCATATTGGAATGCCATGTATACATTAGATAACGCTCTACGTTCGTTGCAAACACAAATAACGATCGTCCATCATGCAAATCGAGTTGTCCCGTCCGAAGGGGTCTGTTTTGTAGTCCCACCGCAGACGAGACGAACAATCTATCATCTTCGGCAAAGTCGAGCATCATCAAGACCTCCCGCCACTCGAGCAAGAACCAGATACCGGCAGAATACAAGTCTATCGATACACGGACAAGGCAAAGTACCTCATCCAAAAGATGGATTACGACCTAAAAAGCAACAAAGGCCTGAACTACGGCAAGGGTCGACGTCTTCCTCTCCGGCTTCCAACAACTAAAGGAAAGCCACAGGACTACTATCATCGAACTCGACGGGGGGTGGGCTATGTCACGCCACCGTCAACTCCAGAGAGTTCGGAGGCAGAAGAACTAGAACATTCTCATTCATCCGAAGCATCAACTTGGGATTCCGATACCAGTATCGGATCAGTATTCAAGAAAGTGCTATTAGCCAATATGACATCTGCACAATCTCAAGAAGATGAAGGCGAAGACCAAATACCAGAATTCTTCGAAGAAGAACCCTGGGCTCAATGCCTAGAAGAACAGTAGGAGTCTCATTTTGAATTATGCGAACCTCCTACCGAAGACAAAGTTGAGCAGATCGACCTTGGGGATGGATCTTCTTCCAAACCTATCTTCATCAGCAAAAGCCTAAAAGGAGAAGACCAGGAATCTTTAATCCAGCTGGCTAAAGAATATATCGATGTCATCGCCTGGAGCTACGAAGATATGCTAGGACTTGATCTCCAGATCGCGATGCATAGGCTTAACATCTTACCTGATGCTAAGCCTATAAAGCAACAACAGCGACATTTTCGTCCTAACATCATGAACGCTATCGATCAGGAGGTAGACAAACTCCTGACCAGCGAGTTTATCAATGAAGAACAACACTCGGATTGGGTGGCCAACGTCGTCCCTGTCACCAAGAAGAATGAGAAGATACGAGTTTGTATCGACTTCAGGGATCTCAATACTGCTTGCCCGAAGGACGAATTCCCGCTTCCAATCACCGACGTGATGATCGATAATACATGTGGCTTCGAACGTATGTCTTTCATGGACGGGTATTCGGGCTACAACCAGATCAAGATGTTCCCCGATGACGCAAAACACACGTCATTCAGGACTCTGAAGGGGGTTTTTTGCTACACAGTGATGCCCTTCGGCTTGAAGAACGCCGGTACGACATACCAACGAGCTATGAGCACCATCTTCCGTCAGCATCTTCGCAAGACAGTCGAATGCTATGTTGATGACATCACAGTCAAGAGCTGTCTCAAAGGAGATCACCTACAAAACCTTAAGACAGTCTTCGATCTCATGCGAGCGCATCAACTCAAGATGAACCCCGCTAAATCCTTTCTTGGAGTTTCTAGCGAAAAGTTCTTGGGCTTCATTATCACGACGAAAGGCATTCATGTCGATCCCGAGAAGACCAAAGCCATCCTTGACATGGACCCTCCGAAGAACCTCCGAGAATTTTGAGGCCTATAGGGGCATCTGGCATACATCCGGAGGTTTATAGCAAACCTTTTCGGAAAATGTCAACCTTCACCCAGCTCATGAAGAAGGGAGTCTCTTACGTCTGGACAGAAGAATGCCAAAAAGCTTTCAACGATATCAAGGCTTACTTAACGAGCCCGTCGGTCCTGGTGGCACCCGTCGCCGGCAAACTATTTCTCCTCTACGTCCGTGCCATGGATCATTCCTTCGGAGCCCTGCTCGCTCAGAACAGCGATGCAGGCTATGAGCAAGCTATCTACTACCTCAGTAGAACACTGATCGGGGCCGAACACCGGTACAACCCCGTTAAAAAAGAGTATTTGGCTTTGGTATTTGCCATCCAAAAGACTCGCCATTATGTCTTGGGCCAGACAATTCATGTCATCTCCCGAGTCAATCCTCTCAGAGTTCTCATGACGAAGCCATGGTCATTAAACTCCCGGCTAGCTACATGGGCGATCCTGCTAACACCATACAACATGGTGTTCGTTCCACAAAAAGCCGTTAAGGGTCAGGCTCTGGCCGACTTTTTAGCTGCACACCCCATTCCAGTCCTCAAGACTCTATGAAGACATCCCAGATGAGGTCCAAGAATCAAACGTCACCAAAGAAAGCTCCGTCTGGCGGATGTTTTTCGATGGCGCTTCAAGAACAGGCCCCAAAGGCCAAATCATCGCAGGAGTGGGGGTAGTCCTAGTCTCCCCCGATCAGCTGGTCATCCAGCATACCTACTCCCTTTCGAAGCCGTGCTCCAACAATGTTTTCGAGTACAACGCTCTCATTATGGGACTCCAGCTGGCAAAACAGCTGGGGGTGGATCATCTGGAAGCCTACGGCGACTCAAAATTCGTCGTTAACCAGGTCAGAGGGCAATACGAAGTTTGCCATGAAGATCTGATTCCTTACCATGAAGTTGTATTGAACATTATTTTAACCTTCACCAAGTTCTTCATCGAACATGTACCTCGTTTACAAAATTTGGAGGCTGACGCTCTGGCTGGCCTCACAGCCTCATTGGCAGCACCCCTCGGGACTCAACACTATGTTACGGTAGTTGGTCGAGACTTGGTCTGTCCTAAAAACAACCTATGCTCACAAATGGCCCATGCAATGTCAACAAGTGCTGGTGTTAATGTCCGAGACTGGAGGTTCCCGTTCATCGACTTCGCTGTCTACGGAATTCATCCAGAGGACCTGAAAGAAGCCGTCTCAGTCAAGAGGCATTCCCTTCGATTCTGTTACGATACAGCTACTAAAATGCTGTACCGACGCTCCTACGATGGACTTCTCCTTCGATGTTTATCCAACGAAGAAGCGGCCGAAGCCCTTCGAGAAGCTCACGACGGAACCTGCGGGGCCCATCAACCTGGCCCTAAGTTGTAGGATCGACTGCGACGCACGGGCTACTACTGGCCAACCATGGCAGCCGACGTTGTCGACTATGCTAAAAAGTTCCATGCGTGCCAGCTTCACGCTGACTTCATCCATACACCATCAGAACCACTACATCCTACGGTCGCCTCCTAGTCCTTTGAAGCCTGGGACATGGACATTGTAGGATCGATCACTCCTCCTTCATCAAGGGGACACCGCTTCATCCTAGCCATCACCAACTACTTCTCCAAATGGGCAGAAGCAGTTCCACTGGCGGAAGTGAAGAGCTCCCGGGTGGTCAGCTTCATCAAACACCATGTCATCTACCGTTTCGGGGTACCTAGGAGGATTATCCATGATAATGGTCCTCAGTTTATCAGCCATGTTTTCAACAGATTCTGTGATAAGAATCGCATCCAAAATGTGGCATCAACCGCCTACAATCTGGCAGCAAACGGATTGGCCGAGGCATTCAACAAGACTATCGTCAGGCTACTCAAAAAGGTCGTGTCATCCAATAAACACGACTGGAATAAAAATCTCGACGAATGCCTTTGGGCCTACCGCACAACGGTACGAAGCCCGACGGGCAACACACCATTCTCCCTGGTTTACGAGAGCGAAGCGGTACTGCCTCTCGAGATCCAGATACCCTCGCTCCGTGTAGCGATCACAAATCAACTAACAGAGAAAGACAATCAATGTCGCCGTCTGCGAGAATTGGAGGCACTTGATGAAAAACGTCTTCTAGCTCAACAGCGCATCGAACTCTATCAAGCCCGTATATCACAGGTATTTAACAAGAAGGTCAAGAAGAGGACTTTCCAAGTAGGTGACCTGGTTCTGGCAGTCAGGAGGCCGATGGTGTTGACTCACAAGACACCAGGAAAGTTCGAACCCAAGTAGGAGGGACCTTTAATCATAGAGACGATATACTCGAACGGTGCTTACCGCCTCGCCAAATCCAATGGGGACTTGTTCATGATGCCCATCAACGGCAAGTTCCTAAAGAAGTACTACTATTGACATCTTTCAGACATGTACTTCTATCTCCACCCAACAAGGGAGTCTGTGGACCCAATCATCAGGGCTCATATACAATTCCCTTCCACAAAATCTTACGCTTCCGGAACCCAGCTGTTCCGTGGCATTCTCCAGTAGAAGGACAACCACGTCCACATTACCTTTGAGTTGTTCCCCTACACCCTACAAAACAGAATCTTACACTCCGTAAGACTATGCTACCCATCATGTTTACCATGTCCACATTACCTCTGAATAAACATCCCGTACAGATAACCCCTGCGTTGTCGTACATTGATCGCAGAACATCCACGTCCACATTACCTCTGAGTAGTTCCGCGTATCCCCCAGAGTCATTCCTACCACGTCCATAACACCTCTGAGTAGGAAGATTCCATTATTTGAATTCTATATTTGCCACGTCCACATCACCTCTGAGCAAACATGTCGGTTCTCTCGAACTTATTATCCGTACCTAAAAACCAAGGTGCACAAAAGATAATAGGTCCACACAAATCATCAAGTTTATGACAGCAAAAATGAACACACCACAAAAAACTCTGTATTCTTTATTCAAAAATAAAGGATTACACCCCCAGTAAGAGTTGCAAATTATACAAAAAGAAGAGATTACAATCCCTAAACATCCCCGGGGTTGGCCGAAAGCTCTTCAATCCGACGCTTCAAGTCTGCCGTCCGAGTCTCTACGGTCGCCAGGACCCGGCGTTCGGCTTCTTGACGCATCCTTTCTATGGCCTCAGAAGAAGTGTCATCCTCATGCTTCTCGTCCAACTGTTGCCGTTGCTGGGCCAGGATAAGAGCCCGGCGGGTGAAAGCTGCTTCCTCCTCCTTATATGCTACATGTTCAGCCTGGACTCGCTCAGCATCTAATAAAAGTTGGGCCCGCTGGTCTTCAAGGAGGCAAATCTTGGCATCAACCTCCGCTATACTAGCGCCCAACACAGCTCGCAACTCTACCTTCTCCTGCGTGGACTGAGATAACCTCTCCACCGTAGCCTCAGTTTCAGCCACCTCGCGTTCCCAGACACCCACGTGGCCTGATAAGAGGACTCAGTCTCAGCAATCAATTTCTTCTTTTTCGCGTTTATCAGGGCGGAGAGATCATTTCGCTGGATACACTGAAACTCGGAAAGCAGCTGGTCCAGCTCGGCCATCGAGGCCTCCAGAATCTCGGCCATATGATCATGGCCCTAGTGGAAACGTATCAGACCGATGTGAGGAAGTGCCAGGGTTTTTGTCGTCGTAAAACTCCCATTGGCATCCATCACAGCCGATACACCCCTCTGCAGCGTCTTATACACCGCCTCAATAATAAACTTCACATACTCATCTGTATCTGCCAGCACCTGCGGCATCATCGCAGGAGTTGGAGGAGCTGCTCTAGACAGCGGACCGGAGGAAGGCCCGCCAACGTTAATCTGCGAGGCTGAAACCTCGGCATCAACGGACTCTTCCTCAACAGGGGCTTGACTACTAGCCTGAGGAGCCAAAAGAACAGAAGGAGCCGAGAGAGGCGTCGATATCGTACTCCAAGTAGAAGGAGCAACAGAGGGTTCCAGCAAACCCTTACCTTTCTCAAGCTTGGAAGGACTACCGACGTCAGGGGCTACCACATCCATCCCCAGCACTCTATCAGCAGGCCGTACGAGACATTCCCCCTCAGGCAGAGCAGCAAGATCAGCACTTGTTTCCTGACTCGGCTCCCTTGTAGTCAGGATCGGCGGACGAGTCTCATTTTCACCATCAAATCCTTCCGCAGGGATAGAATCTGTCGCTACCTCCCGGTCGACAGCCACCTCAGTCTCTGCTGCTGAGTCTGGGGTACGGCTCGGCAACGCTGTAGCCGACCTTCCCTCATCATGACAAGAAGGAGAATCAACCCTCTCCTGTATTTCAATCACGTCTGTTGCCCCCGCAACAGGTTCACACATCTCTGGAGGAACGTCATCCGAAGATGACGAATTCCACTCCACTTTCTCATCCGGAAGCCCCGTGTCTGCTGGACCCTCAACGTCCAAGGCCCCCACGGCGGCTTGCACCATCTCGAAAACTGCTTCAACCTTAGCTTCCCTTCTAACATAATCTGGAGATACTGAAATCTTTGCCGGAACGACATTGTCAGGATTCTCCCCCACGGGAGATATTACAATCGGAGGAATGCGCTCGTCAGAAGAGGTTGCCACCTCCTTCGGTTTACTGACGCTCGGTTTCGAAACCCGGGTTTTCTTCTTCAACAGTTCCTACAAAAGGAAAGCATATGTCACAAAAATGACAGAAGGAGCCAGATTATGGAAAATGTCTTTACCTCAACAGGAACTGATTCCATTAGCGTTACAGGCAGCGCTCCTGTAGCCTTTGGAGTCGTCATTTTTCTCAACCTTTTTGGTACAGACGAACCGGCTTCTGCGTCAGCCCGCCTCTTCCCAGCAGGGGTATCTTCCCGAATACCTCCCGTTGATGCTACAACAGCAGCCCGATATCCCGCAAACTCTGGTGGACGATATGACCGAGCCGCCACCAACATGTTCTTCGTAGCCTCTAACTGAGTTCCAATGATGAAACTGGTCTCCCTATCATAATCAAGAGGCACAATATTCATGGTGCAATATAGCTTAATGGCCGAATAAAGGATCTGTGGCCGAGGGTTGCGAACTGGCGTATTGAAACGAACACCAGTGCACCCGAAATTGTAATATTGTCAACCCCGGGCTCCATCCAGTAAACTCCCAGCAAACCCCAGACTACTACTGGGTTTTCGTAACATTAGCTGGATGTAACCAAACTGGCGAGCAAACCGGCTTGGCAAATATGGCTTCAGATAACATTTATTTTGGTTGCGATTGACCAAGTGGGAAGGCCGAATACTCTGCAACCAACGAAATCTCCATTTCGGCAGAGTGATCGCATCCTCATCAGAGTCTTCCAAATCTTGGTCAGCCTCGAAATCTTTGAAGATGGGACTGACCTTGACGATCTTCCACCCCTGAAGATAAGATAAGACTCTCCTGTAGACGGGGATGCCAGTGTGCAACCACTTCCTCTTGTAGAAGCGGCAGATAAAGGCGTCACCTTCAACGTGATCCTCTTCAGGACCTGGACTCATCACGTTCGGGTGATGCAGAATCAACCATCCCATCAGATAATGGAATGGTAGCTCGGCCCGGGGAAGTTGTCGTTCCTACCTCTCCCATGGATCACATCATCCGCAAAAGTCCTCAAGCCCCACAACAGGTTACACACCATCACGGGGAGGAGAGCCAAAGGGCGACCAAAAACCAATTTTACTGCTGGTAAAATGAGGTTCCGGTTTACCCTCTCCACAGAGCCAGATCCGCCCGAGAACACACAATCCCGGATCCATATCATCAAGTATACAGTCAATACTGCCTTAGATGACATCCGATGCACACAGTGCCAGAAACAGCTGTATGCGTCTTCGCCACTCTCATTTGAACGGAGGGCCCTCTCATCTAGTCGGCTCATTTCGGAAGTTACTTCCGCGGGTTTCAGCCCCTGCGGAGTCGTAAACCGGATCTTTGAGGAGTCCACCAAATACTGCTTGAAGACGTAATCCCTCCAAGCAGCTACATGAGGCTGAAACTTGCCTTTGTCCTTCCGTTGCATCAGATAATGATGGCTCGCCATCTCTTTGAAAACAGCCATCATCTCCGGGTCCCTCTTTTCCAGAACGACAATCTCTTCGTTTGAGGGAAAATATTCCTCGTACGGTTCTGAGCCCCAGGAAAGCTTGGACACCTCGTACATCTCATGGAGGGCCAGTCCCAACTCCCCCACTGGAGTAAAAAAAGTGCCAGTCTGGGTATTAAATGTTTCCAAGAGCGCTAGAAACATATGCTTGTTGAGATCCACGCCGGCCTGTGTGGCACGAATAGCGGCCGTCAGCCCAATCTCTTTAAGCTCAGCTTTGAACTTCGATAACACCCAAAGAGTCAACTCGTCCCACTTCAGCACATGGTGACACCAACCTTCAACCCTAAAGCCACCCTTCTGATACATAACCTTCGATGTTAGCATCCGATTCGCAAAAGTCAAAGCACTAAAGGCAAATGTGTCATAGAACTTCACTATAAAGGCTCCCAGGACGTAAAGTTCGACAAATGAATGAGGGACCGGCTCGCGAGGCGGCCAAGGTATCCCTTTGATTCGAAGTAACATCAATCGAAAGAGTACCCCCCACAGCCCCTCCTTGAGAAGGAGTAAGTTCCTATGACATCCTTCTCTTGGAAGCTAAATGGTAGAAGGCCGTCAGCGGCAGTTGGCGTTCAAGTTATCGCATGTACAAAACCATGCCCTTCGCAGAGAAGAACCAGTCTTCTTTGATCTTCAGTATCTTCGTCTCGGTAGAGATCAGTCGGTCATCGAACAGAAAGGCAGGTTTTAAGAAGGTCACATCCTCGGACTCAGCAGATTCCAGCATGCCGCTCTCCATCATACTCTAGAGAAAAACAGGCAATTGATTCTGGATTTGCAGCATTCTCTCGGGAGGCTGATCCCGCATGATAGCAGCCTTCGCAGGGTTAATAACCTCCTCATCGAAATCAACTCCCATTTGACAAAGAGAAGCATCCAGAAGGACTTCATTCAGCAATCGGATAGTCATCGACACTGACACAGCAAAAACAAAAGTCAGGCAAGAAACTTTAAGAAGACAAAATGTGTCAAGCAGCTTCGGCGCATCATCAGGGTGTAAACCCATGTGCGTTAGCATTGAAGCTTCGGCGCATCGCCAGGGTCTAAACCCATGCGCGTCAGCAGTGAAGCTTCGGCGCATCATCAGGGTATAAACCCATGCGCGTCAGCAGTGAAGCTTCGGCGCATCATCAGGGTGTAAACCCATGCGCGTTAGCAGTAAAACCTTGGTGCATAATCAAAGCCTAAACCCATGCACGTCGGCGGAATAGCCTCGGCGCATCATCAGGACAGAAGTCGATGCACGTCGACAACAAAGAGTTAGGGCACCACAACATGATGCAACTCAGCCATGTGCTCCAAACTCGTCCAAAAAAGTGGAAAAGATGACACCCACCTGTCACCGCAGGCCGAACGTCGGCCGGAGTCACAATGGTGACAGGAGCGTCCTCCTCGATAAACTCTGCAGGCTCCTTCCCCTTGCCAGCACCGTCGGGAGGAGTCTTGGGAGCCATTTCTTGAGAGAAGAAAGTTAGGGTTTTTTTAAAAGAAGAACTCTAAAAAAGAGAAGAAAGCAAAGAGAGAAAGAACTCTCTCTTTCTCCATCTCACGCCTATTTATAGGCCCAGTCGCACGCGTGAACCGATAAAGTGTGACCTCAGCCGCTGCCTCGGGTTCTATGAGCAGATAACTGCAAATAAATCCAAAAAGATCATCATTAATCTTCTTGGTTATCGAAGCGTTATCATTTGTATTTACTGAGAGGAGCATGCGCCCCATCACTCATACGCGGAGTAATCATGCGCCCGAACAGTCATGCACCCCGTAGAAGACGCCACCATGCTTCTTATTCAAAGTATTCCAAAACTTGACAAAAAGTTTTGAAAACTTTGAAGAGGGTCTTATAGAAGCGTAGAATTCCAGGACCAAAAATCCTATGCGCCTAATATCACATGCGCCAGGGAGCTCAGATGAAGTACTTGCATAGACATTAAAAGAAGATTTTTATTTCATATAAAAGTCTATTACATATCTTAAAAGAGCTGTACAAAGGAGAATTTTAAAAAGAAAAGACCCTAAGTCTACAGCTAGGCGCAGCAACCACCATGCGCTCTCAAACAGGCGCATCTCGCCAGGCGCATCTCGCCATGCGCTCTCAGCCAGGCGCATCCCTTCAGCAACTCAGTTATGTGCCGCCCTTCAGCGCCCCAGTCAGGCACATCATGAAGTGTCAGCATATGCGCCATCAAATGCTTCAACTAATAAAGCATTTATTGAGCAGAACGAGGGTGGCAATCAACCCTCTAGCTGGAGGAAGAGCTCTCTAAACCAAGGAAAAGAAGAGCACCACAAATCAACCTGCGGCTAAAGGAGCAGCTTTCAACCCAAACAGAATGGGCAACACCCACTCTAGCGGGAGGAGGAGCTCTCCCAAAGCCTAAGAAAGATGATCGGAGCACCGCAATTCCGATCTGCGGCTCTTCCAGTATAACGGAGATGAGGCTCGAGCATCCCGATCTTTGGATGCAACAGGCACCTTCTGCCTGCCTCAGAAGCCCTCGACTCCGACTTTTGGATGTAACAGTCACCTTCAAGTACATCAATGAAAACAATGCCTCGCATCTTCACCCTCGGAAGAATCTCGTCAACAGAATGTGCTCAAGCAAACAAGTTCATTTCGGGAGGACGTGAGAGAACGAGAAGCAAACCCTCTCCATGCCACTATTTATAGGCCGGGCAAATCAAACCCATGCGCCAAGTGGCCGGCTCTCCGAATCCCGTGCAATGAATTTGCATTAATAGTGATGAACCTAACGCTTCGAATTCAGCTAAGTCAAAAAACGGCTATTTAAAGCACTCGAAGAACGTAACAGTCGGGCCCATAAAGACGTGTCATGCAAAGCGGATGCGCCGGCCAGACCGCGCATCATACTGATGCGTCCATCAGCCCCAAGCGCCATACGAAGATGCGCCCCATGCGTCCCCATGTGCCCAGTGGAATGCCGATTGATGCGCCCACTCAACAACCCATCACTTGTCAAGAACATTAAATGCTGAAGTCTGACAGAGTTGGCAGCACGTCCCCTGAAGACTGAATGATTGACAGCTTTTTCAGAAGACGAAGCATCGCCGACGTCAGCATCATCATTGCTTCCCTCCGGCGGTTACAAGCCACATGGCCGTCCAACCATCTCGCATGTGCCTCCGCAGCCATGTGCCTAAATATCTGCATGCATCTCAAAAGTCGTACGCCTTAGGCCTTTCTCTGATCCCTAAAGACAGAAGTAAAGTCACTGTTGAAGCCCCGCATGCGCCTCAAAAGCCATGCGCCCCAAAAGCCATGTGCCCCGACTGGTTCGTGACTCCTAAAGTTTACGAGCCAAAGTCTCCTCATGCGCCCAATCCCAGGCGCATCCTATCAGATCACTCCCCACCAAATTCGAGATCTTTGAGCCATGGACCTACGACACGCATCCTTTGACTTAATTTTAGCCTATAAAGGGGTGCTAATCACCCAAGATCTCAGCAACTGAAAGATCCTCTCCATTGCTACGTGTCAGCTCGGCCGTAGCCCACAAAGGCAACATAAAGGGTTCAACTCCTCAATCAGAGCACATCGTCTATGCGCCTCCATCAGCAATCACCACGTGGCGTCCCCACGTACAGGCGCATCCTACATATGTGCATGAGCAGCCAGCCTACAAAGCTATAAATAGAAGGATCACTTCCTTCTTACACACACACATCACACAACTACCGATATACATATATAGAGAGGTAGGTACAGACACTTAACGTCTTTTTCCTCTCCACAAGCTTCAGCACCCAGAACAACTCAGACCTTCAGAGAACCGAGAACCATCGTCAGATCGTCAACGGAGTCAAAGCATTACCACTCGCTCCATCGGTACAAAGGACCCAGATAAACAAAAGATCGTCAACGGAGTCAAAGTATTACCACTCGCTCCATCGGTACAAAGGATCCAGATAAACAAAGGTGTACTCCTAGGACTACGTCTAAGTCCTATATTGTAACACTGTTCTGTTTGTAATTGAAATTTTCAATCAAAAAATTTTAATGGCAAACACGTGTGGCAAGATGCACAAGTGTCCACCCACTAGTCAGCTACCACGCTAGATGACTCAACCTGTACATACATAGCAACCAAGTTAAGTAATCAAAACAACCAAGTTTAGCTTTACCTTGCTATTTTGGTTTTGAATTGGATCTGCAACTCTCCTTCACAATCATAACTAATCCCCCAAGATAAAACTGCCTTCATGTAGGGTTATTACACTTTTGGAGAATCTTCACGCTTATATATCGAAACCACGCGCATATTGAAGAAAAATCTATGCACCAATCCATGTGCATCATTCGGGATATCCCATGTGCCTCATCCGAGCAGACCCATGTGCCAGTATATGCAGCACCCTACGTGCATATACAGATAGCACATATGCAGTCATGCGCAGACTCTACCATACATATATACAATCATTGGCCGAGGTCGCCATGGACTGCCATGCTCATAGTTGGATCAAAACCTATGCACCATCATCTGAGAAGACATATGACCATACATACGCATAATCTGAACAGATCTTATGTGCATGATTGAGCCATGCGCACAAATATCTTGTTCTTTTTCTCATTTGTCTTGAGATGCTCCTTGAGAGACTTCTTGTCCGCTCTAGCACAAGTTGTAATCTTCATGCACTATCGACAAATCCGATCTGCCATGTAATGTGCATCCTCCTCCTTTTTTTAAGGCCCAACACTAATCCAACTATTTGACAAAGGACTTTTTCTCATCCAAATGTTAGAATTGATGCCCGTTAATCTTCTAAAGTTTATTAAAACTTGTATCTAGATGGATTGTATGGTAGTTCTCCATCTGATCTGGATCTTGCTTTGAGATTATTATTCCTGAAACAGATCTAGATAGGGGAACGACTAGAATACTGAGGCCTCTTGCAAATAAATTTGTTGTCAATTCTGATTTAGCAACATTTAGAAGCAGAGACCTCTTGCAAATAAATTTTATCTATGTTCTAATTATGTAGGATTTCAGGGACCTCTTGCAAATTAATTTGCTCTTCTAATTTCCTGAAGTTAGGACTTCAGAGATTACTGCAAACAAGTTTGCTCTCCAGAAGAACCTGCAGCCAACCAAGAAGAAGAAGAAGAAGAAAGAAAAAAAGAAAGAAGAGATTTCAACAGCCCTGCTGGGGTGATGAAAATTACCGTTGCTCAAAGCAAGATTCGCCTTTATATGATCCACTTCCAGGAACCAGCAAGTTCTCGAAGAACCTCTGGAACGCTTGTTAGTCAACTTTTTGTGACTCCAACGGGCTGTCTAGACTCAACGGGCTCCCTTTACTTTCTTATTTGGTGCATCTAACAAAGGATGCCAGGAGGCTCTATATATAGAGTGGAGTGAGACATCACTTCTTCTCCTATCTGATGTGGGACTAAAATACCAATACTAAAAATAGAGTTTGATATTTTAGATCATCCCGCAATCAGCGTAGTCGTGTGCCAGTCCTCGCCTACCCCACATACATTCCCGTGCATGCACGAAGCATCATTGAGCCCGTGTCCGAGTTCGAGTCCGAACGAAAAAAGTAACATACTTCCTTGTTGGAGTTAATCATTTTTTATTTTAGAAAAATACCCCAACATGGCATCCACATGTGTCCTACCACACCCTATGTGCACACCTCAACAAATACAAAGCATTATATTAAGATACCTACTTGGTGGTGTAGCCGAAGGACAATTTTACACTAGTCTAATAGCAAAAACACCAACACAAATAACTAAAAAATAAGAGAGGGAAGAAGAAAGAGAAAGGGTTGGATACCGGAGGAAGAGAAGAGGAGAGGAGGAGCAGGAGCCGGCTAGACCTAGAGGTGTTCGACAATGAGACATGGAGCGAACAGTAGGATTAGTGCTTGGAATGGGGAGAGAAGGAAGGAGAGAGAGAATGGGTATGCATAGTTGTCAAAAATATGAATAAATTATGGAATTAGGATCTTCACCTAATGGTTATAAATTTTTAAATAATAATCTTCACTATTTGACTTAACCTAAATTAAGATACAAATGACTATGCTCATTTGCTCATTGAGAAGGTATGCTCATTATATATATATATATATATATATATATATATATATATATATATATATATATATATATATATATATATATATATTCCAAAAGTGAGATTTTATTGAAATAAAATAGACAGAGTTACATCAGACTGTGTCAACTAAGACACCCCAATTGCCAACAAACAAAATCACCGGGCTACAAATAGACCCCCTCATGAAACTCCTCGATGTTTGCAAAAATAAAAGTTTGATTTACAAACTAAGAAAAAAAGTACAATTAGTACAATTTAATTTCTGGGGAAGTACAACTGTAGGAATCTGATCAGAAGACGGTCACTTTATCCCTTGGACGATGTGATATTGAAAACACAAGCCTCTGGAGAATACAACAACACTTTAGCAGAAGATTATGATCATTAGTAATGTCTTAGAACTGATTTGAAACTTTATTTAGAGAGTTCTAAAATAACTGTCAAACAGTTATTCTGAGTGGCACGTACTGTATTTTTCGTGCCATCCATCTAGTTGTGCGAACGGTTACTTGAACTGATAGGGACGCATGGCATTCTGTAAGACAGATGCATGTGGTCATGGGCAATATAGTGGACACGTTCTTCGAGATTAGTGGTATGCACGCCACGTCATCTGTCTTCTGGATAAAAATTGATTAGGTGGCGCCAGACACAATTTGATAGCCGGCGCCCTTTACTCAGCCTTTAGTGCTGTGGTAATTAATTATCTCATGCCAAACGACAGCTAGCACGAGCTAGCTGTCAGCTTAAAATCAACGCTGACACAATCTCCTCGAGCGCCGTGTTGCTCGAGATTAGAAGGGATTTCCTTCGACTGACATCCGATCAGTAATTATGACTTTTGTGACAGCTTCTCGAGGAAGCTTGCCACATGGAGCTTACACACCCTGATATTGGCGCCGCTTGACCCTCGTGCACCTTAATGACCAGCGCTATTTTAATGCTGGCACATTTATATGACTGGCGCCATTTCATCTCTGAGCTCCTACAAGACCCCTTCAAAGTTTTTAAATTTGAAAAAAATTAAAAATTTGAAATAGTTTGAATTAGAAGCGATTTGTCTGACCGGCACGAGATACTGTTGTAACCGACCCGAGTTTTGTGCGTAGGTTGTGCAACGGTCAAAAATTTGCCATAGGCTATAAATAACCGTTTTAAGAGAGAGAGAAACATTACTTTTTTACAGAAAAAGTTTTCTTTCTACTAAACTCTTCGTCTCCTTCCTTCCGACCCGAAGAGCTTCTCCAATCGTCTTCCATGGCACCCAAGAAGTCTGCGGCTAACAAGGGCAAGGGCATCGCGGAGCCTTCATTACGCGCCGCACCACAGAGGGCGCCACAGAATGTACTCCCATCGACGAGAGTCGAAAGAGCTAATCCGCCGCTTGAAGGTGATTGCCGGAAAGAGTGTTTTGGAAGTATGATTGTAATAAAATCGGAGCGATCACCGACGGATTATCGTAGCTTCCTTGGGATCTTCAAGTAAAATGTCATGTACCACAAAGTCGATGAAAGGAGCCCTCCAGTCTTCACTAATAGTGTCAATTTTAGTTGAATTGCTAAATTCAACGTTTGAATTATTCTCAATACAAAAAATTCTCTATTAGTGATGACAATCATCTGCTGTCTTTTTACTGGGATCGCTAATACTGCTGCAAGATTGGCAAGTGTATTAGCATCTATATTGCACGCCCGATGTACATGTTTAATGAAGAAACCTTTGAACGATGTAGCCAGTCTGACTGCTGCATCATGATATGGAATGATGTCTTGGTGTCGAACTTCATATATACCTCTAACCTGATTGACGATCAGCTTAGAGTCTCCATATACTTCGAGATATTCAATATCTAGCTGTTTAGCCAATTGGAGGCCAATGAGTAGAGTATTATATTCTGCCACATTGTTGGAACATGACTCGTCCAAGGAATAAGCTCTTTGAATAGCTAATCTTTCCGATCAAGGACAATTCTAACTCCAGCGACAATGGTACCTTTGGATCCAATTCTAGATGCACCATCAAAGAATAGACGCCAGAAAAAAACTTTTTCTGAAATCATGTTAGATTCCAGAGTTTCATCAAGAATCTCGTCATAGAGTTTAGATGTCTCTGGGATTGGATGAGCAGTTAAGAAGTCCACAAGGGCTTGACCCTTGACCGACTTTTATGGCACATAAACCATATCATACTGTGCTAACAATATGGCCCATGAAGCAAGCGTGGAATTGAGTGTACTAGGCTTCTTCATCAGAACTCGAAGAGGGTTGACTCTAGAGATGACATGAATGGTTTGACCCGTGATATAATGTCGTATTTTCTGAACAGCGAACATTAGGGCTAAACATTATTTTTTTACCAGAATATATCAATGTTCGACACCGATCATCGTGCGACTGAGGTAGTAGATAGCTTGCTCATGACCTTACTTGTTCTTTTGGGCTAACAAGGCACCCAAGGAATGATCCATTACTCGGACATACATCAGAAAAAGTATTCCTGAGACTAGAGGCACTATAACTGGAGGGTTCATCAAGTACCGCTTTATGTCTTCAAATGCTTGTTGACATTCTTCAGTCCAAATGAAAGACACACCTTTCTTCATGAGTTGAATGAACGGTCAGCAGCATCTAGAGAGATTTGAAATAAAACTCCTGATGTACGCTAGCCGTCGCTGGAATCCTCGTAGCTCTTTTAGGTTGCGTGGAGGATGCATCTCTTGAATGGCTTTGATTTTCTCGGGGTCAACGTGTATACCTTTAGAGGTAATAACAAATATGAGGAATTTGCCACTAGAGACTCCCAAGAATTGCTTGATGGGATTCATTTTGAGTTGATGCTGCAGGCATATTAGATCGAAGATAGTTCTCAAGTCTTGGATGTGATCTTCCTTTAGATGACATTTAACAGCAATATCGTCGACATAGCATTCGACTATATTCTATAAATATTCACAAAATATGGTACTCATAGCCCGCTGATAGGTTGTACCAGTATTTTTAAGACCGAACGGCATGACGGTGTAGCAATAGACTCCCAGAGAAGTATGAAAAGATGTATGTCTCTCATCTTCTGGATGCATCTTGATTTGATTGTATCCTGAAAATCCATCTATAAAAGAAATTCGTTCAAATCTGTAAGTATTGTTGATCATGACATCAGTGATCGAAAGAGGAAACTTATCTTTGGGACAAGCATCGTTGAGATCTCTAAAGTCAATGCAGACTCGGACCTTCCCTATTTTCTTCATAACTGGGACGACATTAGCCACCCAGTCGGGATGTTGTTCTTCTCTGATAAAACCATAGGTAATAAGCTTCTTGACTTCAGCTTCTATAGCGTCCATCATATCAGGTCGGAATCGACGCTGTTGTTGTTTAACTGGCCTCGTATTTGGTAGGATGTTGAGTTTATGGGTAGCGATCTGAGGTTCTAATCCCAATATATCCTCAAAGATCCAAGCGAATGCGTCAATGTATTCCTTAATAAGCTGAATTAGTTCCTGTTTATCCGCTTCAGGAAGGCTTTTGCTAATGAAGATTGGCCTTGGAGAAGCTTCGTTTCCGACATCGACCTGGACCAACTGATCTTCAGTAGGTGGTTCGCATTGCTCGAAGCGAAGTTCCTATTGATTGTCCATTCTTTGTGCCTAAGGATCTGACTCAGGAGCTTCAACAAAATTGTTATCGTCTTCTGAGAACTCGACAGTCACCATATTAGAAGATAGAGTCACTCGATGGACGTGCCCTATACTGGTATCAGAATCCCATGAAACAGAGTCAGAATAGTTAGATCGCTCTTCTTTGTCAGACTCAGAAGCGTCTGGGGTCGTAACTGGCGAAGTATAGCCCAACCCATGCTTTGTTTTTCTATAGTATTATAGTGACTTTCCTTTTGGAGTAGGGATATGAATAGGAGTTTGCCTTCCCTTACCACCATTAAGGCCAGCTTTGAAATTGTAGCCCATCTTTCGAATGATGTATTTAGATTGTTGACTATAACGTCGTAGTTAGAGCTGCCCGTTATCGTCATTTTCTGTCTCGCTATCGGACGTAGTCTTCTACTCTGTTCCTTTACTAAAAAGTATAAGAAGTTTATCTTTCTTCCTGGAAGAAACTAAGAAGAAGGAATCTTGAGCTGGGTCGAATGATACTTCATCTTGGAAAGGTTGAATTGATCCTATTATGAGTGGTTCAAAGTTATCTAGCATTTCTAAGTAACATTGAGTATAATAAATAACATTAGTATACTGCAAAGGAGATTCTATTTTATTTATTTTTACATCAACATTTACAACAGGGATTTTGACCTTAGTCGATGGCATGCAAAGGTTGATAACCTTAGGAGGAGAATGAGAAAGAGAAGGAGAAGGCTTGTTATGACGGAGGTCGATAACAAGAGGCTCAGAAGAGGTTAGATCCCTCTGTTCCTTCTTTTCAACAGGAAGAGGCTTAGCATGAGAGGAGAGATGGATGGTTAGCGTCTGAGAAGACGAAGGACGAGAAGTGCGTCCTTTAACTGGAATCACAAGAACATCAACTAGGGTGTCCCTCTGATCTTCTTCAGTATCCATGGCCAGTACAACTTTCATGAATTCTTCTTTATACATTCTGGAGTCAGCACAGTATGCCTCGACACCCCGAAAGGGATTAAGATCGGCCACTTCCTTCCTAACTTCTCCATTTTTATCAAAATATTTGAAGCACTGATGGAGAGTGGATGGCACGATGTTATGTTCATGCAACCATGGTCTCCATAAGAAAGCATTATAGGATCCATGATTGTCAATCACATAAAAAGTAACTTTTGTGCGAAGATTGTCGATTTAAACTTTCAGACGAATCTTTCCTAGTGGTTCACTTCTCACAGAATTGAATCCCAAGATATTCAGGATTATTGTAGAGAGATTATGCACTGGGATTTTCAGGGTATCTAGTAAAGTCTTCTGTATAATGCTAAGTATAGAGCCAGGATCAATCAGGATGCAATTAACCTTTATTGTATCGACATATCCTGTGTAGTATAAAGGTCGATCATGTCGATTGTCTTCTAGGAGCATGTCATCTTGTGTGAAGGTGATATTGGGAATCAACTCCATTATACTATGACAATGGAAACATACCACCGGTTCCTCGTCTGGTTTCTTGAGGAATGCTAGACAAGTGTCAGCTTCAATCAAAGCTTCGCTTAGTATTTCTCGAGTTTCCTTCGAGAGATGCAAGAGCTCAAAGATTGACAACCTCGCCGGATGTTATCTAGTTGAGCTAATATATGGAAGTTATATGGTCTCTCAAGTCCAAGAAATGAAGTTTTCTTCAATATTTTATCGAAGTGAACTGGCTGTTTTCCTTTGTCGGCCGCTATTGGCTTGGGAGGAATCGGTTCCACTAGAGATGATGAAGCTGATGGAACATTGACAGCAGGTGGAGAAGCTGATGGAGGAGCATTAGAACATGGAGTAGGAACCTCTTGACCTTCTGGATAGTCTCCAAGGTAAATTCTTCCGGATCTGGTACCGGTCAGGGCTTCTCCTTCTGAAGCTGGTATGAGGGAAACCATGTTGCAATATTTCATCCGAGCCTTGCCTTTGGAAAGCTTCCTTTGGCAAGATGAAAAGTTTGTCCAGAACTCCAAGCCAACACGAGATTGATTGTGTTGAAGGCGTAGGAAAAGAGGTATAAGAGATCCTCTTTCATGGTTCAAGCTAGGGGTTTTTTGCAGGTCATATCCCTTCTTCGTCATTAGTTCCTGGGATTGTTGACTATATAGATGGAGTGCTGGTTGGTAATTGTCCTTCGGCTTCGGCAACGTCGTCTTAAAAGAGGAAGATGAACTCGCTATCGGAATGAAGGTAGTAGTTAAAGGTGAAGGATGATGATCACCCAGCGAGGTCATGTGACATGACTTGTATTTGATTGCCTTCTTAGATTTTGTAGACGAGGTGGGTGTCTCAAAGTTAGCCACAAATCAGTATGGATCCACATGATTTTCCCTTTATCAGTTGACAGAGGAACAAGACCATCACTTCGTGCAGAGGGGAGATTGACAATCTTCAGAGTAGCTTTCTGGATATGAATGACTCCATCCTGCACAAGTTGAGTAGAAAAGTCACCAAACTGCAAAGAGACGACGTTGGCAGTCACAGTCTTCTCGTCCTGTTGAAGAGTGATTGCACCGGCTTTAATCGTCTCTTGGATCTTCCCTTTGAGTACATAGCATGCTTTGGTCAGATGTTCAATGAACCTATAATACACAGTATTTAGGATGATTAGTCTTACCTACTTCCTCTGGCCGCTTTGTATCGGGCAACTGAAGTTTATTGCTCTTGATCAAGCAATCAAAGATACTCATACATCGTCTTCGTGGAAGGAGTATTCCTCTTTCGGGCACGGTGCCCTCTGTGGTGGTGCTGCCGTAGTAGGTGTTGATTGACCTATGTTGACGGCTAGAGTTTTTTAGACTCTGACATTGATGGCCAAGGCTTCCTTTCCCTTGTGGTTATTCTGATGGTCACCGCTATTGGATACAGAATGTTCATCTCTATCAAGATTAGGCATCTGGATCCCTAATTATTTGAACTTGTCAGCACTTTCTTCGGCTGCTTTGGCATTCACTATGAAGGAAGGCCAGTCCTAGAATTATGTGGATCCAGTCCACATGCTGACTAGAGGCAGTAAATTTGATTTGCATGTGTCTATAGTCAGAGCATCTAGAGTTTCTAGAGGCATTTCGAGTGCCTCACGACAGAAGCGTTGAATAAAAAGCTCAACAGTTTTATTGGGCCATTGTTTGATTTTGGTGAGGGCTGACATAGTCATGTCATTTGTTCCCTCATAAAATTGCTCCAGGAATATTTGTTTGAACCCAGCAAAGGAGGTTATGCAACCGTCTGACAAACTGTGATACCAGTCATAAGCCGCACCAGCTAAGCATCCAACGAATACTCTAGTGAGTAGAGCATCGTTCGGCTGAAGTTGATCAGTCATTACCTCAAAATGATTGAGGTACTGGCTTGGAGACGTACTGCCGTCAAACAGCATAATGGTGGGAGGCTTGTATTTGGGGGAAATGAAACTTCTTTCCACTCTATGGGATAAGGTTGTTTGATCCCAAGCTTTTGTAGGCCGTCCTTCTGTTTGAAGGCTTCAAACTGAGTACGCAAAAGTTTTACATCCTTATTAGTGTCTCCTGATGCTTGTGGAGCAGTAGACTAATTTGGTGTGTTAGGAGGAGGGACTGCATGATAAGCACCACCCCCAGCACCAAAAAGACTTGGAGTTGGCACTGTAGAAATGTGAGAAGATTGTACCCCCTGACCGGTATTGATAGGAGCAGATACTGCTACTTGTTCTTGGGTTTGAATTAGATTCACAATCAGTGGAACTGTATGTTGTGCCATTATTACGACATACATGCTCGCCATCATTTCAACCATATTTTTTAAGCTGGCTTCTAAAGAGGTGATTCTTTGCTCCTGACTGTCGGATCTGGATGCATCTTGTTCTTCATTAATAACATAGGCAGTCACTTCTCTAGCCATTGAAGAAGAACTGGTGGAAAAGATGGTCCGTTCGGAGTTTTCACTGTCGGCATCAAAGTTATACAAGAAACTACCTCTAGGAAAAGGGATAGGAAGATCCATTTGACTGAGAGAATCATGGTCAGAGTCAGGAAGATTCTATTGACCGATTGTTTCTTGGTTGTAAGGATGATTCTTTTGACCGATTGTTTCTCGGCTTCTTGATCTGGTATATTTGTAGACTCCTTCGCTGGAGTCATAGATCCGATCCAAGTATTGTTGACTGGGATTGAGTGATACATTGCATCTCAGACGCTTTCTACCCCCAGTACTGCGAGATGTCATGTTGATCGAAGAAAATAGCAACTTGTCTTTATCAACTAGAGTCACTTTAGGAGGGTGACTTTGTATGTCAGAAGAACGATTGTAATTCATACAGTCGAAGACAGTTTTCCTGGCTGATTTACAGCAATATTGTGCTTGAGCTTCTTGGATAGCAGACTTGAGTTCTTTGCATGTGGTTGTTGCAGGAGATAAATCTCCATCTATTACTATGATCAGTTTAGGAGATTAAGGATAGTTCAAACGGTCAAAAATAGACCATTTTGCTACCTGGCAGCAACACTTAATCACTATCTTATGATTACAACGATGCTTCGTAGGTAGAGTTACAGCAGATACATGAGACGGACCTGCGATCTTCCACTTTTGTACAATAATCTCGCGGAGATCGGTTACGTTATCAGGGTAAGCAGAAGAAGAGGGTACATATTCATGGATTACATTAGGAACATGGTTCATGTTCTTGAGATGTTTGGTCCCTTGGGTATACAAGAAAGTGCTGAGCTGATTGGCATAAGTGAGGGGGTCCTTGACTTTAGAAGTCTTTACTTTATGCAGATCAATAGCTGGCATAGATTGTACATGGCGCACCCTGTGACTTGATGAAGTTGGCTCTGATTTACACCTGTTGAGATAGGCGCGCATGTCAGGAAGGTGCACCACTTGTGTTTGGGACACCATCAATTTTCCTTGTTTGGACCTTGATATGCGCAAAGTTGGCAGATCCTGATTTGGGTTTGGTTGGTGCTTAAGAGTAGGCAAGATGCCTTACTGCATTGCACACCCGACTCCAGTGCGCTTAGTATGGCGCCCATGAGCTTAATTTATTTTCTTGGCTGAGACTTGGTTGTCTCTATCAAGAGAAATAGAACTTCTCAAAAGAGTCTGAGTAGTTATTGGTGCAAGGGCATAATCAGCAGTATTTTCTACCAAGTCAAGGACTGGAGAAGGATGAGGACAGGCCAAAGGGCACTTTCCTTTATTCTGCGTAAGAGAAGAAATATATGTGTTCTTTCTCAAGTTCGGAACTGGGAGAGAAGAGGGAGTAGCAAAAAGCCGTTTTCCTTTGTTCTGTGCCAGGGCAGCAGTGGACGTAGTAGTGGGCGCAGTCTATACAACAATATGAGGGTGCTTTCCTTTGTTCTACACAAGAGCAGAAATGGACATGTCCTCTCCCAAGTTCATAACTGGGGCGGAAGTGGGAGTAGCCAAAGGGCATTTCCCCTTGTTCTGCGTCAAGGCATCAATTGGCGCAGTCTGCGTAGAAGTTTTGATTGATGCTTTGACGGACTTCGTTGTCCAAATGGCGCACGCCTTATTCTTGGCAGCAATAGTAACCCGCCTTGCACCCCTAGCACTGATCATAGCTTCGTATGCCATTTAGTCGACTTGGACGACCAAGGCCTTCTGTGTCTTGCCGATCGACACGATATCACATTAAGTTGTCACCTTCTCATCGGAGGAGAAAGTCATCCCCAGCAAAGTCGTCATTTTGTTTGCAAAAACAAAAGTTTGATTTACAAACTAAGAAAAAAAAGTACAATTAGTACAATTTGATCTCTGGGGAAGTACAACTATAGGAATCTGATCAGAAGACAATCATTTTATCCCTTAGACGATGTGATATTGAAGACACAAGCCTCTAAAGAATGCAACAACACTTTAGCAGGAGATTATGATCATTAGTGATGCCTTAGAACTGATTTGAAACTCTATTTATAGAGTTCTGAAATAACTATTAAGCAGTTATTCTGAGTGGCATGCACTGCATTTTGTGCGCCATCCATCCAGTTATGCGGACGGTTACTTGAACTGATAGGGACGCATGGCATTCTGTGAGAGAGATGCGTGTGATCGTAGGTAGTATAGTGGACACGTTTTTTGAGATTAGTGGCATGCGTGCCCCATCATCTGTCTTCTAGATAAAAATTGATTAGGTGGCGCCAGGCAAAATTTGATTGCTGGCACCCTTTCTTAGTCTTCAGTGCTGTGGTAATTAATTATCTTGCGCCAAACGACAGCTAGTGCGATCTAGCTGTCAGCATTAATTGTAACGCTGACACAATCTTCTTGAGCGCTGCATTGCTCAAGATTCAAAAGGATTTTCTTCGGCTGACTTGTTGTCAGTAATTATGACTTTTGTGACAGCTTCTCGAGGAAGCTTGCCACATGGAGCTTGCACACCCTGATATTGGCACCACCTGACCCTCGTGCACCTTAATGACCAGCGCCATTTTAATGCTGGCACATTTATATGACTGGCGCCATTTCATTTCTAAGCTCCTACACTCGACTCTGAACCCTAAAAGAGAAACATACTATCCCGACTCCCCAATTTGAGGCCTTCAACTTAGAATCAGACCTAAGGATCATGGTCCTGTGAGATAATTGACGCTAGGGGTTCTTCACTCTTGGTAACTCTTCCAGCTCAGACGGACAGTCGGACACACCGGGGAAAGAAGAAGTGCCCCCTCCGCAGGCGAGAGACTCATGGGAGCCGCGAGAGCCACGGAAGACGAGGACATGGATAAAAAAGTCGGAGAAGTCGGATGGCAGCCTCCCGACTGCGATGCTATCTTGGTTGGAGATCCCCTCCAACTCGAATCAGTCCTCGCCCCGGATGCCTCGTAACCCATCGACATCCCTGTAGTCGGTACTACGCCCTCAGCGCCATCCTGCAAAGTGCCACCCAACAAAAGGACAATCGAGACCCTAAGGTCAGATGGTACATTGGGAGCCTGGACCTTCGTCGCCAGATCCTCAAGGGATACCCGACCAACCGGTAAGCCATCAATGGAGTCGCCTGCTGATGATTTGTAATCTAGCAAGGAAGAAGACGAGGGCATCCCAGGAGAATGTGGCACCGCAGCTGATAGGCCACCAACAATCCCCGTGAAGTCAGGGTCGAGCTAAGTCCGGGGCTCCCCCGAACGCGGCAGAGGTGTGACCATGAGGGATGGTAAGGGCAGCGTCGGGTGGGAAGCCACCACCGAGGGGGACCCGTCAAATGGATCGGACGCCTGCTGGGCACCAAGCCACGTGGAGGACTCGTGGCCGATATGGTGACAGATACCGCAGACGAGTGGCATGTTTTCGTAGATAATGTCTTGCCAAATGCTTCTACCATCCGAAAGCTGGATGAGGATCTACGGAGGGGCCAATTTGCTGAGGTTGACATCCATGAGCACACGGGCGCTGGTCTTCCACGACACAACCGACGTCGTTCGATCCACCATGATAGGGAACCCGATGCATTGAACAAGAATAAAGATGGCTTCCTTCGCAAATAGGATGAGTGGAAGACCCAGAAGGGATATCCAGACCGACGCCACCGAGACAGCCATCTTAGGATTGAATTTTGGTGCCCATTTAGACATCCGCATTGGAGCTTGCACGATAAACCATATTTCCTTCGAATGCAATCTCAGGTAGTCCTCCTCGAGGTAGGGCCGGAGGAGTAGGTGCTGGACATCAATAATGCCTATAGCGATCAGGCCGGAGAAGCTTATTTTGCCTAAAACCCTCTGCACAACATCGACCGACGGCCGCTTCATAGATAACTTACCAATCAAGGCAAGCTGAAAGTGTATGGACAATGCTGCCACATCCTCGAAAGTGAATGTTATGACCAGAGTGCATGCCATCCGAATGGAAGAAAGGGCGAGGGGAAAGAGGAGCTGGCCGGGGAAGGAAGGGTGCCCTAGACGCCGCTTCTAGGAAAGAGCGCACCGTCCTAGGTCGGAAGGTAGCTGCACCTTGAGGCGCCGAGGGAAGCGGCACGACCTCAACAGGGGCATCGCCAGATTCGGCAGAGTCCATGGGGGTGCCTTAGGGCCGGCTGTAAAAGAGAGCAAAACATTAAATATATATATATATATATATATATATATATATATATATATATATAGAGAGAGAGAGAGAGAGAGAAAGTATATATATATACTGGCACCTGAGCACGGCTGCCACCTCCATATAAGCACTGCTTGAGGAGAAGATTCAGATATCGGGAGTCTCAAGTATGGCGTTGGCAAAGCCCTGTTGCATTTGAGTATGTTTCATCTTCTTGGCGGGGAGTTTTGGTTCAATAATAACCAAGACCTCATATATCTTGCAGAGGTATTTAACTCTTCTGATGGTAGCCTTGTTCTCGATCCCTCTTATGTTCCAAGAAATAATCTTAATCATGGTTGGGGGGGTTGCGGAGTGCGGGCTTGTTTGTTAGCTGTCTTCGATGCTGATCGCATAGTCATCATCTTCCTGCTGTGTGTGTCCTTCTTCCGTCTTTGATTCTGGGGCAGTGGTGGCAGGGGAACATCCGAGGAAATCTCATCATCAGGGTATAGATACTCTACGTCTGCGAGTTCCATCAGAGGGCCAAAAGAGTTCTCCAAGCAAGTCTCCTGGGAAGTTCTCGTCGGCAACGGAAGAAGAGGTGGCGCACCCATGCCCATAGGGGGATGCTCGAAGCCAGGCGACAGGGGATAGATAGGCCCACCGAATCCTCATGAGGCACAGCAGCCGCAAGAGTGTTAGAGATGGGGCTCAGGAGTTGGGGGTAGTGGCAGCAGGAAGCGCATGGGCAGATGTCTCCAGGGTAGTCGAGGGGGATCCTATCGTCGACCATGAAGGAAGCAGTGGGCCCGGTCGCCGCCATAGACCCGGAGGCGCCAAAGGAAGCATCGCACTGATGGTGAGAAGATGAGGCTTTGGGGGGTGGAGGGTGGAGTAAGAGAGAGCATATGTATATATGTAGTCGAGGGGGGGATGGGGATGTTATCGTCGACCATGAAGGGCGCAGTGGGCCTGGTCGCCGCCATAGACCCGGAGGAGCCGGAGGAAGCAGCGCACTGATGGTGAGAAGAGGAGACTTTGAGGGGTGGAGGATGGAGTAAGAGGAGGCTTTGGTGAGAAGAGGATCCTATCGTCGACCATGAAGGGAGCAGTGGGCCTGGTCTTCTTCTCCTGCTTTGGCCGCAGACTCCCTCCCCCCTCGCCGCCCATCTCGTCGCGCCTCCATCCTACTCGGCGGCGGCCTCCTTCACGGCCCCCACCCCTCTGCGATGGTACTGGTACCCCGTCTCAGCCCAGTCGGCGGCGCCCTACTGGTTCTCTTCCTCGGGCCACTCCTCCGCTTCGTCGTGGTGCGCCTTATGCCCCACCTAGGGACCGAGACCCCCCTCCGCGTCCCAGCCGCCGCCTCGGTCCCCCAGTTGCCGCCTCAGCCTCTGCTCGGGGCCGGATCCCTCGTTGGGCACCTCCTCGTGACTCTCTCCCTTCCCTCCGGCACTCCCTCCGCCAGGGCTCCCCCTTCGCCATCCCCTAAGTTCCCCTCATGCGCCTCCGGGGTGGGTCCCCTCTCCGCCGCCTCCCGGGGTAAGTCCCCTCCGCCGTGCCACCGGGGTCGCGCCCCCTTCTGTCGTGGCCCTCGCTCCCCGGTCAGGACGTCGCAGCCCTGCTCCTCGGTCAGGGCGCCGGGGTCCCTCCTCGGGCCCCGCGTTGATTCTCGGGTTGTCACCCGCTCCCCTCGGGTCGCGCGGTGGTGAGCCCCCAGGACTCCTTGGGTTGCACGCGGGGTTTCTCCCCCCCGCTTTTTGGCTCTTTTTGTTTTGAATTTTAATTTGCTTCGGCTGGGGCCCGCTTGTGGGCCCAGTCTCCGTTCTAGTCTTTTGCTATATATATGTATATATATAACTTCCAACTAGAGTGCTTCGCCTCCGCAGCCTTGAGGAGGATAGCCAACTCATTCAGGATGTTTGTGGCGTTGGCGGAAGAAACCAACAACCTTTCTAAGGGAAACTATGCCAAAATATGCATGGAACTTGACTTATCGAAAGATCTCCCCAACCTCATCTAAATACGTGGCCACTCAATTAAGGAGCTCTGATGGCTATATACGAGAACTTGACTCGCTCGACAACAAGATGCACACCCAACAAATTCTATACGAGAACAATATCATATTCTACAAATACTGCCATATACGTGGCCACTCAATTAATCACGGCTTTCATGTACACCCAGAACTGAAGAAGAAGGCTACCCGTAAAGCAGCACCCACGCAAACGCCCAAAAAACCTCATCAATCTCCCATCCTACCTTTACCTAACTCCCACATCCGATTCGAAGCCAGCATCAAAAATTCCCAAGATCAAGCTTCCCAGGAAAGATCCATCGTCCCATAAAACCCCTCAGACATCAATCTTGCCAACAAATTTGACATTCTCTCATATGCTAACATTTTGGAAGAAGAAACAGGGAGCAGCAACGACTCAGAAAGGGAGGAAGATACTGCGGAGTCTATAACATCGGAGGACCCTTCGGCCTCAACAGCCAAGGAGGTCCCCCAACCTTATGACACAGTCACTACCTCTTATGCTCATAATGTGGCCAATATTCAGACGGACGCTCTGGCCAACATTGGCCAAGCACCTGTGGCCAGGATGCAACAAGCATTAGACGCTGGAATCGCCAGCATGAATAGCTACTTTGGAGCCATGGTAGAAATAGTCGGAGAGGTCTATATGCACCCGAGCGAGGAAACAGACAATTTTATAAAAGTGGTCAAAAAGGCAGCAACTACCACGAAAAAAGTGAACATAGGAGGCGCCAAAGGGGTCACGGCCAGGACCACAAGGTCAGCCACGAAACCCAACAAACCTGCCTACCTTGTAACCTCAATGCTTAACATCCTTTCATGGAATGTTAGGAGCCTCGCAAATAAATCAACCTTGAGAAGATTAAACAGTCTCAAGAAAATTCACAGAATCGACATCTTCGTGATTATTGAACCCAAAATTCTCCCAAACAAACTCAGGACCATACAGATGCAATTAGGCTTCTCAACGACGATTGTCGGCTGCTATGATATTTGGATCCTCTTCACGGCCGAGGTGAAGCTTGGAATCATCCACGACTCGAGACAGGTTCTCGCATGCTGGGTGGAACACCCGACGCTCAATTCTCGCTCCCTTTTGTCCGCCGTTCATGGGAGTTGCGACATTCCAGAATGCAGGCAGCTGTGGAAAGACCTGCTGAATACCCATATTAACCACAGAAACCTCCCTATGTTCTGTGTCGGTAATTTTAATGCTATTATTTGTAGAGAGAAGAAATCAGGAGGCCGCCCCCTGCCCCCATCGGCCATTCACGACTTCAACAGCTTCATCTTTAACGCCCACATGTCTCTCCTCTAGTTCAACGGTAGAGCCTTTACCTGGTGCAACATGCAAGAAGGTGCTCAAAGGCAATACTCCCGCCTCGACCGTGCCCTCATCAACTCGAAGTGGTCGGATATGGAAATCATCTTCAACCTCTCACACCTCAACGCTACCAAATCAGATCACTCTTCCCTCCTAATTGAGATTAGTAGCAAATCAACCCAGATCAAGAAAAGCTTTCGCTTCTTCGACTTCTGGAGCTACCACCCCCAATTCAGGAACATCGTCGCTAACGCTTGGAGCGGTACGGACACTCTAGACCTCCTTGCCCGTGTCATAAATAAACTTAAAGCTACAAGGAAAGCTCTCACTACTTGGAGTAAGGAAGCGTTCGGGAACATCTTCCAGGCTGTCTGTATCGCTGAGGATGATGTTACCCGCACGGAAGATCTTTTTGCTATCGACAGATCCCCAGTCGCGTGCTCCTCCGTGAACCTCAACAGAGCGCTGCTGAAATTCTGCCTGAAAGTTGAGAATAAATTCAAGAAACAGAAGGCTAGACTGAAATGGGACAGCGAGGGAGACAAAAACACTAGCTACTTCCACTCCTGTGTCAAGAGGCACAGACAGCAGCTCAACCTTCACCAGATTGCTGATGAGAACGGGCACATTATTAAAGGTCAAGAGGGTATTCAACTGGCTGCTGCTAATTTCTACTCTCGACTGTTCACCAAAGAAGACATTTCCAGAGACGTGGAATTCCTAGCGATCATCCCACGCCTGATTGACGACAGAGACAACATCTAGCTGAAGCTCCTCCCTTCCGAAGGCAAAGTGAAAGATGTTGCTTGGGCTCTAGACGAGCACAGTGCTCCTGGGCTTGACGGATTCACTGGCGTCTTCTTCAGAACGTGCTGGGACATCATCAAGTCGGACATCCATCAGGCGGTCATTGCCTTTTTTTAAGGAGCCAGGTGTGCTAACCTGATTCTCATTCCTAAACGGGATAACCCGGAGGAGTTTAAAGACTTCCGGCCTATAAGCCTGTGCACCTTCACTAACAAAATTATCTCCAAGATTATTGCCAACCGCATGATCGAGATCCTCCCCAAAATTATCTCCGGAGAGTAGAGAGGCTTTGTTCGAGGCCAGAACATCTTAGACAACATCCTGATGGCTCAAGAAATGACCACATGCATGAAATTACTAGCTAGGGGGGAATATTGCTATCAAATTAGACATGGAGAAAGCGTACAACAGGCTAGACTGGCAATCCATGATCTGGGTCTTCATGGCATTCAGATTTTCGAAAAGTTGGACCAACATTGTGTGGAGATCGATCAGCAATTTGTGGTTCTCCACGGTTAATAACGGTCAAGCTGAGGCTTCTTCAAATACAGTCGCAGAGTCAGACAAGGAGATCCTCTATCTCCCACCATCTTCATCATCGTCGTGGAAGCTCTGAGAAGAAATCTAAATAATATGGTGGGCTCCCCAAACTTCTAGTATTTCCACACCACTAGAGGTTGTCCTATCATCACCCACCTGGCATACGCTGATGACATCCTTATTTTCTCCTCTGGAGACGTCGAATCAGTAGAGGTGGTCCACAACACATTGCAGAGATACACCAGATGCTCGGGTCAGTGAGTTAATCCCAGCAAGAGCGTCATCTATGTCCATCACAAGACCGACAGAGAGCATGCCTCAACTTTTACCAAAATTACCTTCTTTGTTGTTGCGTACCCACTTTTCTACTACTTAGGGTGTCCGTTGGTGTATGGCAAATCTAATGCAGGGATTTTTGAAGGGCTAGTGGGCAAAATCAGTAAAAAAAAAAACTTGAGGGGTGGCACAACGCTATATTATTGCCTGCAGGAAGATGATTCTGATTCAATATGTGCATGCATCTATCCCCATATATACCCTAGCCGCCTGCTTCCCCCTAAGAAGGTTCTCACCTCTATTGAAAATCTCTTTTCCAATTTCTTCTGGGGCCATTGTGACAGTAAGAAAAAGCATCATTGGGCAAGCTGGGACACCATGACAAGTCCCACCGATGCGAAAGGCCTTAGATTTTGTAGGCTTTCATACGTCGTTGATGTTTGTTCCATAAAGTTGTGGTGGCAGCTTCGAGTGAGTAGAAATCTCTGGGCGCGGTTCATGAAGGCCAGATACTTCAAACACATTCATCCGTACGCCGCTAACTTCAACTGTAGATCCTCCGCATCATGGCGGCGCATCCTTTATGGCCAGAGCCTCGCTGAACGCCTGATTCGCCTCCAGCTGGGATCTGTCACGCCCCGATCCCGCTAGGGTCGTCCGTCTTGCCTGGATCCCTGCGGGATCGATCGTCCTCGCTCAGGCGTGATGCCGTACAAGCCTAAGTTGCGCTTGCACAAGGCCATACACCTGTACAAAATAACTAGTCAAGCAAAACAGACGCACGCACCCACTAGTTAAGCAAAACTCACGCACGCACCCATTCATTTCAGAAAACCAAATATTGGACACAGAGATTTGAAATGGAAATACTTCTTTTATTGATAACTTGATAGGAATACAAATACAAAGCTTTGCAAACTCAGAGTGCCTTATATTGGCTACATGAATCTCTTTGAAACTCTCTTTTTGAAAATAGCCGTAATACCCATACATCATATCCCTTATTACAAGCTGGAATTGAAAGACACCTTCAAAGAAAATGAAAACTTGAAACTTGACTGGAATGAAAATGAAGCTTCGAGGCAATCCACAGCTCTACTGGACTAGACGAGCTTCGGTGCCTCACTTGAAATCCTCCTGTCTTCTTTTGCTTTCTGAAAAGGATGCCCATAACGTGGGTCAGCACACATCATGTACTGGCGAGCCGCTTTTGGCCGAACTCGTAAATCTCTGTACTAAATCAACATGTGAAGCTAACATTTACTAGTGATCTTTCTACTTGTTTAGGTTCTTTTTAACAATTCATAAGAACATGACAGTAGAATATAATTCATAGCAACTTACCCTCGCTGATAGTCATCCCTGCACAAAAACATGTTAGCACAATTTTCATAACGAGTAATTCATGTTTCATTCATGCAGATATTGAAGTTGTCATTCGGGTCATGCAGGTGGACTATTCTATATGTTGGTCCATGGGTTATCCCCATGATTAGCTGCTGTGACTCTCTTGGGTTCAGCTCATCGCTAAGGACTCAGATATCGACTCCTATTTTCACATGAAGGCCCTAATCTCTCCTAGGCCGAGCGGTTCCAGGTGCCCCCAGATACCACCCGAGAGACAAATATTTTTTTTGTATACAAGTTATCCGAGACCAAATGTATGCTCTAGCCGTTCTATCAGATGAGACACATTTGGCTTATGCACAGATATACGACACGTTTGTTTTGTGCCTTCAGATTTATCTCAACACGTACAAGTTCGTCTGTACATGTCTACATTTTCAAGCATATTAGTGACAAACAGATGATCATTCTTATCGAGCAGATAGAGTAGCAATACATATTCTTGCAATTGATTCAATTCAATTATCTTCTCTTATCTTTTGTGGATGTGGTATCGTTGATCATTGGGACAAGGCAACAGAGTGGACTAGAGATCATTTTTATTAGGTGTACAGATCAATGTTTGTTCGGTTGAAGCAACTCACCAAGATGAATCTTAGTTGAGAGAAGAAGGGACTTCACGTGACGTTCATGAATAATTCACTCGCCCTACATTGGCACCAACAGTTGATTAGCATACTTCGTCTCTTTCTCTCAAGATTCGGAATGAATGCGAAATGCGATGAAAGCGAACAATGAAAACAAATTATCGAAAACTAACACGAAAATGCATTCATCAAAACCAATCAGCGAGAGAAAACATTCAACAAAACTCTTGGATTCATTTCAATAGAAGCCAATCCATCAATTGGAATGGTTCATTGTATTTCATCCGTGATCAATTGATACTGGCAAAGGTTACACCAAATACTCAGTTCATGACTGAGTCAAAAAGCCATAGGTATTACATAGTGGACCGCGAGGAGTGTAGCACTACATAATAACCCACTGAGAAAAAGTTTTGTCCTCAAAACTTAAGAAACAAACTCACCTCCACTATTGTTGCATTCTGGATCAAGCAACGTGGAGAGATTATAGACGCGCGCTGTCACCGTGTTGGCATTCCGCAACTGCTGGTTGTGCGGATTATCTCGGAGCGGCGGTGGGCCTGGCAGCTGCCCATGCTCTTCAGTGTCATTACGATTCTGATCCGTTCTATTCTTTTTCGGGCAATTTTTGACTGAGTGGCCCTGTTGGCCACAACGAAAACAAGCGTTATTAGCGGCACGATAGTCCTCCTTGATGTGCCCACTCTTGCCATAATAACTGCAACTCTGGCCATTCATATAGCGACAGTCTTCTTTAACATGCCCTCGTCGACCACAGAAGGCGCAAATGGGCTTATTGTTTTATTTTCTGTCAGTCTTTTTCTCTCCGTCATGATATCTTTTGGCGGGTTGATTCCGACTGTACTGCACTTTATTGGACACCTTCTTCAGGCAGAACTATTCCACCTGTAGCGTCGCCTCAAAGGCCTGAGAATACGACCCACATTCTCGATTCAGCACACTTAACTCGATGACGTCATTCAGACCTCCAAAGAATCGATTTATACGAGTCTGTTCGGTGGGAAGCATAATGACAGCAAAATTTGCTAACTTGGCAAATTCATACTCATAGTCCTCCACGGACATATCTTCCTGTTTCAGTATGATGAAGTCATCCTCCATCTTCTTGCTCATGGCTGGAGGCAGATATTGATCCAGAAATACCTTCTTGAACGAGGCCCATGGGATCTTTCCATTCCTAGCCGTTGCAAGAAGCGTCGGCTTCTTCGCCTTCCACCAATCCTTTGCCCGCAGTCGTAGAAGCATAACGGCACAAACTACCTTCTTGTAACTCGGAACTCCTACGAACGCGAACAGACTCTCCATTTTGTCAATCTAGTCTATCACCTTATCGGATGATGTCCTGTCTTCAAATTCTGGAGGTTTCGCGTCTAAGAAGTCCTTTGGCCTAAAGGAAGTGTGCCTTTGCGCTGGCTGGGGCTCGTCACCCTCCACGGGCTCAATCTCGGGCGTTTCCGTTGGTTTGGTCACTGCGGTGGTATCCCAATTTGCCGCAAGCACGATTACAAGTTGGGTCAAGGATTCCAACTGTTTCTGCTGGACCTCTATTTGGGCCTGTTGTATTTGATTGCATTCCTCACTGTCCTGCCTCTGTAATTCCAACAATGTCATGATCCGTTCTATCAGATCTGTCGAGGAAGCTGGTCGTAGAGGGGCTATTTCTCTACAAAAGAGTATAACTTCTGTCAGTCTCATAAAATATTATGGACTTATTGTATGGGGTATTGGTTTTCATAACTCAAAATTGGGACTCTTTTGAAAGCCATAAAAGTACTTTATATGCTTTTTCAAAAACGATATTTGCAAGAGGCCAAGGACGTAAAGCCGTACTCTGATACCACTTTGTCACGCCCCGATCCCGCTAGGGTCGTCCGTTTTGCCTGGATCCCTGCGGGATCGATCGTCCTTGCTAAGGCGTGATGCCGTGCAAGCCTAAGTTGCACTTGCACAAGGCCATGTACCTGCATAAAACAACTAGTCAAGCAAAACACACGCACGTACCCACTAGTTAAGCAAAACTCACGCACGCACCCATTCATTTCAGAAAACCAAATATTGGACACAGAGATTTGAAATGAAAATACTTCTTTTATTGATAACTTGATAGGAATACAAGTACAAAGCTTTGCAAACTCAGAGTGCCTTATATTGGCTACATGATTCTCTTTGAAACTCTTTTTTTGAAAATAGCCGCAATGCCCATACATCATATCCCTTATTACAATCTGGAATTGAAAGACACCTTCAAAGGAAATAAAAACTTGAAACTTGACTGGAATGAAAATAAAGCTTCGAGGCAATCCACAGCTCTACTGGGCTAGACGAGCTTCGGTGCCTCACTTGAAATCCTCCTGTCTCCTTTTGCTTTCTGAAAAGGATGCCCACAACGTGGGTCATCACACATCATGTACTGGCGAGCGACTTTTGGCCGAACTCGCAAATCTCTGTACTAAATCAACATATGAAGCTAACATTTACTAGTGATCTTTCTACTTGTCTAGGTTTTTTTTAACAATTCATAAGAACATGACAGTAGAATATAATTCATAGCAACTTACCCTCGTCGATAGTCATCCCTGCACAAAAACATGTTAGCACAATTCGCATAACGAGTAATTCATGTTTCATTCATGCAGATATTGAAGTTGTCATTCGGGTCATGCAGGTGGACTATTCTACATGTTGGTCCATGGGTTATCCCCATGATTAGCCGCTGTGACTCTCTTGGGTTCAGCTCATCGCTAAGGACTCAGATATCGACTCCCATTTTCACATAGAGGCCCTAATCTCTCCTAGGCCGAACGGTTCCAGGTGCCCCCAGATACCACCCGAGAGACAAATATTTTCCTTGTATACAAGTTGTCCGAGACCAAATGCATGCTCTAGCCATTCTATCAGATGAGACACATTTGGACTTATGAACAGATATACGACACGTTTGTTTCATGCCTTCAGATTTATCTCAACACGTACAAGTTCGTCTGTACATGTCTACATTTTCAAGCATACTAGTGACAAGCATATGATCATTCTTATCGAGCAGATAGAGTAGCAATACATATTCTTGCAATTGATTCAATTTAATTATCTTCTCTTATCTTTTGTGGATGTGGTATCGTTGATCATTGGGACAAGGCAACGGAGTAGAATAGAGATTATTTTTATTAGGCGTATAGATCATTATTTGTTCGGTTGAAGCAACTCATCAAGATGAATCTTAGTTGAGAGAAGGAGGGACTTCACGTGCCGTTCATGAACAATTCACGCGCCCTACATTGGCACCAACAGTTGATTAGCATACTTCGTCTCTTTCTTTCAAGATTCAGAATAAATACAAAATACGATGAAAGCGAACAATGAAAACCAATCATCGAAAACCAACACGAAAATGCATTCATCAAAACCAAGCAGCAAGAGAAAACATTCAGCAAAACTCTTGGATTTATTTCAATAGAAGCCAATCCATAAATTGGAAAGGTTCATTGTATTTCATCCGTGATCAATTGATACCAGCAAAGGTTTCACCAAATACTCAGTTCATGACTGAGTCAACAAGCCGTAGGTATTACATAGTGGACCGCAAGGAGCGGGGCACTACAGGATCGGACGAATCATCCCTATTTTTTGAACGTTGGGCCGGGGACGGTCTCCTTCCCTAGTCACTAGCCGTCCCTACCAACAGTATGATCAAGGAGATGTAGGACCCAGCGAGGACCTGGAACTGGGATAAGGTTCAGAAATGGGTCAGGGATGAGGCCGCCGCTACGCTCCTCGACACGGGTCTGAAGATCGATACAGAACCTGACATTCTGCAGTGGTCTATGGAGGCCAATGGATCCTTCTTGGTAGCATCGGTCAATAGTGTTGTTCACGACAATGGGGCGCCTTTCTCTGTCATCGGATCTTTCTGGCAACCCTATATTCCCAAAAAATGGTCCTTTCTGATGTGGATAGCATTTCGTAAGAAGTTTTCTACCGACGATGCCCTTAATACTATTGACTTCAGCTTAGCATCTGCATGTCATTGTTGTACGGAGAGACAATCCAAAATGGTTGATCATATTTTCTGCTCGGGTGACTTACCTACAAGGGTTTGGACAGCTCTCTCATACCGTTGCAGATAGGATCAGGACAGTGGGAGCTTCAACAATCTTCTGACCACTTGGGCTAACACCTCTCACGACCACCAGATCGTTTCAGCCACTATCACATGGGTCGTCTGGAAGAACCGCAACAAATTCAGATACGAGGGCCACCAATATTCGTCCAACCAACTTATCCGGGAGGTTCTCCGTCAAACCCACAAAGTCAGCAGACACTGCAAACACGGCCATGAAGACTTCTGGTGGTCTTTACTCTCCTGACTCTTATCGTCCATGATTTGGACGCCAGCCTTTCTTCTTGTTTTTTCGGTCTTACTTTTGCGCTTACTTGTAAAGGCTTCAGCATTTTACGCCTTGATATGAATAAAGTTGAGTTTTGGGTAATATATATATATATATATATATATATATATATATATATATATATATATATATATATATATAAAAGAAAATATATATATATATATATATATATATATATATATATATATATATATATATATATATATATATATATGTATATGTATATATATATATATATAAAATATATATATATACAGTGACTCTGTCTGTCACTATTGAGCACCCTCTTCTCCCGAAAAAAGTTCTCTTATTGGGGGTGCATGGGAGTTGCTCCCACCACGACATGCGCCTTCTTTGGGCTGCCCTCCTTCACACGCAAGACACCTACCCGCTCCTCCCGTGGATTTGTATTGTGGATTACAACATCGTCATGGAGAAGTCTGAGAAGATGGAGGGAGACCGCCTATCAACTAGGCCATGCAGGCACTACACCATAATAGGCGATTACCCACGGTTATTACCGTGACAATTATTTTTCGTCACGGTAATAACCGTGACTAGTGGGGCGTGGTTATTATTTGGTCACGGTAATAACCGTTACAAATATTTGTTTTGGTAACGGTTATAACCGTGACAAATATTGGCAAAGGTAATGGTTATAACCGTGGCAAATATTCCATTTGTCACAGTTATTAATGTGGCAGTTAGTTTGTTTTGTCACAGTTTTTACTGTGACTACATTATCTTTTTCGTTACTATTCTCCACTAATTGTCACAGTTATAACCATTACAATTGGACTATTTAAATAAAAAAAAACTACATTCAACTTGTAACTAAACAATAAAAAACATATCCAATTTCATAATATTTTAGTTTCATAATAATTCAACCATTCCAAACCAATAACTAAACCACAAAATTTTCAATAACAATTCCGAGCAAGTAACTAAACCACATAATTTGCAATAACAATTCAACCATTCCAAACTAGAAACAAAACCACATAATTTCAAATAACAATTCAACCATTCAAATTAGTAATTAAACTACATAATATTTGAAAAATAAGCAACTAAACCACAGGATGTTCAATAGCATCCATACATTAATATTTTAGTAAGGAAACATTCCATTGTTGGTTTCAATGACAACAAAACAAGGCTCTAGATGCATGAAGCAAACCACAAAACATTTCAAACTCTTGTGTTTTTGGATAATCAAGACGAGGCTCTAGATGCATGAAGCAAACCACAAAACATTCCTGCATGTAAGATTAAAAGAAGTATCAAATTAAAAAGCGTGCAAACTAGTAAAAGAAGTTTCAGGAAAAACATACATGTGAGCACATGTTCTTTGCACATATGACAAACTGTAAATCTGTAAGAGTGAAAGAAGTTTCAGAAAAAAACCAGTGTTAAGACAGATACCTCGGGGCGATGTTACTCATTTATTTATTGGGTTAAACTGATGTTTCCATTAAACAGTGAGGTTAATAAGCCTGCTAGCAAAAGCAACAAAGTTTTTGGGAAAAACCTGCTTTGCAGTTCTGAAACTATTGGAAATGACCAAACTAGATATGTATGGAAATGACAACTATTTACTTTATTAGGGAATATAAAAGGTGATGGGCATTTATAAAAGGGAACTTTGATAAGCTGCAATAACTTTCGGAAGCACCTCCATGACTGCTGTCAATAGTAGTCCAAAATGGACAGCAACTTCCAAGTCTGTCCTTAACCTTTACCAATTATCTTGTGTTTTGTTCAATAACTTGACTGCTGGCAAACATATCCTGCAATTTCCCAGGTTGCACATAACCAGGCTGCAATTTCCCAGGTTGCACATAACCAGGGCTTAACACATAATATGAGATGAACATATTACTCATATTTTTGAAGTTTAACATCTAGCTTTCACATATACTATAATATTACCAGCAAGAAAACTTCGTATGAGAATTATAAATCAAACCCCGACTTCAAAACCTTTATCCCCTTGTGAAATTTACACCTCACTAAATCAATGAGACTGTCATGTTGAAAACTTCTTAGTGCATTTTGTGTGTAGAATCTCTGAGCTTAAATGCATTCTAACAATCTGGAGTTCTCATGATGTAGGAGGTATAATTTTCCTCTTATGCTTACAATCGTACATGTGTATTCGTAAGTGTGTAGCACATAGATGCAGCTTAAATTTTCTAAATTGTTTTTGGAATTGTGAAGCATATATAGAAGTAGTGTGATAGGATTCCAGTACAAGAAAAGGAAGAAGCCGATTCTTTGTGAAAGAAGATACGAGGGAGGTCTGAATTATGCTAGAAAGTTGATCAAATTGAGTAACTATTTTAGAACAGCGGATAAACAGAAGTCCTATCAGACATAACTGCAGGTTTTGGGAGAGACTATAAAACATATTCAGTTAAACTGAGGTAGCCAATCTACAAAATCAGTCTCACCCATTTTATCAAAGAAAACCATAAACATTAGGGCTGCAATCGAGCCAAGCCGAGTAGAGCTTTGCATGTTCAAGCTCGGCTCATTTATGAAAATAATTTATCGAGCAGAGCTCAAGCTCAAGCTTGAGTCATGTTCAAGCTCGAGCTCGAATTGGCTCCCGAGCAGCTTGGCTCGGCTCAACAAGAGATCGTTTACACAGCTCGATTCCCAAACACTGAAAAGTGGCTGACGTTGAATGGTGTTAAGACAGATACCTCGGGGCGATGTTACTCATTTATTTATTGGGTTAAACTGATGTTTCTATTAAACAATGAGGTTAATAAGCCTGCTGGCAAAAGTAACAAAGTTTTTGGGAAAAACCTGCTTTGCAGTTCTGAAACTATTGGAAATGACCAAACTAGATATGTATGGAAATGACAACTATTTACTTTATTAGGGAATATAAAAGGTGATGTGCATTTATAAAAGGGAACTTTGATAAGCTGCAATAACTTTCGGAAGCACCTCCATGACTGCTATCAATAGCAGTCCAAAATGGACAGCAACTTCCAAGCCTGTCCTTAACCTTTACCAATTATCTTGTGTTCTGTTCAATAACTTGACTGCTGGCAAACATATCCTGCAATTTCCCAGGTTGCACATAACCAGGCTGACAGCAATATTTCAGTCCAGGATGCCTAATGTATCAATTCAGGAGGCAATTTCAGTCCAGCAATATTTCCCAGGTTAATATTTCAGTCCTCGTAATCCCACTATTATTCCTATCAGTTCAGGAGGCAATGACAGTTCATAGTCAAATAGCTGTTCAGAGAAGGGAGAGACTAAGCATGTGATTGCTTTGTGTCTAAGCTTGTGACCTATACCAGTTAGTTGTGATGATGTGAGTATTGTAGAGTGTCAACAGGCCAGTGGGTAGTAATGACTGATCATTAGGCAAATCGATAGTTGTTTGTGTCAATGAAAATGTGAGAGTATAAGTGAATAGCAGTAAAGGGGATATGGTACAGATTATCAGGACATTATCGGCCTGCTTAACAAGCAATATTGTGTCAAATGTTGAGCAACTAACATATTACATGTCAAAATAATAAGGTTGGCTGAAATTATAATATTGGTAAATGCAAGATGCCAAATAGCCAGAATAAAGGGGTTGTGCTAGTTCTAATTTTGGAACCATTAAATAGTAATAAGTGCCTAGAAATATATTTTCTCATCAAATTTAGTGTACCTCCAAAAGTACACCACCAACCTTCCTCCGAAGCGCTCCATACTGCATAAAGGAAGCTCAAGATCAATATAATCACATAAACACTTTACTATCAACACATACTTATCGTTTGTATATATATACCTGTTGTCACAAATACCTGAGCCGTTTGGCTCCCCAAACAAGAAAACCTCCATCAGCTATTTCACAAAGAAAAGATATTCCATCTTGTGGACCATCATAAACTGTTGCTTCTGGCTTTATCACCTCGGACACATAAACGATTTTCTCATCATCTTGCACTTTTCTTCTATGACAGGTAGTGTGAGATTCTATAAATCCCTTGGCTGCATCCTCTCGTTCCCGTCCAAGTAAAATAACATTTTGTTTTCCTCCATGAGCCGGTCCATCATTGTTATCATAGACAACGGGACTATTATTGTTGTTACTAGGGACACGACCGACGATATTCAAAACATGATTCAAATTTCCTGTAGTTTTACTGATATGCACGGAGTTAGACGCCCCTTCTGTCACGGGCGTTCCAGAAGCAAAAGTTGGATTTTGGGGCTGATGTGTAGCGTCGCCACGAGTGAGCAATTCCCGTAACATAACCTCAACAATATCCAACCTTTGGAGAACCTCTGGGTTGGTATTTTTGTTGGCTATTGCCTTTGCTGCTTGTCTAATTTTTATTTGCTTCACCGAGGATGTGGAGCTAACTACACGACAACGAGTCTTTTTATCAACTCCAAAAACTTCAGCAATAGGGTCAGTCTCAAGGTCTTCTAGGCTTGACACACCATCATGACCACTCGTACTTGCAGCTTCTTTTTGCCTCTTTTCTGCTGCTTCTAATTCATTCTGCAATTTGACATGTTATAAGAAAAATATGAGTTTAAGGAGGCTAAAAAGAGTTCAACGATAACATATATGACTGCGAAACTTTATCAATTCTCTTTATCATCCATAAAGGAGCATGAATAGAACGATAACATATATGAAAGCCTTATTTTATACAAATAGAACCTTATTTTGTACTTACATATTTTTCTAATGCACATGAAAGCACATTTCCAGTAGCCTTACTTTTGTGGGCTCTCTTCCACGCTTCTGACCGTGTAACACCCTCTGCAGGATGTTCTTCCTCCTACAAGTACAAGTAGGAATTAAAAACAGTACTTCCAAGAGCATGGGTAACAATATCAATCTTTTTTGGAGTAAAATTATGGTATAATACACACCAATTCTTCGTATACTCTTTTATAACTTTTCCTTCCAAGAGCATGGGAGATTTTATATTTGGCCTTGTTTTCAGCATTCTTCTTGCGTTTCTCAATCTTCTTTGGAGTGTACTCATTCCCGATAAACTTCTCCCACCAGATTTTATCAATATCATCAGGACATTGAGCCAGTGCTAGAGGTTTCGGTAAGTATATTCCTTCTTTGTTCTTGATTGTGGCTCGTAGGTGATACTTCATTGTCCTTAAAAATTGTGGAAATTTTGCTTCCAATAGTGGTCGAGCAAGGATGGGATCAATATTGAATTCAAACTCCGTCTGCCACAACAACAATAAAGCATATAAGGCATTCTTTAAGTAGCTGAAACAATTACAAAAAATGCTCAAAATATATGTAAAGAAGTAAAACAAAAGAGTGATTTACCATCAACGAAGTCCAAAGAGCGTCAGTGTACACCTTATCCACATTCCTCCAGTCATCATAACCAATTGGGATGTGAGCTCGAATATATTTTCCACATCTACTACTCCATTTTGTTTCGTCTTTACCTCTAATTACACCATTTGCTTCAATGTGGAGCAAGTATCTTTTGTCTTTTGATGGAGGGGGGGCTTGTGTTCCACTAGGATTGGATGACATTCTGCACTCATCAAAACATTAGAGCAATAACAAATATCAAAATGATGAGGTAGCATACAAGGAGGCTAATTGACTGGTTAGCTTCATACAGGTTAGCAAACCTGTGTTATCAAACAGGTTAGCTTCTTACAAAATGCAAACCTGTCCCACAGTCGCAAACATATTTCAGATTTCACATTTTGTACACAACAGTCGCAAACATATCAAACGGGCATGCTGGTATAGAATTAATCTAATTGCACATAGTGTGTGAGTGAAAGTTTGCACAAGTTCCCTTCCTGGCTTTGCACAAGGCAACAACAGATCAAACCTGTGTGTAGGCCTTTAAACATATCAAACCTGTGTTATCAAACAGGTTCCCTTCCTGGCTTTGCACAAGGCAACAACAGATCTACAAAGGGAATCCTGTGTGTAGGCCTTTAAAGGAGGGGGAAAGTTTGTGTAGGAAACACTGGACAGTGGGAAGAGATTTCCCTGAAACAAACTTTTGCAGGCCAATTGGGCCTGCATACTGGTTGAACATGGATTAGATTACTACTATTAGCAGTTATTATAAGGGCACCTACAGCAGAAAGTTTGGGCCTGTGCATTCCAGTGCACTTGGCCTTTACTGTTAGACAAACAGACTTGTAGGAGGTGATGATTTCAGTGTACTTTTATACAATTGCCACTCATGGCAGCAGGTATTTTGGCAGCAGTACATGGATGTTTGCCACTGCAAGAGGAAGGAGATTTCCTATGAAAGGTCTGTACAGAGCTGGAGAGAGGGCAAGGGATTGTAGGCAGTTGGAAAACTCCCTACAAATAGCTGTAGTGGTAGGCATAATCTGTGTGTAGTAATGATGGTTGTATTAGTTTAACAGGGAGTGTGTGATAGTTTTAGGAAGATATATGTATAGAGATTTGGTGAGTGTATCTATATATATGTCAACAAACTTGTATGTGTGTGCATGTTACATATATTGTGTCAAGTGTGCACATATATAATTGTGTGTGTGTTTCACATTAGACACATGAGTGTGTCGGCTATGAAGAGGATGTCATGGTGTGCATAGGGTAGAAGTGATAAGGAGTTCTGAGTATTGCTTATAGGGATACATATGTATAGTTTGTATATATGCATATAGTATATGTATGTGTGTGAGTGAAAGTAATGGCACAAGGGCTATTGCAGATGTGTACCACAGACTGGGAACTGAAGATAGCTTTCAGTTTATTGTATAGATCAGGAGGAGGTTGCCTCATGTGTATCTTAAACCTGTTACGGTCTGTAGGATAACATTAGTGTATCAGTTAAGAAGGAATGTCATGGGTGAATGCAGGTGTGTGTCTATTTTGTGCCAGTATAGTATAGGTGTATCAATCCTCAATAGAAGGGGATTACATGTGTAGGACTATGTCAAGAGAGGGACAGGTTGGAGAAGTACACTGTTGCATTTGCCACAACAGTAGCAGTTGAAATAGGGATGCTTGCAACTGTAGCCCTGCTGCACTAGGCAGCAGACATGGAGAGTTTGGCCAGGCTTGGCTACTGCCAATGCAAGAAATCTGGAGAAAACTCTCTGTGCAAGGTTAGAAACAGTTAGGGGAGGGGATAAAGCACCCTGTGTGCAGTCCTAATTGCTAGGAATGTGTGAGAGGGTGTGTTATAATACACGCTTGTACAATTGTGTGTGTATACATATGTGGATAAGGGGATTTATGGCTTGATAGAAGGGAATGAAGGGGGAATTGCATGTACATGTAACGTATAATTCAAAGACTGATAACTGATAACATATCAAAAAGGACAAAACAACAGTATCAGTATCTTTGGAGTGGCACGATACTACTTTTCTTTGGAGTTCTTTGGCACCAAAGACTGATAACTGATAACATATCAAAAAGGACAAAACAACAGTAACATATAATTCAAAGACTGATAACTGATAACATATAATTGTGTGTGTACATGTATTAGTTGCGAAGTGGCACGATACTAGTTTTCTTTGGAGTTCTTTTTGAATTTGTTACTGATATTAGTAAAATTACAATCTTTCTGGCTGTGGATGTCTGCTTTGTCTGGGACAAAGCAACAGTATCAGTATCAGATGGTAGGTTGGAATGTAATGTAAGGGGCTGAACAAAATTACAATCCTAAAATTGATACCAATATAGGGGCTGAACAATATAGAAATATAGACCGAAATAGATATATAGGACTGAAATATATAACTGATACTGATAGAAAAACAACAACTGATACATGCATACATGGAAGAATCATAGGATTGAGCCAATTGTAAATCCCCCATCAGTTATAATTGATAGTCTAAAACAACAACTGCATTAACAGTCCACACTTCAAGTGCAACAGTCCAGAACATTAACATTAAAACAGTGCCAAATAGCCACCAAGCTTGTATTAATGCCCAAAATAGCAACAAACTAGTATTATATTCATTTTTTCCCAATGTATTTTAATAGTGGAGCCAAGTGAGGTTGTTCCACAATACAGGATTGGAAATTTTTTTGGTATATTCAGCCCATCAACCTCATCAGTCATTCGCTTTGGAGAACGAAGAACAACCGACCAATCAGGATTTTGAATGTCTGTTACATAAAAAACCTGACTTGCTTCAAATGCAAGAATTGCTGGCTCATCATACTCCCCATCAGTGCTCTTCAACTTTTTTAAATTCACCATCAACAAGTTAGAGTTTGGGCATAACTTACAACCATTAGTCTTATCTCCAACATTCACCCAATCACAATAAAACACAACATGGTGAAAGTCATAATAATCAACCTCTATTATCTCTTTGATGATCCCATACCAAGTAGTATCATCATCCTTACGGTTTTGGTCTTTTGAACTTGTCCTGAATGTGGTCATTGCATCCATGCAAACGCCGCTATCTTGTGTTGCAACCCTGTCGTCATAACTCAGGGGAGAAAAGATGTAGCCATTGACCCTGTACTTAATATATGCTTTGGCTTGCCGACTTGACCACTAATGTATCGCCAGAGCTCTCCATCCATACATTCTTCTTCAATTAACTAGTAAAGCAATAAAGTAATTACAATTAACTAGCACCACATCAAGTAAATAAGACATATATTATAATTTAAATACACACCTTTTTGTGCAACCAATCAATGAATTTAGATTGTATCACTACTTCGGCCTCTTTAGTGTTACCACGGGACGTAGTTTCCAAAGTCGAACGATAAAAACTGAAAATCATTTAAACTGAATAAAATATAAATAGAAAAGATTTTTTTTAACAATTCTTTCTTCCAAAGACGAGTGATACCTGTAGTACTCTGCTAGTTTCGGTATTTCCAATCTAAAAATTATCCATCTTCGAATTTGTCTTCATTGTACCCCGGTTAACTTAATCATTTTACCCTCTATAATAGAGCGCTCATACACATCATCACCATTTTCAACTAGATAAGATGCATGAGTTGAACTATGATTACCATCACGTGGATTTGGCATGTTCTCCATGGCATATCTAACAGACTCTGAAATAAGATACGCCTCGGCAATCGACCCTTCAACATAACGCTTGTTACTAGGAATATTTTTGCACTCCTTCATAGACCTTATCCAATAGAGCAATTAAACAAGTTAGTTTTCATATAAATCAATAACATTACAACAAGATAATCATCTCACCTTTCAAATGGATACATCCAAATATATCTCGTAGGTCCACAAAGTAGAGCTTGGTCAGCAAGATGCACCATTAGGTGGATACTGATGTCAAAAAAGTGAGGAGGAAAATAATGCTCCAACACACATAATGTCTCAGCGATCATATCTTTTGCAGCTTGGACATGCTTACGATCTAGGATCTTTGAGCACAATATGTTGAAGTATAGACATACTTGCATAATGGCTCTTTTAAGGTCACGATTATTTGGAAATGCATATTGAAGCATGACTGGCAACAAATATTGTATGATGATGTGGTAGTCATGTGACTTCTTTATATGCAAACTGAGTAGTTGAAGACTAACAAGATTGCTCAAGTTAGATGCAAATCCTGATGGAAGCTTTAAGCCTTTTAAGACTATGCAAAGTTGCTTCTTTTGAGCATTGTCCAATGCGTAACCCGAATCTCGTTGCCCTTTTTTTTATCAAAAAGCAAATTTAGTAAATGTTCAACAACATTCTTCTCAGTGTGCATCAAATCAATACAATGTCGTACTTTATGAGATTGCCAATATTCCAAGGAAAAAAGAATAGACTTTTTATACCACGCTGGTCTTTCTTCATTGGCATCATAATTGCCATCATTATCATCATCATCATCATCACCACCACCAACACCCTCAAATGCCATTCCCTTCTTGCCCAAACCTTTCACTAATTTACCTGGTATATAGTTGATGCGGTCAAGCCTTTGCAGAAGGGCCAGTCCATTCAAACGTGGCGGAGGTTGTCTGTCCTCTCCAGTCTTATACCATCCACGTTTGACTGATCTGAATGGATGATCATCCTTCAAAAATCTTCTATACTTTGTGTACACGTTCTTTCCGCCAATCCTCTCAGACTCCGTCTCAGTAGCACAAATAGGGCATGCTTTGTAACCATGTGTTACACAACCTGATAAATTCCCAAATGCTGGAAAATCATGGATCCCCCATAACAACATTGCTCTTAAAGTGAAAGTATGTCGTCTGTCCATGTCAAATACAGACACTCCTTCCCAAAGTTGTTTCATCTCATCTACAAGGGGTTGCAAGAAAACATCAATATCTTGACTTGGTGCTTTGGGCCCAGGAATTAATAAGCACATCATCTGGAACTGTGATTTCATGCATAATGAAGGCGACAAATTGTATGGAATAACATAAACAGGCCAACAACTGTAATTAACAGATAGAACACCATGTGGATTGAATCCATCGGTCGCTATACCAAGCCAAACGTTCCGTCCCTCATCAGCAAACTCCGGCTACCTGCATTTAAGTGTTCTCCATTCTGCTGAATCACAAGGATGTCGCATTAAGTCCCACGAAGGCTCTACTTCCTTGTGCCATTGCATTTTTTTAGCAATCCATGGTATTGTGTATAATCTCTTCAATCTTGGAATCAGAGGAAAGTGCCTCAAAACTTTTTTCGGTTCTTTTGATTCCTTCCTAACCTTTCCGGGCTTCGTTTTTTCTTTAACTTTAAATCGAGGCGTCTGGCATTGAGGGCACGAAGTTGCATCTGTATACTCCTTCCAATACAACATGCAATTATTTTCACATGCATGGATGCACTTTGCCTTCATTCCTAAATCTCTCATCATTTGCTTCATTATGGGATACTTGTGAGGGAGTGTGTTCCCCTTAGGAAGCCATTCAGTCAAACACTTCAACAATTCTGTCACACTATTTCTCGACCAATTGTACTTCTTCTTTAAGTTATGCAACTCTACAATTACAGATAGAGTTGTGTGTCCATCTTCACAACCAGGATATAATTTCTTGCTTGCAATTCCTTTATATTCATAATACTTGTCGACATGGTCAAGACCATAAGCAAAAGATGTTTCAGGCACTGTATCTGCTTGAGAATTATTCGTACCACCACCTTCACCAACAGGAGCCTCATTGTGTACACCATAAGCATCATCAACCAGGATCTCCAACGCATCCCCGTCATATCGATGCCCTGTATCTTCAATTAGAACTTGATTATGGGTATGATCCTCTTCAACAAATTATTGTTTAGGACCTACTGTCATATCCATGCCCGACTTTTCCCCATGAAGAAACCAAACATCATATGTCGGAAGCATACCATTAATGATCAAATGCCTTCTAACTTTTTCAAAAGAAGCTCTTTTTGCATTTTTGCATATTTTACAGGGGCAACTACATGTTGTAAGTCCGGGGAGTGAGTGCTTCATTGCAAATTCCATAAAAAATTGAACCCTCTCTTTGTACTCAGACTTATTTCTATGTGGAATTTTTATCCACCCTTTTGGAATCGATCTTGACATGATAGCAAAAAATTATATCCTCTCTCAAACAATCAACCTAACAAACGAAAAAGATGAATATTAGTAAGATTTTATATCATTTTGAAAACGGTTTAATCGTACAATTGAAAATCTAAAATAGAATGGCTTGATATATAAAAATATATACACACCATTCCCTCTCTCCAACCGTTTTGAAGTGCGAGCCTACTAATGAAAAGTAACGTTTGGTTTGTAGAATTGGAGCCTTGGAAAGGAAAATGATTCATTTCCTTTGTTTGGATGCCAAAAAAAATGAGGAGGAAAGAAATTTGGTTCCCAAGATGAAGGAACATAGGAGGAAAAATGGCTCCTCTCACCAACCCAAATATTTATTTTTCTCCTCTAAATTTCCACAACAATGTGAATGGTTCCTAACATCGTTCTCTATAATGGTTCCTAACATCGTTCTCTGTAATGGTTCCTAACATCGTTCTAGTTCCGATATGCTCAAATCAAAAATTTAAAAATACAAAAGTTCAAGTGGGAAATGAACGAAAAGTATTCTAGTCTCTTTGAATTTTCAATTGATAATGAACCTAGAAAGCCAACCTTTGACATGTTTTTTGTACCGAGTCCTTCAAGTAACATGCTCCTTGGTTCCGTGAGCTTAAACTACATGACCAAAAAGGTGGATTTATCTACCTAAGAACTAGTATTTCAGGATATACGACAAAGGTCGCTCTTGCTCACAGCTACCTTATCAAGACTTTGCACCAACAGAGAGCATTGCCATCAGGTTGACAGTCGGTCAGATAAGGAAATCATCAATTCTTCTGTGGAGCTTCCTCCTGCTAGCATCTCCATTCTAATGGGAAAATCTTGGATGATAATATAACGATGTTTCTTTTTACTAGCAAGGAGTAAAGAACAATGTGGGAACGTGTACGTCGTGTACGGTTCAAGATCCAGTCGAAGAGGCAGGTCGGGTAAGTAAATTACTAAGTTTCGATGCCTGCTCTACATCATTCTTTGAATCTGAAACCTGACATCATGACAGACTTGTCTGAGGGATTGAAAAAACAATGGGCTTAACACATAATATGAGATGAACAGATTACTCATATTTTTGAAGTTTAACATACAATAAAAAACCAAAAATCAACAAATCCAAAAAATCGGACAGAAAGAGAGAGAGAGAGAGAGTATGAGGGAAGTACCTTCGTTGCTTCTCCAGTAATCGAAGCAAAACCCGAAACCCTAAGAAAAACCCTAAGAAAAACTAAAACCCTAAGAAAATCAAAACCCTAATAGAACCAAAATCTTGAGAGATCGTGAGAGAGAATGAGAGGTGCACCTTCGTTGCTTCTTAAAACCCTAATCGAAGAGAGATCGTGAGAGAGAAGGAGAGGGTCGGCGGTCACAGGTCGAGAGAGAGGGAGAAGGGGAAAACCAGTAACACTTTTTTCTTTTGCGGAAAATGAGTGCGGGAAATTTTGGGGGCTCTTTTTTCCTTTTGGAAGCCAGTAACACTTTTCTCTTGGCACATGTTTTGCATGTGACCTAAGTTGTAAATTTGTAACAGTTTTTATTGTTACAAATAATATAAAACTTATAAAATTTATAGAATCAGAATTGTAGTAACAGTTTTTGCTAATAGTAACGGTTATAACTGTTACCAGATTGTAACGTTAATAACCGTTACTATTTGGAAAAAAACTGTGTTACAAATTGCATATTATGGTGTAGTGAGGACTTCTTCGACTTTGCCTTCGACGCTGGACTCTCCTCCGTTTCGTTCATTGGTAATGCTTTTACTTGGTGTAATATGTAGGAACAAGAGAAGTGCCAGAGGTCGCGCCTGGATAGAGCCGTCACTGATTACCTATGGCGGGACATGGTTCATGGCACTAAGCTCACGCACCTGAGTCGCATGGAGTCAGACCACTCCCTCCTCATCTTTGAGGTTTGCTCCGTCACTAGCCAGTTTGCTAAGCAGTTCAAATTCTTGAATTTTTGGTCCCATCAGAGCTCCTTCCTCAATGTCGTCGACACCGCTTGGGCCGAGGCCGACTCTACCAACCCGCTCATCCGTATAGCCCTTCGGTTGAAGGCTACCCACTTTTTCCTCTCTGTTTGGAGCCGAATCACCTCCGGCAACATCTTCTAAGAGTTTAAACTGGCTGAAGACAACCTCAGTTGTGCCGATAATTTGTTCGCCCGAGATAGGAACCCCGAGAACAGGACGGCATGCAACCTGGCCGCAGGGGGGCAAAACAAACCAACTACATATCCACCAGATTCGAGATGAGGGCTCCACTATTTCAGAGTAAAAGGATATTCAGCAGGCCACGGGCAGATACTTCTCATCCATGTACTCTAAAGAGGAGGTCGGGTATGACACGAACTTTCTATTGGCCATCCCTCAGCTTATCTTCCAAAGGGACAACACTCTTCTGTCCCCGCCCCCCCCCCATGCTAGAGGATATTCGTGCTATTGTGTGGTCGCTTAAGCACGATAGTGCTTGGGGCCCGACGGCTTTAACGGTATGTTCTACAGGCATTGTTGGAATATCGTTGACAAGGAAATTTTGGATGTGGCGTGTGCCTTCTTCTAGGGCATGAGCTACCCCAGAGCCGTGTCATCCTCATCCCTTATCCTCCTTGTCACGACCCGCACCCAGTGTAAGGGTACGAGAAGTAAGTATGTCCAGCCTATGTCGCAGTGTCGGCGGTAGAACGCTGTCCTTGGTCACATTCATCTAACACAATATATAAGGTACCTGTACAGTATATACACTCTAATCGGAGGACAATACGAAGTACATCTCAATCACAATCTAAGATAGAAAGTACGATATGATAGATAAGAAATCTCAAAAGAAATACAAACAGGAAGGAAAATAAGTCTAAGTGTCTATACGACACAACAACAATAAAACATAATACACCTCAAAGTCTCAAATGACAACAACAAAGTAAGATAAAGCCTAACTAAACTAGTCTATGCAGTAAGGGTGATATCATCAGCTAAAGCTGGGTCCTCCTGAGAGTCCAGCTCGTAAGTGTCATTTAGGGCTGCTCCATAGTACATAGGACAGAATTCCTCGGTGTCATCTGTAATATTTTCAACAGGTCTAGTCAGGACAGGAACGAGCACAATACATCTTACGCAGTTCATAACATGGCAGAAAATATAAAGCATGCAAAAGAGTAAGATACATGAACTGTAAGAAGATGTACATAAAAACGAGAGAGATATTTGTAAACTGAAAATATATACATGATAAGTAAGAACTGTAAGTGATTAGTGATTCAAAGCATAAGATGGTTATATAAACGGCACGATGTTATACACGAGTAATCTACAGAGGTTGTACACGAGTAAACTACAAGAATGATCATATAACCACTTATACTCCCCCGTCTCCAATCAATACACAAGGATCCAGTCAAGTTATGTTACTATACACGAAGTTTAGTTTGTACACGAAGATCATGTGAGCACATGAGAGTACATGATTTCACACGATTTGTACATGAATAACACGAACACAAGGAGTACACGATGCCCATGATAAAGTATACGAACACGAAATACCCGATATATCCTATGAGGGAATAACATCGCATGAAAGATCCATATAGTACTAATCCATGATAACAAGTGTCAGCATCAAGTAAATTAATCTAGAACATGATTATAAGTCCTAGCAAGTATGAAATGATCAAAGAATGTACTCGCCTGAAATTCGAATGTCTGAGAGAATATAAAGTCCGAAGCGAGGTAACTAAGTCCTATTTAGAGCAACACAAGTCATGATGTATACAAAGGGATTATAATTTGAAGAGTACAATGTATCTACATATTTCTAGGTCAATCTGGGCCAAAGTCAACTCTTGGTCAACTCTAGTCAACTCTAAAAGTTAAACTAGGTCAACCCTAGTCAAATTAGGTCAAACTAGTTAGGGTTTGGTCAACAAAGTTAAACTAGTTTAGGCTAGTGTCACGACCCGCTCCCACTGTGAGGGTACGAGTACGTAACAGCTCCCAGCCTACGTCGCAATATCGACGGTAGAACGATGTTCTAGGTCATGAGCATAACTAACACAATATGAAATACACTCCAACTGGAGGCCAAGTCACAGAATGTACAACTCAATCACAATCTAGAGGTAGAATATAGCACGATGGAATAGATAAGGAAATCCTCAAAACTGAGGTACAACAGAAGTGAAATAAATCAAATTTAATAAATTCTAGTCATAACATCTCCGTAATAATACAACTCTGAAATAAAAAAACAACAACTAACATAAAAAGAAAGAACAGTCTAGAATATCTATACATGAATATACTAAAAAGGCTCATCAAATTTAACAGCAGCTGTCTGAACCTTCCAAGGGTCCAGGTCGCGAGTGTCATCTAGGCAAGCTCCATAGTAAAGGGTACGGGGTTCCTCATCATCCTCTGTAAAATTTTCAACAGGTCCAGTCAGGACAGGAGCGAGCACAATACATCTCACACAGATCATAGCAGGTTAGGAAATATAGACATGCAAAAGAGTACGATACATAAAAACTGAAAGAATGTACATGATATAAAGAGAGAACTATAATAGAAATATAGATATGTAAAAGAGTATGATACATGGGCCATGCGCACCTCCCCATGGCTTCTATCGTCCTCTGGGATGCGTCGTCTAGGCTATTCGTTCATTTCTTACAAAATCCCGTCATGACGCGCTCGGATCGGATCCAGAATGTGTACCTCATCGCAACGACTTCGTACACATTTTTTAGAAAATCTGACTGTTGAATCGACGAACTCTTTGCTCCGTCACAATCTTGGTATATCCCTCTTCACTTCCCTCAAGTTTCATCCGTTAATTTTATCGTTTGATACATCAAAACCGACCACCAAGTTGACGCTTTAAATTGTGTTGGTTTTGTGGAACCAACTTCGTGAGTTCGTATCTCCTTCATCGCAGCTCCGTCTGGCATGCCACTGGTTCCTAAGCGTAGCAGGTATAACCCTCTTCCTACCCCTTAAGTTTTATTTCATTGTGAGCACGTTTGATTGGTTGAATTTGACGCCAAAGTTGGTCGTCCGAATTCGTAATTTACAACTTGTTAAATTCTATTTTTGAATTCGAGACTCCGGATTTCAATTCTGATACCACCAGTAGACTCGTGGCGTAATTCTGGCATGAATTCATATATAGTTTGTTAGATTTGGAGGACGTGGGCCCTAGCACGTATTTCGGTGCAAAACGTGCCTCACAGTCCGGGTCAACGGGACTTTTTGACGTCGGCTCATTGGAATCCAATTCTGGACATACCGTTGAGTTCGTATCGTCATTCTGGACTCGTTGACATATAATGTGCTGAGTTTTAAGAACATTGGCTTCGACACGCTTTTTCGTGTAAATCAAAATTTTAATGTCCTGGTCAACGGACCAATTTGAGATCGGATCAACGGAATCCAATTCTGGATATACCGTTGGGTTCGTATCGTCATTCAGGATTCATGGATATATAATTTGATAGGTTTAGTGGACTAGTATTCTTGCACATTTTTCGGTACAAAATGGGTCCGACACGGATACCGTTTTGATTTGAAATTACCTTTTTGCCCCTGTGTCCAAATTGGACTTATGGATAGGCTATCCTAGCTAATTTGACCATTATGGACACGTTGGTGATATTTGTTTTATCATCCAACAATATTTGTAGATATTTTCTCCGTGTATTATCTTTTATTATAATTAATTCTTATTAAGTTTGTATTTTGAAATTAGTACAACAAAACTGAGATTAGTCGATTCCAGTGATCTCATATCGATGAAATTGGCAAGATGATCATGTGGATCACTGTGATAAGATTATTAACCTTACTGTTGATTATCTTATCTCGATTTGCGTGTCGTAGATTTTGATGTACAAATAACGAGGTAAAAATTGATATTTTAATTATTAGATTAGAGTTGATCCAGTTTGACCAAGATATAAGGTATCTTGGTAGGTAAATATTAGGAATAGTATGCTTAGGCTAGTTTTGACCTCGGTTGACCAAGTTTGACTACTTTGACTAAAAGTCAACTATCAGTCAACACTAAGCCTAGAACTTGACCAGAGTTGACCAGTTGACCAAAAGTCAACTGTTAGTCAACATTAGCCTAGTTTGACCAAGAGTTGACCAGTTGATCAAAAGTCAACTGTAAGTCAACCTTTGACCTAGTGTGACTCGGTTTGACCTTGTTTGACTTAGTTGGACTGAGATTGACCAAGATTACATAACTTATACTATATAATCCTGCCTAACACTGTTGTACCCTAATTAGCTTATATATATCTTATCTTTAGGTTTGTGGCATCACTCTGAGCATCGACCCCATTTGACAGCTTATGACCGCAGGCGAGTACATTCACTGATAGTTTTTATTGTCTTGATATCTGCTATATCTGATTCAGTTGTAGTATCTTACTTGAATTCCTGACACGATAGTTCACGAACTAGTATATGTCGGATCATGACATGAGATGTTGTTCCTAGATTTTCTTAGTATATTGGTACATTTTCTGTCTTGTTCCATATACTTGTATAGACACCGATTCCTGAGAGGAAGTAGCTACCCTCTTAGGGAATCCCGTGTCATGACGTGTCATGTCTGGATCCATTATACTACTCGGGGTTAGGAATTATTAGGGGCTATGTGATCAAAGCCACCCTGTCACTATATTCTTGTGCTTGTGCCACTCTCACCTCACGTAGGGTGTAGCGAGATCTTATTTCTTGTGCTCGTTATCCAGGTTGGCCGGCATGACCCTTTCAAGTAATTTTCATGTGATTGTCGGGCCAAGTGGATAGCCTGTGCTGTAACTTTCCCAAGCCGATCACATAACGCTCTAATAATTTATGGCATATTTTATATTTATTTTATCACATCATATATCCTGCTCAGTTCTGTATTCAGTACTTTTCTCACCATGTTATGATATTCAGTACTCACATGTTTTGCATTATCTTATGCTAAACCTTGATTGGAGGCTAAGTTCTGTTCGGGAGAAGGGTTACAACCCCGGTCCTTGTTTGGTTTACGGGTTGTAACTCGACTTCCGAATAGCTTCCAAGTCATCCTATATCTTTATCTTGTATTTTATTATAATTATCCCTTATAGAATTTGTCAATTTATATGGAACTGCTGTTAGTGCTTGTACTTGCTCATTTTCCTGACAGGATAACCGTTGATATTTACAGAGTACATATTAGCTGATTGCTCTACCTTTTACGGGTATGGCCAGGATAGAGTTTGATGAGACATTACCCCTGGAGCCCGTAGATGATATAGTCTCTGTTTAGACTGTTAGATAGGTTTGCCTAGACTGCGATCCAGCTAGTGTTTTTAGACTGTAGTTTTTATATTATATTTTGAGTTTATGTGATGTGTTTATATCTCTGAGCTTGTGTTGGATCTTGAACTCCTTTCCAGTTTTCTTTTCTATCATATTTCTATTTTGTGCTATCTATCCTAGTTTGTTTTGTGATTGAGTTATGCCATATTATACCTCCGTACAGAGATGACAGGTACCCTTATATTTTTTCTAGTTGTAGTATTTATAGACGACCTATACAGCGTTCTACCGCCGAATCTGCGACGTAGGTTGGACGTAACCACGTACTCAGAGCGCTGCTATGAGCCTGCTATTAGGATATAGGTTCTAGGTTATGATAGGAGTTGCTCAATCACAGTTAGGAACTCTTGATATATTCCAATGATAACCCTGAGAATCTTATTTCAAAAACTATTGAATCTGTAACGTCCGTATTTCGGAATACGTATTTTGATTAGGCCTATATGTATTTCAGACCTGTATTTTATTTTCTCGGATTCTGGCCTGTAATTGTATTTTGGCTCGATTTGCGGATTTTGGTTTTCTCGTAAATTGGGTTTTGACCTGGCAAGGTTTTATTCTTTGTGGAGAAGGGTTGGGTTTTGTTTGCATTGGAGTACCTTAGTTAACCTCCACCCTCAACACAACACACCCTTCCTCATTAAAACCCTACCTAACTTTCTCTCTCCTCATTACTCTTCAATTAATTTCCTCCATCTTCTTCTTTCTTCCTCCACACAACACCTAACCCCATAGGCAAGTGCACCTTGCCACCAAATAGGAATCCTATTTTATTTGTCCAATAGTTAGATTAGGCCAGTGTGAATCACATTAGAACTTGGCATTTTATGATTTAGAGTCTCCATTTTTCTAGATCTAAGTTTTAACCATTTTCAAATTTTCTTGGTTTTGATCTATTAAACTTAGATTTTTGCTTGTTTTGAGGTTTCCATGTGGAAGAGAATTCAATTTTACACAAGATAGAACTTTGAAAATCTAAATTTGGTTTTGTTTTGGCTAAGTTATGAGAATTGGAGATTTTGGAGTTCTTGGGTTTTCTTCTCAGCCTTGTTGAAGAAGATGATCCTCGGCCAGCGCTCTTTAGCGCAGGGCTGAACCGCGCCGGTTCCCCCTCGGCTAGCGCCCTTTAGCGCTGGGCTGAACCGCGCTCGCTGCCGGCGCCTTTGGCGAACCGCGCCCCCTTTCTTCGCTAGCGTAACCCGACCCAGCGCAACCCGACCCAGTGCGACCCGACTCAGCGTGACCCAACCCAGCGCAACCCGACCCAGCACAAGCCGACCCTAGCGCAACCCGACCCCCTGCGCAACCCACTTGTCCATGATGGTTTGGTTTTTTCCTTGGACTTGGCTTCTCTTTTGTGGATTGGAGTTTTCAGATCTTGTTCACACAATACGACTGTCTTGACCCAACACGACCTGGCACGGTTTTCGGTGTTTTGCTTATGACTAGTACGGTTTTTGTGATTTTTGTGATTCATGATCCTAGTACTTTCTAATCTTCTTAGTAGTGACCCGATGGGGTGCTCACTTAACTTGTAACCAGTGATTCATAATTAATCTCTGTAACTGGACAACTTGATAGTGGCCCGTGGCGGCGCACTCCTGACTTGTAACTTGACCTGACTTGATTCTGTTGCGATGGCTAACTTGACTCATATAATCAACTCTGACGCCGTGGGTGTTCATTCTTGCTGCTTTGTGTAATCCACTTGTCTTGTCTCGCATCATGTCTAGGACGTGACTCCCTGGTTACCACGGTCAGGGATTCACACTGAATATGGATTAGGCTAATTACTAGATCAAACTATAGTTTATGGAGAATTTCCAGTCACAGGCGATCTCGTTAACCGGGCGCTTTAAATGGACTTGTAGCCTGCCGACGAGCAGGGCACATTTCCAGCACACTGTCATGTGTTGCACCCTCTAAGTAACCTAAGGGTACATTGTCTCCCGGGCAATGTACCCAACCATACTCTCAACCCGCGGAAGGATAACTGGATAGTCTGCAGGGCTTGGGACTGGGAATTTCTCATTTGCATCTCGCTTGTAATTTGGCTTGTGATAACCCTAGTTAGTTAAGTAGTAAGCCGTAGCATTTGTTTGGCCGTTTGTGAATGGATGGTGTCCAGTCCTGTCTAAGTCTCGTCTAGTCCCAGTACCTGGTACTCCTGAACATGATTGTTTTACTTATCTTTAACAACAAATGGTTAGAGACAAAGTGCTATCCAGGCGAAGGGTTACAACCCCGGTCCTTGTTTGGGTTAAGGGTTGTAACCTGCCTCCCAGAATGGTTCTACGTCCCTAGTCGTTTATTGTCCTGTTGTACTCTTTATTACTTGTACTTTCTTCTAGTCCTTATGTTCTGATATGCTGGCTTTTGTTCTTATTTCGTGGCCTCCTTGTGGCACTTGCTCTTTCTGGGGTTTGACCCAGCTGGTTTTGTGTGGCCAGATTTCGAAGCAGCACCCGAGGATCTACCGAACCTCTAGCCCGATGGTGGCGACTAGAAGGAACCCGGGCTACGAGTGGGTTTTCCATTTTTTTTTCGTTTACTACATTGTAAAATTATTCTTTTGAGGCGTTTAGCCGACAAGCACCTGTTAGCTCGATGCATATTTACTTACTGTCTGCCTACGGGCTGTAACATGATTAACAAATCCTAGGGTTGATCATGTATGACTGAACTCTTGCTAGTCTTGACATTTTGTACGACTAGCTTCATGATCATCCAATATGTAATGTATGGGACGCCTTGCTATTATATATTTGGTGCTCTGACATCTTGTAACTATTATTGCTTGCTTGAGATTGAGATAATAGGCTTGTTCATGACCATAGGAGACTGTTGGCTTGTAGTTAAACCCTCATATATCTAGACAGCCGTGACCGTATAGCGAGGTGGATTCCATTTCAATATAGGTAGCTAGCTATGTACGCCTCCGCTCTCTAGTATTCTGGTTCTGGAGCGTCACATGGTTTAAGTCGTGGCCCATGCAGGTCTTGTAAATCAAGATATGTGAGAGTTTACCGGATAGATGTCTCAATCAGTACTCGTCCTTGATCTCTGTTCATATCCTCCGAATCTCTGGATTCTTGCCCTGATCATGTGCTTGTATTATTGATCTGTCTTGGTCCTTCCTTATTGTTCCCTATATCGTCTTCTTCAGCGGCACTGTACCTGACCCTGCCGATCAGCGAGGTGAAGCACTTCCCGTGGACCAGCAGCAACCCGAAGATCAAGCCCAGCATTCCGGAGTAGCCTCCAGAGTTGTACCTACTGGAGGAGAGCCCCTAGTTCAGCCCGTTCGACCTGCCGAGCCTGATAATGGCACCTTGGTAGGTCTCATCAGGACCTTGATAGCTTCCCAGGATCGTAGAGGAGATGCCATGCACCAGGCAGTGGCAGATTCTTTGACCAGAGGCGGTCATCCAGGGAACAGCACGGCCAACAGTTTCAAGCGCTTGAACCCTCCATTCTTCGACGGCAGCGAAGATGCGATTGCCGCAGACGCTTGGCTTCAGGATACCGAGGTGGTTCTGGAAGCAGCTAGGACACCTGGAAATAAGAAGGTGGCGGTGGTACGCCTACAGTTGCTAGACTTAGCTCACAGTTGGTGGGCGGCGTAGGCCGTGGGATTAGCAGTGCCGGTCACTTAGACGGTGTTTAGAGAAAGATTCTAGACAAAGTATTTCGATGCTGTAGCTCGGTACGACCTGCAGACGAGGTTTACCAACTTGAAGCAAGAAGGCAGAACGATCGACGGTTATGCATCTGAGTTTTCTAGACTCAGTAGGTTTGCCTCCACCTTGGTGGCAACCGAGTTTGACAGGGCCCAACGGTTCCAGTAGGGGCTGCATTTGGAGATCTTGTTAGCAGTTGAGCAGTTCGAGCACCAGACGTTCGATACAGTATTGAGGGCAGCTAGGAGGCACGAGTACACCTCCCAAAGGATCGTGGACAGGACCGGAGGTAGGAAGCGGTCCCATATTCAGATGCACCAATCATCAGCTCCAGCCCCGGCAGCAAGGGGTTTGACCATTGGAACTCCGAGGCGGGCAACCTCAGTAACATCGGTTCGACATTCAACCCCGACGTACCTGCAGCAGCAGAAGCAGACTTCCGTGATAGGATGTTCTTATTACGGGAAACCAGGGCGCGTGGTGGCAGATTATCGCAGGGCGCAGGGATTGTGCCTGGCTTGTGGAGCGACAGATCACAAGATAGGAGCCTGCCCGAATAGGGGTAGTTCGTCCTCTTCCAACCTAACCAGTTCGTCGGTTAGGGGACCAGCACCTATGCAGCAGCACCAGTACCCGAGGCCATTGTTGCCTTAGGCCCAGGCATTTCAGCAGCAGAACCAGCAGCAGTACACCCAGGCTCAAGTGCAGAGCATGCAGAGAGGTTTCCAGCAGAGGGGACCCGCAGCCAGAGGACAAGGTCAGGCAATGATGATGGCTATGGAAGAAGAGGTTGCACCAGGTGAGGTAGTGGCAGGTACTATTCTCGTCAACTCCTCTCCAGCATCGATATTATTTGATTCTGGTGCATCGCATTCATTCATGTCTGCACGATTCGCAACACGGATAGGATTGGAGCCAGAGTCATTATCAGTAAGGCTCAATATACTTACTGGTAATAGTCTTGTGGGAGTAGATCGAGTGTTTTTCTCGTGTCGGATCGTAGTTAGTGGTAGAGAGTTCCCCGCTAGGTTTATAGAGTTCCCTATGGCAGACTATGATGTAGTCTTAGGCATGGATTGGTTGAGGAACCAGTATGCTAGGATAGACTGCCACATTGGCAGGGTTGTTTTCAGCATTCCAGGCGAGCCAGAGTTTTCATTTTCCAGAGGCGCAGTGGAGCCACCTCCTCTAGTATTGCGGATGGCAGTAGCAGCAGTACAGTTACCCCGAATAGTTGAAGAGTTTCCAGATGTCTTCCCAGAGGAACTTCCAGGGATGCCGCCTGAGCGAGAGATTGAGTTCGCTATAGACTTGATCCCCGGGACGGCACCATTATCAGAGCGTGTCTACAGGATGGCGCCTTCAGAGCTGGAGATTTTGTACAAGATGATTGAAGAACTGAGGACCAAGGGATTCATTCATGCAAGTGGATCACCTTGGGGAGCCCCAATGCTTCTTGTGAAGAAGAAGAATGGTACGTCCAGATTATGTGTAGATTATCGTACCTTGAACTCAGTGACAATCAAGAACAGATACCCTCTTCCGAGGATAGATGACTTGTTTGATCAACTCAAGAGGGCTTTAGTGTTTTCAAAAATAGACTTGCGGTCAGGATACCACCAGATCAGGGTCAGAGAACAGGACATTCCAAAGACAGCGTTCAGATCAAGGTATGGGCATTGGAAGTTTCTTGTTATGCCATTCGGAGCAACCAATGTGCCAGCCGTATTCATGGACCTCATGAATCGCATTATCATGCCTTACTTGGATTAGTTCATGATCGTGTTCATAGATGACATCCTGGTCTACAGCAAGAGCGAAGCAGAGCACGAGCAGCATCTTCAAATCGTCCTTCAGACGCTTAGAGAGCATCAGTTGTACGCCAAGTTCAGTAAATACGAGTTCTGGCTCGATCACATTTCGTACTTGGGTCACATCATTACCCGAGGAGGAGTGGAAGTGGATCTCCAGAAGATTGTGGCTATCGAGACGTGGCCAGTACCTAGCTCAGTGGCAGAGGTTCGCAGCTTCCTTGGATTAGCCGGCTACTACCGACGATTCGTTTCAGATTTTGCAAGGATTTCAGCGCCGATGACCCGGTTGACCCGTAAGGATGTGCCGTTCATATGGACAGCAGAGTGCCAGGAATCATTTGAGGAGTTGAAGTGAGGTTTGGTAATGGCTTCCATTCTCACACTTCCAGATGGGACTGGAGGATTTACAGTTTATTGTGACGCTTCAAGCAGAGAATTCGGGTGTGTCTTGATGCAGCATGGGAAGGTAATATCTTATACATCACGTCAACTTCGTGATCATGAGAAGAATTACCCGATCCACGACTTGGAACTGGCGGCGATAGTATTTGCGCTTAAGCTTTGGCGTCACTACTTGTATGGAGATAGAGTGGAGATATTTACTGATCACAAGAGCCTGAAGTATGTTTTCACCCAGAAGGACCTTAACATGCGGCAGAGAAGATGGCTCGAGCTACTGGTGGACTATAATGTAGATTTACAGTATCACCGAGGGAAGGCCAACGTTGTAGCAGATGCGTTGAGCAAGAGAGCCGAAGTTTACTTCCTAACAGTGCAACCAGAGTTATTAGCAGATCTTCAGAATATGGGAATTGAAGTGGTTCTTCCTACCAACGTGGCGTTGATGGTCAGTCTACAGGTTCAGTCCAGCATAGTTGAGAGGATCCGGAGAGCGCAGTCAGCAGATTCCAAGCTTCAGTGACTCAGAGCCGAGTGTGAGGCAGGAAGAAGGCCAGACTTGTGCATTCATGAAGATGGTATACTTCGACACGGCACTCATCTTTGTGTACCCAGTAGAGATACCAGACAGGAGGTCATGGCAGAAGCTCACAGTTCACAGTATTCTATTCATTCCAGTGGCATGAAGATGTACCGTGACATTTGTCAGTATTTTTGGTGGAATGGCATGAAGAGAGAGATAGCCCGGTTTGTCTCTCGGTGTTTGGTTTGCCAGCAGGTTAAGGCTGAACATCAGAGGCCCGCTGGACTTCTTCGGCCCTTGCCGATTCCAGAATAGAAGTGGGAGCATGTGACCATGGATTTTGTGACTGGATTGCCTAGATCCCCAGCTGGTCGAGATGCTATTTGGGTTATAGTTGACAGGCTCACAAAGGTGGCTCATTTTCCCTCATTCAGAGTTGGTCAGTCGACGGCTCAGTTGGCAGAGATGTACCTCAGGAAGATTGTCTTGCTTCACGGTGTGCCCGTCAGTATCATCTCGGACCGAGATTCAAGGTTTACATCACACTTTTGGCGCAGCTTGCAAGAGAGTTTGGAGACTCACCTTCAGTTTAGCTCAGCTTATCACCCGCAGACAGATGGCCAGTCGGAACACACGATCCAGACTCTTGAAGATATGTTGAGATCTTGTACCCTTGACTTCGGTGGTTCATGGGAGGATCACCTGTACCTGGTGGAATTCTCGTACAACAATAGTTTTCAGGCCAGTATTCAGATGGCCCCGTTCGAGGCACTGTATGGTAGGAAGTGCAGATCCATATTAGCCTGGGATGATGTTGGAGAGAGGCAGATGCTCGGTCCAGAAATGATTGCCCAGATAGTTGAAGTGGTCAGAAGAGTCAGAGATCGCCTTCGAGTGGCCCAAGATCGCCAGCGGCGTTGGACCGATGCTCATCGACGTCCTTTAGAGTTTGCTATTGGCGACCATGTATTCCTTAGGATCTCGCCTAACCGCGGCGACATTCGCTTTGGCGTACGGGGAAAGCTTAGTCCTAGGTATATAGGGCCGTTCGATATCCTGGAGCGAGTAGGAGATGTATCCTATTGTCTTGCTCTTCCGCCGTCGCTAAGAGAGGTGCATGATGTATTCCATGTGTCCCAATTACGACGGTACATCCCGGACCCGAGCCATATCCTGGACCATTCGGAATTGGTTGTTGGTACCAACCTTTCGTATGAGGAGAGGCCCGTGTCTATATTGGACCGGAGAGAAAAGATACTCAAGAATAAGACTATTAGCTTAGTCCGTGTTGCTTGGGGTCATCACTCTCTAGATGAGTCAACATGGGTGCGTGACGACATCCGATCGCGATATCCTGACTTGTTTGACTCGTAAGGTATAATGTCTTTCTTATGCCTTATGCTTTCCATCCCTTGCTTGCATGTATGATTGTTTGATTGTTTGCTTAGTGTAGCTTATTTGTGGATAGTATAGCTGGCTCTTACATCTCTAAGCATCTTGATTTAAATTCTGAGGACGGAATTCTTTTAAGGTGGGTAGAGTTGTAACGTCCGTATTTCGAAATACGTATTTTGATTAGGCCTATATGTATTTCAGACCTGTATTTTATTTTTTCGGATTCTAGCCTGTAATTGTATTTTGGCTAGATTTGCGGATTTTAGTTTTCTCGTAATTTGGGTTTTGACCTGGCATGGTTTTATTCTTTGTGGAGAAGGGTTTGGTTTGGTTTGCATTAGACTACCTTAGTTAACCTCCACCCTCAACACAACACACCCTCCCTCATTAAAACCCCACCTAACTTTCTTTCTCCTTATTACTCTTCCATTAATTTCCTCTATCTTCTTCTTCCTTCCTCCACACAACACCTAACCCCATAGGCAAGTGCACCTTGTCACCAAATAGGAACCCTATTTTATTTGTCCATTAGTTAGATTAGGCCATGGTGAAGCACATTAGAACTTGGCATTTTATGATATGGAGTCTCCATTTTTTTAGATCTAAGTTTTAATCATTTTCGGATTTTCTTGGTTTTGATCTATTAAACTTAGATTTTGCTTGTTTTGAGGTTTCCATGTAGAAGAGAATTCAATTTTACACAAGATAGAACTTTAAAAATCTAAATTTGGTTTTGTTTTGGCTAAGTTATGAGAATTGGATATTTTGGAGTTCTTGGGTTTTCTTCTCAGCCTTGCTGAAGAAGATGATCCTCGGCCAGCGCTCTTTAGCGCAGGACTGAACCGCACCGGTTCTCCCTCGGCCAGTGCTCTTTAGCGCTGGGCTGAACCGCGCTCGCTGCCGGCGCCTTTATCGAACCGTGCCCCCTTTCTTCGCCAGCGCAACCCGAGCCAGCGCAAGCCGATCCAGCGCAACTCGACCCAGCGCAACCCGACTCAGCATGACCCGACTCAGCGCGACCCGACCCAGCGCAACCCGACCCAGCGTAAGCCGACCCTAGCGCAACCCGACCCCCTGCGCAACCCACTTGCCCATGATGGTTTGGTTTTATTCCTTGGACTTGGCTTCTCTTTTATGGATTGGAGTTTTGAGATCTTGTTCCACACAATACGACTGTCTTGACCCAACACGACCTGGTACAGTTTTTGGTGTTTTGCTTATGACTAATACGGTTTTCGTGATTTCTGTGGTTCATGATCCTAGTACTTTCTAATCTTCTTAGTATTGACCCGATGGGGTGCTCTCTTAACTTGTAACCTGTGATTCATAATTAATCTCTGTAACTGGACAACTTGATAGTGGCCCGTGGCGGCGCACTCCTGACTTGTAACTTGACTTGACTTGATGCTGTTGCGATGGCTAACTTGACTCATATAATCAACTCTGACGCCGTGGGTGTTCATTCTTACTGCTTTGTGCAATCCACTTGTCTTGTCTCGCATCATGTCTAGGATGTGATGCCCTGGTTACCACGGTCAGGGATTCATACTGAATATGGATTAGGCTAATTACTAGATCAAACTATAGTTCATGGAGAATTTCCAGTCACAGGCGATCTCGTTATCCGGGCACTTTAAATGGACTTGTAGCCTGCCGACGAGTAGGGCACATTTTCAGCACACTGTCATGTGTTGCACCCTCTAAGTCACCTAAGGGTACATTGTCTCTCGGGTAATGTACCCAACCATACTCTCAACCTGCGGAAGGATAACTGGATAGTCTGCAGGACTTGGGACTGGGAATTTCTCATTTGCATCTTGCTAGTAATTAGGCTTGTGATAACCCTAGTTAGTTAAGTAGTAAGCTGTAGTATTTGTTTGACCGTTTGTAAATGAATGGTGTCCAGCCCTGTCTAAGTCTCGTCTAGTCCCAGTACCTAGTACTCCTGAACATGATTGTTTTACTTATCTTTAACAATAAATGGGTAGAGACAAAGTGCTATCCAGGCGAAGGGTTACAACCCCGGTCCTTGTTTGGGTTAAGGGTTATAACCTGGCTCCCGGAATGGTTCCACATCCCTAGTCATTTATTGTCCTGTTGTACTCTTTATTACTTGTACTTTCTTCTAGTCCTTATGTTCTGATATGCTGGCTTTTGTTCTTATTTCGTGGCCTCCTTGTGGCACTTGCACTTTCTGGGGTTTGACCCAGGTGGTTTTGTGTGGCCAGATTTCGAAGCAGCACCCGAGGATCTACCGAACCTCCAGCCCGATGGTGGCGACTAGAAGGAACCCGGGCTACGAATGGGTTTTCCATTTTGTTTCGCTCACTACATTGTAAAATTATTCTTTTGAGGCGTTTAGCCGACGAGCACCTGTTAGCTCGATGCATATTTAGTTACTGTCTGCCTACGGGCTGTAACATGATTAACAAATCCTAGGGTTGATCATGTATGACTGAACTCTTGCTAGTCTTGACATTTTGTATGACTAGCTTCATGATCATCCAATATGTAATGTATGGGACGCCTTATATATTTGGTGCTCTGACATCTTGTAACTATTATTGCTTGCTTGAGATTGAGATAATAGGCTTGTTCATGACCATAGGAGACTGTTGGCTTATAGTTAAACCCTCATATATCTAGACAGCCGTGATCGTATAGCGAGGTGAATTCCATTTCAATATACGTAGCTGGCTATGTATGCCCCCGCTCTCCAGTAGTCTGGTTCTCGGGCGTCACAGAATCTGTTCCCGCTTGCCTCCATTTATACACTTTCTTGATTTGTTGTTGATTTTGATTCCTGATGTTCGTTGTTGACTTTGATCATGCATCGAGATAAATTTTGTGGATTGAATTAAGGTATATCCTGATAAGGTAAATATCTGCTTTATTTATGGATTTTAGAATTTATCGCAGCCATACAAGCTAGCATGACAAGAACATAGAGCCTGATTTTAGATATGCTTATCCAAGTTATAGAATTTGAATTTTCTTGCAGCCATACCGGTTGGCGTGGTAAGAATTCCAGATGACATGATTTTAGGGTGTATACCTTAGTTATGAACTCTATCGTTTATTGCAGCTATGCTTACTGGCGTGGCAAAAATTCTGGCAACATAATTTCAGGAAGACGTATATGGTTATCAGTTTATATCTTAAATCAGATCACTTCGTTATGACCGGATGAGCAAGAACAAATTCTTATCATCATTCTTCTCCGTCTTTGGTTAACTCTGTCTATCTACAACCACAAGTAAAATTTTCTCAACATGATTATTTTGTGTTCCATCTTCCTATGATTTGACTAAACTCTTCTTCGCTAACCTCTTGGGTAATTCTTCTTGTCCTTCCCGATAATTTTTGAAAGTGCCTCATGGATTGATTCAAGAAAAGTTCGAAAGGTATATTTATCCTTGTATTACGAAATCGGGAGTTTGCATCCAGAGAAATACTGGCGAGGTATGACTTCGGATAACGGCATCATGGTTAAATATGTTTCTCGAATTCTACTTGGACCACTCCCTAAGCATTTTAACTAACATCTTCTCCTTTATTTTGCAAAAAATTGTTTGGAAATATTTTACGGATTTAGCAAAGTTAAGTTCAGGAACCTATATTATCTGGCGTGGCAGCTGTACACTGCAGCCATCCGTCGTATTATGGAACAAGGAAGTTAATCGCAGCCAGATGCACACTAGCGCGATAGTAACTTCATGTGACATAATTACGGAGGTATATGGTTCTTGAGTTTTACTTCAACTACGTTCGATGCATCTCATTTGGCCTCGTACTATTCTTAGAAATATTTTGACAATCTTTCATGTCTTGCTTGACCCTTACCATATCTGGATATTGATATGGATTGCTAGACCCAGTCTTAGGCCCTTGTTACCTTCTATTTTTGATGATTGGATAACCAAACCTTGTTAACAGATTCTGTAGTGTAACTATAATATGTTATTATGTGTGATTGTGATGAGTATATTTTTTTCTAGGGATTTATTGGGTTAAGCTTATAGGACAGACATGAGTGACTGACTATAGTGGACTTAGAAACCATTAATAATGATTAGTTTGATAGTATAGATTGGTTTTAAGGTATCTAAGGAGGAGTAATGAAATATTATATTTTATAACTAAAGATTAAGGACTAGAATCTTGTGCTTAGATTCTAAGGGGTAAAATGACATAGTTTTAAATGAAATAAGTTTGTTGAACCTGAACCAAAATACTTGTAGAGAAAAACAACATAGATGATCACAAGGGTAGCAGATTGGGTACTGTAGCCATAGTAGTTGCATGTTTTAGCTTGACCTATTAGATGATTTTTAATTTCGAGGACAAAATTTTTATAAGGTGGGTAGGATGTAAGCCCCCTGAATTTAGGGCTTATTTTTTTTCAATTTTCTAAACCATTTATTTTGAATAAATATTGTTATTTGATTATTATTTGATTTAATGTTCTTTTCCGTGACTTTGACTTCTGGAGCGTCAGGGATGCCAATCTCTGGAAACTCTCTTCATCAGTGTGTAGTAGACAAGATTACCTTCATGTTGATATATCATGTCCCATCCAAACTTGTTCTCTTGTACTCTTTTTACTTCACACAACTTCGGGTCAATTTAGACCATTTGATCATTAAAATAATTATTAATTGATTTTCCCACTTTTATCTTTGATCATCATATGTACGTTACCGTGACTTTTAATTTAGGAGCACAAAGCTAGTCATTTTCTTGAAACCAACTTCTCATGCATGACCTACTCGAGACACCCTACACCCATGACCTTCGTGTCCCACTCAGACACACCATCTTGTGCTTCATTTGCTTCGCACAACTTTTGGGTTAATTTAGGCCAATTAATTATCCACCGTAGAATGTGACCTGATTTCCAATTTAATTTCGGGACCCGACATCGATCCAACCTAGTCGACCCAAAATATGAAAATGACCCACATGAAGCCTACTACCCACATGACACTTGTATCCCATTTATTTGATCCCCTACATGCTACTTATTTACCCATGATCATAAACACCAAAATTAATTCATTTATTGTACCCAGTCTGTTATGACCCGACCCGGCTCAACCGAACCCAACCCAAGCTTCATGTTGCCCCCTCATGAATATCCACACACTCATTTTCCTACAAATACTAAATACCTAGTCTACCCATTTTTAATATTTAATAGACAAACCCCTTTTAATTAAATCCCTAAAAAATGACGTAATCCCTATTTAAATCCTAGCCATGGATTTTCTCTCCATCAATCCACTCCACACATTCCCACATGACACTCATACACACAACCCCCCCTGGCCGACCCTAACATTTAGAAAATCTCTCTCTATCTCTATTTTTCCCCTCTCTTATTTATTATTCCCACATATCCCTTTCTTTCTCTCTACTTTCTCTCCCACTCTCTTTTTTCAACAGCAACACCAACACTATTTCAACAGCTCCCCACTCCCATGGCCGACAGCCCTATTCTTCTTCTTCCTCCTCATCATCCCCTACACCTCTACCACCTTCATATTTCCTTTTCTCCTCCTCATACCTTGTCGCCGCCGTGGCCGCGCCCTGGCCGCGTCGTGGGTGCGCCGCCGCTTGGCCAGCAACCCTCGCAGCAGCAGGAACGTTGGCAGCAGCAGCTGGCGCCGTTACCGGTAGCCGTGCGCCGCCGCGACCGTCACCGTCGCCGGCGAGCCACCACGGGCTGTGCGTGGGTCGGGCGCACCTCCCCGTGGATGCCGCCGTCCTCCAGGACGCGCCGTCTAGGCTATTCGTGCATTTCGTACAAAATCTCGTCGTGACGCGCTCGGATCGGATCCAGAATGTGCACCTCATCGCAGCGACTTCGCACGCATTTTTTAAAAAATCTGACCATTGGACGACGAACTCTTTGCTCCTCGCAATCTCGGTGTATCCCTCTTCACTCCCCTCAATTATCGTCCGTTAATTTTATCGTTTGATAATCAAAACCGGCCACCAAGTTGATGCTTTAAATTGTATTATTTTTGGACAATTTTGTGAAACCAACTTCGTGAGTTCGTATCTCCTCCATCGCAGCTCCGTCTGACGTGCCACTGGTTCCTATGCGCAGCTGGTATAACCCCCTTCCTATCCCTTAAGTTTCATTTTATTGTGAGCACGTTTGACTAGTTGAATTTGACGCCAAAGTTGGTCGTCCGAATTTATAATTTATAACTTGTTAAATTCCATTTTTGAACCCGGGACTCCGGATTTCAATTCTGACACCACTAGTAGACTCGCGGCGTCGTTCTGGCTCGAATTCATATATAGTTTGTTAGATTTGGAGGACGTGGGCCCTGTGACGCATATTGGTGTAAAGCGGGTCCCACAGTCTGGATCAACGAGACTTTTTGACACCGGTTCATCGAAATCTAATTCTGGACATACCGTTGAGTTCGTATCGTCATTCTAGACTTGTTGACATATAATTTGCTAAGTTTTGAGGATATTGGCTATGACATGCTTTTTCGTGTAAATCGAAATTTCAATGTCCTGGTCAACGGACCAATTTGAGATCGGATCAACGGAATCCAATTATGGATATACCGTTGGGTTCGTATCTTCATTCTGGATTTGTGGACATATAATTTTTTAGGTTTAGTAGACTAGTATTCTTTTACGTTTTTCGGTGCAAAGCGGGTCCGACACTGACACCGTTTTGGCCCAAAATTACCTTTTTGCCCCTGTATCCAAATTGGACTTATGGATAGGCTATCCTAGCTGATTTGACCATTCTGGACACGTTGGTGATGTTTGTTTCATCATCCGACAATGTTTGTAGATATTTTCTCTTTGTATTATCTTTTATTATAATTAATTTTTATTAAGTTTGTATTTCGGAATTAGTACAACGAAACTGAGATCAGTCGATTCCAGTGATCTCACATTGCTGAAATTGGCAAGATGATCATGTGGATCACTGTGATAAGATTATTAACCTTACCGTTGATTATCTTATCTCGATTTGCATGTCGTACGTTTCGATTTACGAATAACGAGGTACAACTTGATATTTTAATTCTTAGATTAGAGTTGATCCAGTTTGAGCAAGATATATGGTATCTTGGTAGGTAAATATTAAGAATAGTATGCTTAGGCTAATTTTGACCTTGGTTGACCAAGTTTGACTGCTTTGACCAAAAGTCAACTATCAGTCAACACTTGGCCTAGAACTTGAACAGAGTTGACCAGTTGACCAAAAGTCAACTGTAGTCAACGTTAGCCTAGTTTGACCTAGAGTTGACTAGTTGATCAAAAGTCAACTGTAAGTCAACCTTTGACCTAGTGTGACTCAGTGTGACCTAGTTTGACTTAGTTGGACTGAGATTGACCTAGATTACATAACTTATACTATATAATCCTGCCTAACACTGTTGCACCCTAATTAGCTTATATATATCTCATCTTTAGGTTTGTGGCATCACTCTGAGCATCGACCCCATTTGACAGCTTATGACTGCAGGCGAGTACATTCACTGATAGTTTTTATTGTCTTGATATCTGCTATATCCGATTCAGTTGTAGTATCTTACTTGAATTCCTGACACGATGGTTCACGAACTAGTATATGTCGGATCATGACATGAGATGTTGTTCCTAGATTTTCTTGGTATATTGGTACATTTTCTGTCTTGTTTCCATATACTTGTATAGACACCGATTCCTGAGAGGAAGTAGCTACCCTCTTAGGGAATCTCGTGTCATGACGTGTCATGTCTGGATCCATTATACTACTCGGGGTTTGGAATTATTAGGGGCTATGTGATCAAAGCCACCCTGTCACTATATTCTTGTGCTTGTGCCACTCTCACCTCACGTAGGGTGTAGCGAGATCTTATTTCTTTTGCTCGTTATCCAGGTTGGCCGGCATGACCCTTTCAAGTGATTTTCATGTGATTGTCGGGCCAAGTGGATAGCCTGTCCTGTAACTTTCTAAAGCCGATCACATAACGCCCTAATAATTTATGGCACATTTTATATTTATTTTATCACATCATATATCCTGCTCAGTTCTACATTCAGTACTTTTCTTACCATGTTATGATATTCAGTACTCACATGTTCTACATTATCTTATGCTAAACCTTGATTGGAGGCTAAGTTCTGTTCGGAAGAAGGGTTACAACCCCGGTCCTTGTTTGGTTTATGGGTTGTAACTTGGCTTCCGAATAGCTCTCAAGTCATCCTATATCTTTGTCTTGTATTTCATTATAATTGTCTCTTATAGAATTTGTCAATTCATATGGAACTGCTGTTAGTACTTGTACTTGCTCATTTTCCTGACAGGATAACCGTTGATGTTTACAGAGTACATGTTAGCCGATTGCTCTACCTTTTACGGGTATGGCCAGGATAGAGTTTAATGAGACATTACCCCTGGAGGCTGTAGATGATATAGTCCCTGTTTAGACTGTTAGATAGGTTTGCCTGGACTGCGATCCGCTAGTATTTTCAGACTGTAGTTTTTATATTATATTTTGAGTTTCTGTGATGTGTTTATATCTCTGAGCTTGTGTTAGATCTTGAACTCCTTTCCGGTTTTCCTTTCTATCATATTTCCATTTCATGCTATCTATCCTAGTTTGTCTTGTGATTGAGTTATGCCATATTATACCTCCGTGCGGAGATGACAGGTACCCTTATATTTTGTCTAGTTGTAGTATTTATAGACGACCTATACAACGTTCTACCGCTGATTCGGCGGCGTAGGCTGGACATAACCATGTACTTGTGCCCCTAATCAGGGTGCAGGTCGTGACAAAATGTGTGAGTGTGAGTTGAACTCAGATTTTAGAAAATCAGTGAGGGTACCAATCAGTTTACCAAATTTTCAGGAATCAGTCAATGCACATTCGAAAAACCCAAACCTAATTCAATGTGTGAATCCTAACATGCCACTAAGCTCATATATACATAGGTGAAACATCATTACAATTAAACCAATCCACAAAATCAGTAAACACATGACAGTTCATTAATTCTCAGGTTTCCAGTTTATGTGTGTGTGTCAATAAGGCATATATATGTGTGTGTATCCACATTCTCAGGAAAATAGTGGGTGTGTGTAATGAACATTATGTTCTCAGGTTCACAGGTTTTGCATAAGGGCATAGATGTGTGTGTATGTGGCAAAACAGTGTGCAAATCCTCAGGTTTTGTACTATGTGTATAGATACAAAAAAAATCAATGTGTGTACACACAAATCAGTGTAATATGTATGAGTGTATAGGAATATCAGTGTTGCACATTCTCAGATTTTGTAGTGTGTACCCAACAGTGTATCAGTGGTTATATGGAATGATACTTAGAAGAGGATATGAATATAGACTGAATTGATCAACTGAATCATAATCAGTGAATAGACTGATGTCTAAGCTAAGGAAAGGGCAAGATGTTTGGGCTATAACATCAACATATATGACTGAACCTATAGTGATGCAGGGTCTGAACTAGACACCTAAATGCAAGGCAATATCAAACATGGGAACTGATAGGTAAAGGTAAGGGATCTGAACATTCAACCAAGTCAAAATTGAATCAAGGCAAACCCAGTTATATATAACATTCAAAAACCCATTAAACTCAGTTTTTATGTTTCAATCTCAGGTTTGAATTGGGAAAAATTCTCAGTTTTTGCTATTCAGTCGAATGTATGAACTCAAATACAAGCAACATGCATATCATTGAATCCCAGCTGTGCAAACATAATCTCATATATGTACATATATAAATAACATCTAATTAACCATAATTTAACATTTAAATTACATTTTAAAATCCTAAATTATATGAAGAACAGCATGTATCAGAGGAAGAGGATAAAACCCAATTTCGAATTCGAAAACTCAGCAAAACATCAAATTAATAGTGCGTATTGTGTCGTGTACACATGAGCATGCTTCACAGGTAGTGTCGTGTCCATAAAGTGGAACACGACGTGTCTAAATATCAAAAACACACAGACACGAGTCTGTGCACAGAACTGCCTCGTACAGCGAGGATACGGGCTCGTGCACGCGACACATGACACACGAGGCTCTGTGCCCGTGTCGTTGTGTTCGCCCAACATAGGGCAACACATTCGTGTCCCTAACACGTCACCACGACGTGTCCACGAGGGACACGAAGCCCGTATCAGTGAAGGCTTGTGCGATAGTGCGTGTGTGTGTAAAATTAGTGCGGGTGATATTTCTCCCAATCTACTCGATAATGTAACCTGAAATTTGGTTAGTGTAGTGTCAGACACGTGGCCTGGGTGTCCACAAATTTTTGTGTCAAGACGTGCTGTGTCGTGTCCACTGGGATACCTGAGAGACAGAGCAACCGTGCGGGGGCTCGTGCACAGGTTCGTGTCCAGATTTAGACACGAATCCGACTCGAAATTGTGCTTAGTCAGTGGGGTTTCGAAAACACACATCTAGGGCTTTCCAAATATGAAATTAGTTTTGAAAATGGAGAATAAAAAGTTCATTGAGACATTTCATCAAATACACACATAGACATATTGATACGTGTCCGATACGGACACGAAATGGACACGATTTCTAACCAAATTTGAGGGACAGCTAGGAGACACCTAGATCTAGACAAGGATGCAAAGAAATCAGAATAATAACACAATCTAAGGAGTTTACCTATAGGTTGTCCAGTGGCAAGAAAAGCTCCAAAATAGAGTGTTCCTCCTTGCTAGCTCAAATCCCCAAATTGCTCAAAAGCTGAGATTACTCTCCATAACCAGAAAATAGAGGAGTATTAGACTTTATTGCAAGAAACTAGAGTCAAAAAGGAATTAAAATGGAAAAACTATAGATTGGGGAAGAATGGCCATACCTTTCTTTTTCTAAGTGTTGATTCAATACAAAAGAGGCAAGAACCAAATGAAGAGAGATTTTATAGGGCGAAAAACTCTAGGTGGCTGGTCATAAAAGGATAAAATTAGGGAGGGTTACACTAGTGGGCTATGGGCCAATTTGAATAGCCATGGAATCAATTCATAAGTCTAAGCCTATAAACCTAACCATTAATCCTCATATTTGAATCTTGATTTCTAAATGACTAACTTAGGTTGACTTAAGTTAGACTAGGGTCTCACCATGCTAATCAAGTCACTATAGCTAGGTTAACATCTAGGTTAGTCTCTTAAGTCACAACTAGTAAAAGTCAAAATCAACAACCATCAATCCAATAATTAATCAAATAATTCTAATAAGTCAAAATGACCAAATTACCCTTAGGATAAAAATGATAAATAGACATTCCAAATCACATGGTTAGGCTCTAGGTCAGACAGTCTCTAGGATTTCACTAGCAGCACATCAAAATCACAAGTCATGACTTTAAAATAGTTTTAAAAATGATTAAAAATTACCAAAAATTATATTATGATTTAAATATCATAATAAATAATTAAAATCACAAAATTTCAAAATTATCCTCATTCAGAAAATTGGGTATTACAAGTCTACCCTCCTTAGAGAAATTTTATCCTCGAAATTAAGATGGTAGTACTCCTTCTAGGTCAAACACCCCCACAATCATAGTCTCAAATCACACAGTTCCATAATCATATACGTCTGTCCAAAATCATGATACTCAGAATCTTTGTCATGCTAGTGAGCAAGGCTACGATAATCACAGAGTCCTTGACTAAGGTACATACCTCTAGAATCATGGTATTTAAAATTTTTGTATTGTCGTATGCTTGGCAGCGAAAACCTTAAATTCTTACACCCGAAAAATACGTCCAAAATTCGACTATATGTCCTCACTATGCCAGCTAACACGACTACCGAAGATTCTAGATACCATAACTGAGGTGACCTAGCCCATATGACTTATCTCAACAGAAAACCAATCATATCACAAGAACAACAAAATAAAATTGATCAATCAACAAGGAAAATATGGAATCGAATTTCAAGACAGTTATAAAAGACAATTGCGGAAATGGAATCGAGAAGAACGGAACCAGCAGCAAGATCTCCAATGGCCTATGCATCCTCGACTGTCATGGCGAAAGCTCGCCCCTGCTGGTTTTCCCTGGCCTGCTGCTGATACTGCAAGTACCTCTGCTGCTGAGTTGGTAAGGGTAATCCCTTATGCTGGCCTACCGGAGCCCTGGCACCTGGTCCTTGAACTGTTCGTCCAAATGACTCAGGACACTCTCTCAGCCGATGATCGGATCCTCTACAAAGCAAACATCTGTCCAGCCTCTTCCGACATTCACCCCAATCGTGCCCTGGTTTCTTACAGAAAGGGCAAAGGATAACAAGTTGCTGTCTCGAGGCCTGCTGCTGCCTCTGCTGCACCTGCTGAAAGGGTACACGGTCCTAAAACTGCTGTTGCTGAAAGTAGACCCTCGGCTGCTGATACTGCTGAATCTGTAAGTGGGGCCTCTGCTGCGAATACTGCTGCTGAATCTGTAAGTGGGACATCTGCTGCGGATACTGCTGCTGAATCTGTAAGTGGGGCATCTGCTGCGGATACTACTGCTGAATCTGTAAGTGGGGCCTCTTGGCTGGGCCCGTACTGCCACTAACTCCCTGAGTGTCTCGCGTCCTCTTCTCCTTCAGCCAAAGATCGTCCTCCGCTGCCATGGTTCCTACCAGAATCTGCTCGAAAGT